>JARQOD010000007.1:167899435-168043783 GCA_033576555.1 Oophaga sylvatica | reverse complement strand
CGTGGGGGGTTTCCAGGCCGGGGGCCCACGTGTTCCGTGCGATCGGTTCGTTTCCCGTGGGGGGGAAGCTCTGACTGCTCCATCCCTTCACACTTCTGCCGTGTCCATTACCATCTCTGCAAGTCACATGTTCATCATTAGCATCTGGAGAGGGCCCCTCTTTTGTAGGGAGGCGGGACCTTCGTGTTAGTTCCACACACTGAGAGGATGAGGAGGCGGAACTCCAGAGCTGTGGGGCACGATGTTACATTGCAGTACCATTTACAGTGGGCGGCCATCGTTTTCACGCCACGAGTGAGTGACACCCACGAAGAGCACCCCTTTCTTCTTCACCAGTGCCTCGTCGTGACGCAGTTTATGGCGGAAAAATGGCAAATTACTTTCTCTGATGTTTTTAGCAATTCTCAAGCACAAAACCAGGGCAATTCAGGCACACGGACTCGCTTATAGCGCTACAAATCCTTTTTCGTGACGCCCAAGTTGAGTCCCACAGAGCCAGAGGTTTTCGGGTACTCGGCACCGAGCCGCGACTTTCTTGGGGTATTCACGTCTTTACCCGAAATTGAATTAGAGTCGATTTACTATGTAGAAGTGTATAAACTATAAATATATTATAAATAATATGTCACAATGACATTTTATATATATATATAAATAATGAATTCTAGTGTGTATATTTGTGTTTACAACGAAAGAAAGGGTTTTTTTTGTTGCGATTTTTTGTTTCCCAAGACTTACATAGGACTTCCGGTATCGAAATCGGATATCGACGATATTTAGTGCTATCGGCGATACAATTCGATCCCGATATTTTTAGATAACGAGCAATATCGCTCAACCCCTACTTGGCTACTGTTTCACCTCCTCCCTTGCATTTCCCACTTATATTTACTACCATAGTCCCGCCCTCTCTCCATGGAAACACTTCCACCAATAAAAAATTGTGCGGCTTACGCACCGTAAACATTTTGACCAATCAATACGCCGGTACTTCTCGTCCTCCCCGCTTTTCTCCGCTCTTCATTGAAATTCTTCCACCAAACGGAATTGCAGGGTTCTCTCCCACGTGACATTTTTGACCAACCACTATGCCGGCCGCCGTTCCCACAGCAACAGCGTCTTGGAAACAGATACTGATGCCGGGTGCGGAGTACATGGAAGCGGCGGGTCCGGTGTGAGCTCCACGTCAGACTGAGGTATGTGACCCACCCGCATGCAGGGGCTGCGCGCTTCTTCCTATAAGACATGACGGCTTTCTGTAACGTGCAACGACACTTAACTAGGTGTCAAGATAGGTTGTAGTAGTACACAGTGAGTTGGTTGCCCATAGCAACCAATCAAATCGCAGCTTTTACTTTCCCAGGGCAGGTTAAAAGATAGAAGCAGTGATGTGATTGGTTGCATGGAATCAACATGGCGGAGGTCAGCAATCACTTTAAGTGGCATCTCTCCCCACTTTATGAGCTCCATTTGCATTAAGGCAGCGTTCACATTCGCCTTTTTCTATTTTTGCGTGTTCATATTTTCCTCCCCTTCTTCAAAGGGACGTTTGAAAAATAAAACTAATTTGTTTGTAGTGCCTTTTTCTTCGACTTGTAACTTTAATTTTTGCAATTATGGAGCCGAGTCAGACTGTTTTTTTTTCTGCGTCCCCGGTGCCATTTTTGGAGCACATAAGACGCTTTTCATCTCTCTTTAGTGCATTTTTGAGTAGGTTCTACAACCCAAGCTAAAAGAAACCCCCCAAAAACAGCAATTCTGGTAGTTAGATTTTTTTTTTCTTTTATGGTGTTTACTGCACAGGTCAAAATTAATTATAAACATTTTATAATTAATAAATAAGTTACATAACTTTATATTTTGATAGACGCTGTAATTGTTTGATTATTATCATTATTATTGTCATTCTCTTTTTTTTTGTACTGGGAAAAGGGGGTGAAGTCATTTTTCTTATTTTGTTGTAAATTTTTTAATAACTTTTAAAAAATAATTTTCCACAATTCTAGCTATCTAGAAATTCAGAAAAATGGAGGCAGCACACCATTCACAGTGAAAAAGTAGAAGTGCTTCTATTTAATAGCCCATCACGGCATGGGCTCCCGCGTAATTTTAATAACCAGCAGAGGGAAAACCGACGGCTGAGGGCTGATGTTAATATTATATTAATATTCTGGGAAGGAGCCAATAGCTATAAAGGTTTCCAGGCTATTAATATCATCTCACAGCTGTTTGCTTAGCCTTTACTGGCTAGTTTACAGGGGAACCCAGAAAAAAATTGACTTAGTGTCCGCCTATAAAATCTAACCAGCAAAGGCTAGGCAGATAGCTGTGGGCTGGTATTAATTGCCTAGGAAGGGCCATGGATACTGCCCCCTCCCATACGAAAAACATCATCTCTCAGCCGCCCCATAAAAGGCGCTTTTATAAGATTCTCCAAATAAGGCTTAGCTTCGCTCTTCCCACTTGCCCTGTAGCGGTGGCAAGTGGGGTGATGGTTGGGGAGGTTGATGTCACCTTTGTATTGTCAGGTGACATCAAGCAAACAGGTTACTAATGGAGAGGCTTCTATAAGATGCCCCCATTACTAACCCCATAGTGATATTATAAAAACACACACACCCAGAATATAGTCCTTTATTTGAAATAATGACACAGACTCCTTTATTGAATCTAAATTAGAACATACTCACCGAACGCCTAATCCACCGGAGCCAACGTCTCCTGTTATGTTTCGGTAGCTGAGGAGAGCAGGCAAAAAGGCAATACACCAGAGCAGTTGGAATCTATGAGATTGCAGTACCCTGACTAACCACCACAACTAGAGGCAGCCGTGGAGCGTTCCTACGTTGGTCCTAGACGCCTCGTCACAGCCTGAGAAACTAACTACACCTAAAGACAGAAACAGGAAAGCTATCTGCCCCGGAGCAGAACCCCAAAGATAATAGAAAGCCCCCAAACATGTAATGGCGGTTAGACAAGAGGAAATACTGACACAGAAAGAAAATAGTATGAGCAAACGCTGGGGCCCAAACTATCTAAATAGAAAAGGATAGGAAGGGTACTTACTGCAATCCCAGAAAACCCTGAAAAGCACCAACTCTACTAATTTCAAAATCACCTGAGATCACACGACCTCTACCACCTAAATTAGTTCTCTGGTGTAACAAAATCAAAACAGCAGCCACTGAAAAAACTGGAAAAAGCAAAAGAACAAAACTCAGTGGCTGAACTAAACTGAGAGGGCAGAAGCCCCCGGAGGGGACCCTGAAGGCCCCCAAAGAAGTGCAGTACAAAATGCAAAAATATAGCACAAACACAAAAGAAGCAAAAAGTCTTATCTGTAAGCAGGAGATGCAGACACGACACAGCAGGCTACAAGGGAAACTGGAATGCAGGATTCAGACCAGAACAATTGATCACCGGCAACCCTGATGGGAAAATGACTCCCTTATATAAGACCAGTCAGTAACACCTGATTCCCAGTCCTCACAATCTTCACTAGCACCACTTGTAACCACCAGAGGGAGCCTCTGCTCAGAACTCATCTCAAACCCATTCACAACAGTACCCCCCCCCTTGAGGAGGGTCACCGAACCCTCATTTGAGCAACCAGGTCGGTCAGGATGAGTTCTATGATACGCACGGATAAGTCTCCTAGCATGGATGTCCGAAGCAAACACCCAAGAATTGTCTTCCTGACCATAACCTCTCCATTTAACCAAATACTGGAGTTTCCGTCTAGAAAAACGAGAATCCAATATTTTCTCAACCACATACTCCAGATTGCCCTCAACCAAAACAGGGTCAGGAGGCACAGCAGCAGGAACCACTGGCTCAACAAACCTCTTCAACAAGGACTTGTGGAACACGTTATGGATCTTAAATGTCCCTGGAAGAAGCAAACGAAAAGAAACAGGATTAATAATCTCCATGATCTTATAAGGTCCAATGAACCTAGGCTTAAATTTAGGAGATGCTACTCTCATAGGAATATTCTTTGAGGACAACCAGACCAAGTCCCCCACTTTAAACCGAGGACCATCAGTCCTATGCCGGTTAGCAAACCGCTGGGCCTTCTCCTGAGAGAGGGACAACCTCTCCACTACCTGGTCCCAAATCTGTTGCATACGCTCCACAACAGAGTCAACACCTGGACAGACAGAAGCCTCCGTCTGTCCTGAAGAAAATCGAGGGTGAAACCCAGAATTACAGAAAAACGGAGACATCAAAGTGGCAGAGCTAGCCCTATTATTAAGAGCAAACTCAGCCAAAGGCAAAAAAGAGACCCAGTCATCCTGATCAGCAGACACAAAGCATCTTAGATAAGTCTCCAATGTCTGGTTTGTTCTCTCAGTTTGACCATTGGTCTGAGGATGAAATGCCGAGGAGAAAGACAATTGAACACCCAGTTTAGAACAAAAAGTCCTCCAAAATCTGGAAACAAACTGGACTCCTCTGTCAGACACAATGTTCTCAGGAATGCCGTGTAAACGAACCACGTGCTGAAGGAACAACGGCACCAATTCAGAGGAGGAAGGCAACTTAGGTAATGGCACAAGATGTATCATTTTGGAAAACCTATCACAAATTACCCAGATGGTGGTCATTCTCTGAGAAACAGGAAGATCGGAAATGAAATCCATAGAGATATGGGTCCATGGTCTCTTGGGCACAGGCAATGGCATCAACAAACCACTAGAGCGAGAGCAAGGCTTGGAGCGAGAGCAAGTCCCGCAGGACTGCACAAATTCCCTGACATCACGAGACAAGGTAGGCCACCAAAAGGACCGACTAACCAAGTCTCTGGTACCAAAAATTCCGGGATGCCCAGCCAATGCGGAAGAATGAATCTCAGACATCACACTCCTCTTCCACTGGTCCGGGACAAACAATTTTCCAACAGGGCAGCGCTCGGGCCTATCCTCCTGACACCCCTCCAGAGCAAGTCTCAAATTGGGCGAGATGGCGGAAAGAACTACACCCTCTTTCAAAATAACAGAAGGATCAGATAACTCAGGAGAGTCCGCAAGGAAACTCCTCGAGAGGGCATCCGCCTTAACATTCTTAGTGCCAGGAAGAAAGGAAACCACAAAATTAAAACGTGTGAAAAACAAGGCCCACCTGGCCTGTCTAGGATTGAGTCGCTTGGCAGATTCCAGATAGACCAGATTCTTATGGTCCGTAAAGGGCCACCACCTGATGTTTGGCTCCCTCCAGCCAATGTCTCCACTCTTCAAAAGCCCACTTCATGGCCAACAACTCCGATTACCACGTCATAATTACATTCAGTAGGAGAAAATTTTCGAGAGAAAAAGGCACAAGGGTTACTTTTAGAGGTCTCTGGATCTTTTTGGGACAAAACGGCACCTGCCCCAATTTCAGAGGCATCAACCTCCACCTGAAATGGCAGAGAAACATCAGGCTGCCGTAGAACAGGAGCAGAAGTGAATCTCTGCTTAAGTTCCTGAAATGCAGACTGCCTCAGGAGGCCAATTCACCACATCAGAACCCTTTCTGGTCAAATCAGTTAATGGTTTAACAATAACCGAGAAATTACCAATAAATTTACGATAAAAATTGGCAAAACCCAAAAATCTCTGAAGAGCCTTTAATGAAGTAGGTTGGACCCAATCACAGATGGCCTGAACCTTGACCGGGTCCATTTCAATAACAGATGGGGACAAAATGAATCCCAGAAATGAGATCCTCTGTACGCCAAAAAGACACTTTGATCCCTTCACATACAGAGCATTCTCTCTCAAAATCTGGAATACAGTTCGAACATGTTTCACATGAGAGTCCCAGTCATTAGAAAAAATCAAGATATCATCCAAATAAACAATCAGAAATTTATCCACAAAATCCCTGAAAATGTCATTCATGAAGGACTGGAAGACGGAAGGAGCATTAGTGAGCCCAAAGGGCATCACTAGGTACTCAAAATGCCCTTCAGGGGTATTGAATGCCGTCTTCCATTCATCCCCGTGCTTAATGCGAATAAGGTTATACGCCCCCCTGAGGTCAAGCTTGGTAAACCAAGTAGCGTTTTTCACCCTGGAAAACAGGTCAGAAATCAAGGGTAACGGGTATTGATATTTCACAGTAATATTGTTCAAGAGACGATAATCAATACACGGCCTTAATGAACCATCTTTTTGGCCACAAAGAAAAAACCGGCACCTAAGGGTGAAGAGGATGGTCTGATATGACCCTTCTCCAATGATTCCTTGATATAAGACCGCATAGCGTCATGTTCAGGTACAGACAAGTTAAAAAGGCGACCTTTAGGAATTTACTACCCGGCACTAATTCAATAGCGCAGTCATAGCTCCTATGGGGAGGCAAGGATGCAGATTTACTTTCGCTAAACACATCAGAAAAATCAAACAAAAAGTCAGGAACATCCTGAGCCTGGGGGGAGGCAGAAAAAACAGGAGTGTTGGTATTATCACATTGGCAGCCCCAACTGGTTACAGACACAGATTTCCAATCCAAAACAGGATTATGAGACTGTAACCAAGGGAAACCCAGCACGATAATGTCATGCAGATTATATAGAACCAAAAATTTGCAAACACTCCTGGTGATCAGGTTCAACCCTCATTATCACCTGAGTAGAAAACTGGGGTTTATTCTAAGCCAAAGGGGTAGAATCGATCCCCAGTAGGGGAATAGACTTCTGTAGGGGTATCAAGGGAAACCCACAACGTTTAGCAAAATCATAATCCATCAGGTTAATAGCTGCTCCAGAATCAACGAAAGCCTGAGCAGAAAATGAGGACAGAGAGCATATCAGAGTGACAGTTAATAAAAACTTAGTCTGAACACTACCCAAGACAACTGAGCGTGCAAAACGTCTTCCCCGCTTAGGGCAGACTGAAATAGCATGAGAGGCATCACCACAGTAGAAACATAACCCATTGCGCTTTCGAAACTCATGACGCTGTGCCCCAGACACCACTCTATCACACTGCATGGGTTCAGAAGCTGGTTCACAAGGCAACACCATTCCACGCATACTTCTCCGCTCACGCAAACGTCTGTCAATTTGAATCGCTAATGACATAGAATCATTGAGACCAGAGGGGACAGGGAATCCCACCATAACATCCTTTACATTATCTGACAGACCCTTCCGGAAAAGGGCCGCCAAAGCGTCGTCATTCCATTTGGTCAAGACTGCCCACCTACGGAATCTCTGACAGTATAACTCAGCGTCATCAAGCCCCTGATTTAATGCCAACAAGGTTTTTTCAGCTTGATCAGTGACATTAGGCTCATCGTACAATAACCCCAAAGCCTGAAAAAACGCATCAACATCACTCAAAACAGGATCCCCAGGTATCAGGGAAAAAGCCCAATCCTGAGGATCGCCGCGCAGGAGAGAGATGATAATTTGAACCTGCTGCGCTGCGTTTCCTGAGGACTTAGATTTTAAGGCAAAAAACAATTTACAATTATTTTTGAAATTCTGAAACTTAGCTCGATCCTCCAAAAACAAATCTGGCATGGGAATCCTAGGTTCCACAACAGGCAACCTAGCAAGATATGCAGCAATACTCTGAACCTCAGTGGCAAGCTGATCCACACGGCCAGACAACCGTGCAAACTCCATTGGGAGAAAAGATCCTCCCCAGCACCCAGAGATACAGAGGGAAAAAAAAAAAAAAAAATGCAACAAACAGAAAAATATCTCTGACAACTCTGACAACCTTTTTTCTTTCACAATATTTTTCCCTTCTGTGAGTACCATACAATTTTCAATTTTTTAGGCCGGTGATACTGTTATGTTTCGGTAGCTGAGGAGAGCAGGCAAAAAGGCAATACACCAGAGCAGTTGGAATCTATGAGATTGCAGTACCCTGACTAACCACCACAACTAGAGGCAGCCGTGGAGCGTTCCTACGTTGGTCCTAGACGCCTCGTCACAGCCTGAGAAACTAACTACACCTAAAACAGAAACAGGAAAGCTATCTGCCCCGGAGCAGAACCCCAAAGATAATAGAAAGCCCCCAAACATGTAATGGCGGTTAGACAAGAGGAAATACTGACACAGAAAGAAAATAGTATGAGCAAACGCTGGGGCCCAAACTATCTAAATAGAAAAGGATAGGAAGGGTACTTACTGCAATCCCAGAAAACCCTGAAAAGCACCAACTCTACTAATTTCAAAATCACCTGAGATCACACGACCTCTACCACCTAAATTAGTTCTCTGGTGTAACAAAATCAAAACAGCAGCCACTGAAAAAACTGGAAAAAGCAAAAGAACAAAACTCAGTGGCTGAACTAAACTGAGAGGGCAGAAGCCCCCGGAGGGGACCCTGAAGGCCCCCAAAGAAGTGCAGTACAAAATGCAAAAATATAGCACAACACAAAAGAAGCAAAAAGTCTTATCTGTAAGCAGGAGATGCAGACACGACACAGCAGGCTACAAGGGAAACTGGAATGAGGATTCAGACCAGAACAATTGATCACCGGCAACCCTGATGGGAAAATGACTCCCTTATATAAGACCAGTCAGTAACACCTGATTCCCAGTCCTCACAATCTTCACTAGCACGCTTGTAACCACCAGAGGGAGCCTCTGCTCAGAACTCATCTCAAACCCATTCACAACAGTCTCCTGCTAAAGAATAAAATAATAAACTACAGTATTCCTCACCTGTCCGCAGAGAAGATAATAATGTTCCATGACGATCCTGATCACTTTGAGAGAAGTCACTGATGTGACTGCTCTCAAAGACAGCCGGCCATACAGTGACAGGAGGCAATCGCTCCCTCAGTGTATAGTACTGAGCTGCTGTGAGAGAGTTCACCGGAGTTCATAATTTTTCGGTCTCATCCTAATTGACATGAGCCCCCTTGGTGTCAATCACAGACTCACGTGGAGGTTTCAGGAGTCACATTTTAACCTTAATATGATGTGGTCGAGCACGACGTTTCCTCGACGACTTTTTTTACTACTTGGCAATTGTGCATTGTTTCGGGTTGAGATTTTATTTCTTCTTCTGTCACTTTCCTTCCAACAGAAAAACGTAGAATCCAAAATGATGAAGTCCGGACATTTTACGAGCTTCGTCCCCTCACCTGGAGCATCACCTTTACCGGACGGCCATATTCTTCCCCGTGCCTGACCACGTCTCGAGGCAGCAGTGCGACATCCCTGAGATCTTCCCTTCGTAAGTTTCTTAGATTCATCATTTATTTATTTTGAAATGGTTAGAGATTGGAAATTCAAGGGGAAATATTTTGCCTCTCAGCCCAATGTTGGGAATTTATAATTTAGTCATGATCTCTGCTCAAGGGGTCGGAAACGGAGATTCACCCATGAAACTCAATGGGTGTGAGAGAAAAATTGCACAACACAGGGACCATGCGTGTGCCGTGTGATTTTTACGCTCAGATATCATAGGAAACCCGACATTTCATCATCCGAGTACAGTAAATTCACAGCGTGAACCGTCAGAATACACTAGAAGAGATATATAGATGGAATTAAAGAAAAAAAATTGTGTGGGGTCCCCCCATGGGGCTTCCCAGGCTATTATTATCAGCTCACAGCTATCTGCCTAACCTTTACTGGTTATTAACAAGGGGTGACACTCCCCCCTAAAACATGCGGTCGGGTCCCCCTATTTTTAATAACCAGCAAAGGTTAGGCAGACAGCTGCAGGCTGATATTAATGGCCTAGCAAAGGGCCATGGATATTGACCCCCTCCCAAACTAAGAACATCAACTCTCAGTCGCCCTAGAAATGGTGCATCCATGAGATACGCCAATTCTGGCGCTTAGCCTCGGCTCTTCCCACTTGCCCTTGTACGGTGTCAAGTGGGGTAGTAGTATTGGGGTTGATGTCAGCTTTGTAATGTCAGCTAACATCAAGCCCAGGGGTTAGTAATGGAGACGCCCCCATTACTAACCTCGTCAGTTTAAGTTAAAAAACACACACCCAGAAAAAAATCCTTAATTCGAACAAAAACTCTCCTACCCTCTTTTACTCATTTATTAATATCCAAAGAAAAATAATAAAAAAATTAAATCCTCACCTGTCAGCTGATAATCCATATGTCCCTCGACTAGCCCAACTCAGCTACATCGGGATGCATTGCTGAAAGGTGACATAAAGTATGACCGCTCTGCCCGGCATCCTGGAGACACTGAGCTGAACGTGAGAACTCAGCTTCAGTGCCAAGCGCTGACGTCAGTAAGGTGACTGGAGTTCATAGACACTGTCACATATTTTGAGCTGCAACCTGTCCTAGTCACGTGTCCAGATGGGTTGCAGTTTGAAGAAACTCCGCTTGAGGCTAGAAAAAGAGCAGCATTCTGAAGAAATATACCTGATCTGCTCACTTAGCAGGGGAAATAAACCTTCTTTTTATCCTCATCCTGCTCCATGCTCATCAGTCTGACAGCTTAACGCTGAGTATGAAGACTGGCAGGACTGGAACAGGGGAAAAAAATGCGTGGTTTATTTTTTTTCCTGCACCAGCCCTGCTACTCAGTTGACTGAGCAGATCAAGTATGTTATTTCACCATGCCGCTCCTCTGACAGTTGAGACACACTTTTGGAGCAGTGTTTCTTCACACAACGACCCATCCTGACTCGTGACTAGGACAGGTTGCAGCTTGAAATATGTGACAGTGACCATTTTGAGCTGTTTCTTCACACTGCAACCCGTCCTGACACATGACTAACGACAGGTTGCAACTTGAAATATGTGATGGTAACCATCTTGTGGTGTTTCTTCATACTGCGACCCGTCCTGACACGTGATTAGGACAGGTTGCAGCTTGAAATATGTGATGGTGACCATCTTGTGGTGTTTCTACATACTGTGACCCGTCCTGACACATGACTAGACAGGTTGCAGCTTGAAATATGTGATGGTGACCATTTTTATTACATACGCCTCAAAATAGGCTGCTATGGGCAAATTTAGTTAGTTGTATGTTTACTCTGTCCTCACTTCTTGCTGCAAACAGCAGCTCCTGCTCTGGTATAACTCAAGGCAGCCATATATTGATGAGTGATGGCATATCGCTACAATATGCAATTTTTTTTTGTGATGAGCGGGAATCTGACCTCTGATCTCCCGATCACCCAGCTGTAGCACCAGTCACGAATATGCTGTGGTACTATGCAGATAGGAAATAATTTGTCACTGGACGAACCCTTTAAAGTTGGCGTTCCACCATTTTTCCTTTTTATGTTTTTACTATTGGAGGTTCTTCATCATCTCCGTCCCGGATCCCAAACTCTTAGGACAAGACATTGAAAAGATCTTATACCAAAGGGTCAACGAGCTTCAGGAAGATCTGAAAAATGCATTTCTTGTCTTGGATGTCGATCAGTCGTTCACTGTGACCAAAGGCCAACTGTACCAAGTTCTGAAAAACTTTATCATATCTCTCACTCAGCCCCAGTATGAGGAACTACTGACGAAGGTGAGCGGTCATGGGGGTATGCTACTTGTTTTCTACGCCATTGTCATACTGTGGATCTATTAGGGGATGTCCACAAGGGAGGAAAGTCCAAAAGAAAATCTGTTGCAAAATCCACAGGCGGATTTGTTGCAGAACGGAGGGGTACTGAGTATGTGCAATCACCACTCATGTAGACAGTGGTTGAAGCAGTGGTCGCACATGCTCAGTACAGGTTTATTCACACTGGGAATTTTGTCAGACCCTTTCTCGTGAGTGGTGAGAGTCCAAGTGGTGGACCAGTAGTGATTAGTGTTGAGCGATACGATAATGCAAATATCGGCTATCGGCCGATATTAGCTCTATCGGCCTTTCGATAATTCGTTTCGATATTTTCGTCTTATCGAATACCGGAATCGGATTTGTCACTGTCACTGTGAGTGTCCGTCGGTCGGGTCTGTCAGGAGTCAGCGGCACTTACCTGGCAGAAGATCTCCGGCGGTCACGTCCTGGACTGCTTGATGGCCGCCATTATCTTCTCCCTGGCGGTCACATGCAGTTTTTCGCGATAACTGCAGTGACTGCAGGGTAATCCCGGCCGTAAAGCAGTCAGTCCGATGACGTCACCGCCGGGGAAGCAGGTAATCAGCTGTGCTGCGCCGGGATTCTGATGTAGCAGAGCTGGATCGTCGTGGGACACTCGTTACTATGGACTGCGTCGGTCAGGTGGTATCCTTTTTTTTTTTTTTTCATTTTTTTACAGGAGATCGATGGCGTCGCAGCAGGATGAGACAGTAATAAAAGAAATGAAAACTGTGTTTTTTTATTTTTTATTAAATTAAAAAAAATTTTTTGGAACATTCACCCGTCCGGGTACATAAACAATTTAACTATTTATTTACATACAGGGACCCTGTCCGGGTTATTTAGACTTCTTTGGCAGGGGTGTTACAGGTACCACCTGGTACTCTTCTGGTGCTTGCCAAACATCCGAGGCACCAAGGACCACCAGGACCTGATGACGTCGTGTGGCCTGTACAGTTACATCGTGACCCGCTATCTGGGTCTGTGTGGCCACCTCTTTCATCTCTCTCCGGGTCTGGAGCCCTATGTCACGGACTGTACGAACCCCAGGGGGCCTAACAGGCGCCGGGTACGGGCCAGCTATACTTATCATGTCCATAGCTGGGGCTGCTGAGGAGACCACTGAGGGAGGCTGGGGAGATTTACGGCGTGGGGTGGGCACTTTTGCAGAGGCCTGGATGTGGGAGGCTGAAGGCTTCGAGGGTCTCACAGGTTCCTGACACACTGGGGAGTAGGGGTCGCACCTGGTAACATTTAGGGCGTACCATCCATTGTAACCCCAGTGTCGGGTGTAAGTCACCAAGTCTCCTGGCAACAGGTCCCTCCCCGGGTGTCCTTCTGGGAGGTGAGCCTCCACGTCCCGCCGGGTCACAAAGACTTCTAAATAAAGTCCAGGCTCCTTGATGAAGCCCCACCCACCTTTCAATTTAAAGCTCCGTACTGCACCCTTACGCCGCGGCTCACTCAGGGTTCCTTTATCCTTTCTCATCCGGTCCTTATCTGCCCGGTCCTTCTCCAGGTGACGTTGGTGAAGTTTTAGGGTTTCTCGCTGCTCCCTTTGTCGCTCTGCTTCCCGCTCCCAACGTCTCCACTCTTCCTCCTGACGCCGATTGTAATTCTCCTCCACCAGTTGCTCCATGTCTCCACCACTCCACTGCAGCTTACAGTGTCCGGTTTGCGGCAGCTCTCCTGTCGCCCCCCAGTCCTGGCGGCGCTCCCCTGCGGAGGAAGCAGACAGCTCTAAATCAGATGACAGTCGGGGCTCCGGTACAGGCAGGTAGTGCTCTGGTGCCTGCGCGGCCTCCTCCATGAGGACGGGTGTCGCTTCTTCTGTCTCAGCGACCGGGGCAGACAGCGGGATCTGGGGTGCTGCTGACGGTGCTGCGGTTTTTGCAGGAACGGGTGCCTCCACTGCGACAACGTCAACCGGATCACATTGCAAGGGCTCCTCTACTATAACGGGTGCCTCACCTTCCGGTACAGACACTTCAGGTAAGAGGGATTGGCGCCGCTCCAAGTTTAGTTTTAGGGCACGCCAGCTCGCTTCCATCCTGGCGACCTCCTCCCGTGCCGGACCAGGCCTCTTAGGGTATCCGCCGCTTCTTGCAGCGTAGGAGGGTTTACAGGCCGGGTGCCCAACGGTGATTCCGTGGCGATCGGGTCGCTTCCGTGGGGGGAGAGCTCTGACTGCTCCATCCCTTCCCACTTCTGCTCGTCGTGTCCATTAGCCATCTCTGCCAAGTCACATGTGTCATATCTGGAGAGGGCCCCTCTTTTGTAGGGAGGCGGGACCTCCTCACACTGAGGAGGATGAGGAGGCGGAACTCCAGAGCTGTGGGGCACGATGTTACATTGCAGTACCATTTACAGTGGGCGGCCATCGTTTTCACGCCACTGAGTGAGTGACACCCACGAAGAGCACGCCCTTCTTCTTCACCAGTGCCTCGTCGTGACGCAGATATGGCGGAAAAATGGCAAATACATTCTCTGATGATTTTAGCAATTCTCAAGCACAAAACCAGTGCAATTCAGGCACACAGGACTCGCTTATAGCGAGCTACAGAATCCTGTTCGTGACGCCCAAGTTGAGTCGCACAGAGCCAGAGGTTTTCGGGGTACTCGGCACCGAGCCCGTCGACTTCTATGGGGTATGTCACGTCTTTACCCGGCAATTGAATTAGAGTCGATTTTACTATGTAGAAGTGTATAAACTATAAATATATGTATATATATATGTCACAATGACATGTATATATATATATAGTATGTATTCTATGTGTGTATATTTTGTGTTTACAACGAAAGAAAGGGTTTTTTTTGTTGCGATATTTTGTTCCCATAGACTTACATGGGACTTCCGGTATCGAAATCGGATATCGACGATATTTAGTGCTATCGGCGATACAATTTCGATACGATATTTTTAGATATCGAGCAATATCGCTCAACACTACTAACCACATGCATACATGACCTTACTGGCGCAAGCACGTAACAGATTTGATACTAGCGCATGGCGGCCCAGCCGTGCCAATCTTTTATAGTAACAGCTACAGGACCTGCCAGAAAAAGGACCAATGAGAAACTGCTCCAAAAGACATGTAGTTTCAGGATCTTCCTGGCGGACCAATAGAAGCTGCTGCAGTACCTAAACATGTGACCCCTGATCTCCAATGAGAAATCTTACCCTGGGCATGCTCAGAAGGGCAAACGCAGGACTTCGTCCTAAAGATGTCTGCTCCAGCACTGGCTATAATAGAAGATCCGGAAGAGGCAGCAGCAAGTCTCTGCACAGTACTGGAATGGGCAAGACGCTGGGACCGACGTCTCCACTGCGACCGAGACGGATGGGGGACCGCAGCGGGAATGGCTCGAGATTCCCCTTGTGCAGCATTGGAATCGAACCCTAACATTACCTCCCCTCCTAGGGCCCCCCCTTCTCTGGGTCTCGCGCACTCAAAGGCAGCGATGAGCTGCGGAGCGTGAACATGCTCGGCAGGCTCCCAAGACCTATCCTCAGGCCCATAGCCCTCCAGTCCACCAAATAAAACTTTTTGCCCCGTACCACCTTACACCCTACAATGGCGTTCACCTCATGGTCGTACGTAGACAAACCCGATGTCCCGGCAGATGACTCGGAATACCTGGACATGAGCACGGGTTTCAGGAGGGATACGTGAAAGGTGTAGGAGATACCCAGGTGTGGTGGAAGAGCCAAACGGTATACCACAGGGTTAACCTGCTCGAGGACTTTGAAAGGACCCAGGTAGGGGGGTGCCAACTTAGTGAACTCAACTCACAGCCTAATGTTACGGGCGGAGGGGCACACCTAGTCCCCAGGAGCAAATGTTGGAGCGGGCGCCGATGTGCGTCGGCGGAGGACCTCATCCTCTCCTTGGACGCCAGAATGGCATCCTGGGTACGGTCCCAAATATCCCGTGCCTCCACAGCCCAGTCTGCCACCCTGGGGTCGGCGGAAGACACGGGCATGGGCACTGGAACCCGCGGATGCTGACCGTTGTTTAGTGCAAACGCAGCCCACGGTAGCAAGGATGCCCAGTCATCCTGCCTGGCTGAGACTTAATGTCGTAGATAGGTGACCAAGGTCTGGTTGGCCCTCTCTACCAACCCATTTGTCTTGGGATGATATGCTGAAGAGAGATTTAGCTCAATACTGAGTAGACGACAAAGCTCTCTCCAGAACCGAGATGCAAACTGGGGACCTCGGTCACTGACAATTTTGTCCGGCATGCCGTGTAAACGGAAGATGTGCCTAACGAACAATGCTGCCAGAGCCCGTGCAGAAGGTAACTTTGTCGGAGAGACTTATTCTTGGCGCAGGAGACACACGCCCGAACATAGTCCCCAACGTCACGGACCATAATCGGCCACCAGTATGTCCTCGCCAGCAACTCAGATGTCCTCTTTGCCCAAAGTGTCCACCCACCCTGGGACGAATGTGCCCAAGAGAGTACCTCCGGTCGCAAATTGGTAGGCACAAAAGTCTTGCCCGGGGGCGCAGATTCTAGCGAAACCGGGGCCACTGTTCTCAGGCTCTTGTGGGGACATTAAGCCGAGGCTCCTCCTCCTCCTCTTCAGAGGACACCACAGAGCGAGAGAGAGCGTCGGCACGGAAGTTCTTCTCTCCCGAGAGAAAATGTAGGGTGAAGTGAAACCGGGAGAAGAACAAGGACCATCTGGCCTGGCGAGAATGAAGCCGCTGGGCTGTCTGAAGATATACCAAATTCTTGTGGTCGGTGAAGACTTGGAAGGGAAAGCGAGCCCCCTCCAACAGATGTCTCCACTCAGAGAAAGCCAACTTCATTGCTAGAAACTCCCTGTCCCCAATGGAATAATTCCTCTCCGCTGGTGTGAAGGTCTTGGAGAAGAAGAAGCAAGGATGCTTCCCACCTTGAGCATCCTTTTGAAAGAGACTGCTCCAGCACCAACGGATGAGGCATCCACCTCCAATATAAATGGCTTATCAACATCAGGGCGTGTAGGATGGGAGCACTAGCAAAATGAGACTTAATTGAGGTGAAAGCCTTGGAGACTTCTTCGGACTACAAATTGGGATTTGCTCCCTTCTTGGTGAGGGCTACCAAGGGAGCTACCAAAGTTGAGAAATGTTGAATGAACTGGCGATAATAATTAATGAACCCCATAAAGCGGTGCACCGCTTTAAGGGAATGGGGTTCTTGCCATTCCATCACAGCTTGTAATTTGGCAGGATCCATAGCCAATCCCTGGGCGGAGATGATATAGCCCAGGAATGGTAAAGACTCCTGCTCAAACACGCATTTCTCCAACTTTGCATAAAGGGAATTTGCCCGCAAGAGGTTGAAGACTCTGCAGACATCTTTCCGGTGGGAGTCAATATCTGGAGAGAAGATGAGAATATCATCTAGATAGACCACGACCGAGGTGGAAAACATATCCCGGAAGATGTCATTGACAAAGTCTTGGAAAACGGCTGGGGCATTACAGAGCCCGAAGGGCATCACCAGATATTCATAGTGCCCATTCCTGGTATTAAAAGCCGTCTTCCACTCGTCCCCCTCGCGGATGCGAATCAGGTTGTAAGCACCCCGCAGGTCTAATTTGGTAAATACCCTTGCTCCCCGAAGCCTATCAAAGAGCTCAGAAATTAAAGGCAGCGGGTATTTATTCTTAACGGTAATGGCGTTAAGACCACTGTAATCTATGCAGGGACGTAATTCTCCGTTCTTCTTTTGCACAAAGAAGAACCCTGCCCCAGCAGGTGACACTGACTTCCTAATGAACCCTCTTGCCAGATTTTCCTGAATGTATTGGGACATAGCCTCCGTCTCCGGGAGAGAGAGAGGATAGACCCTTCCCCGGGGAGGTTCTGCTCCAGGCAAGAGGTCAATAGGACAGTCATAGGGGCGGTGAGGCGGAAGCGTCTCTGCAGCCTTTTTGGAGAACACGTCTACATAGGACCAATAGCACTTGGGCAGGGAAGTGAGATCTGCGGGTATCCCTGTAGTAGCAACCTGAACACACTCCCTCACACATCTACCTCTACAAGACTCACTCCAACCCCATATCTTCCCAGAGGACCACCCAATATGTGGGGAGTGAAGACGAAGCCAGGGTACTCCCAGCAGAGCCTCATCTATACCCTCAGGAAGGACAAGGAAAGAAATAATCTCCTGATGGGATGGAGACATAGCTAATGTGAGAGGGATTGTCTGATGTGTGATCTGTGAGGGCAGTATGGAGCCATTCACCACTCAAACAGTCACCGGTTTGGCGAGCATCACCTGAGGTATTGTGTGGCGGAGAGCAAAAGCAGAGGACATAAAGTTCCCCTCTGCTCCAGAATCCACACAAAGCTCAACTGTTAGAGTGGATGGACCAAAAGAGATTGTGTCACGCTGTCTAATGATATGTATACAATGTCAGTAAACTATTAATACAGGAACAACACTCTATACAACAACTAGTATAGCAACATCAGCATGTAAGTATAGAATAGATTTACCTGACACGATATCTGCTGAACTCAGGGTTAATCTTGAGGACTTGATGAGCTGAAACAGGAAAGAGGTGGACCGGGATCTAACCTGACCCTAAACTGGGGTCCTAACTAATCCCTCACCTTGGAGGTACTGATAATGGTTCAGAGGTCCAAGTCTCCAACCTAACCCTGTCTCCTATCAGACCCTGAACCCTGTAATCAGTCCTAAGAAGGATCCTGACTACCACCAAAGGGATATGGGCTGATCTTAGCTAAATACACAGATTAGACATATAAGACAGACAGGATAACACTCGCTTGCATATACACTCAAACACCAAAGGAACATAAATGGTCTGGGAAATAAACTCTAACCAAGTTGAGCTTAGAACAACTAAGGAGCTCACAACTAAAGTCTATACAGATTCATTCCTATCTGTGGTCTGCATGAAGGTTTCACTGGCAACTCCCAAGCAGACAGCCAGGAATTTAAAGGAAACCAATCAACAAATAATCAATTGCAGCCGGGAGAAACTGCACCCAGTCCCAGCACCGAGCACAGACAGAATTAACTCCCTAGCTGCCAAACACAAAGAAACAGCAGCTCAGCTGTGAGAAGTCAAAATGTGCAACCGCGACGATCTTCGTGGCAATGCACACATGACAGTACCCCCCCCTTCTACGAGGGGCCTCCGGACCCTCAGGGCCAGGCCTGCCCGGGTGAGTTCTGTGGAAGGTCCGAACCAAACGATCTGCGTTAACATCAGACGCAGGGACCCACGTCCTCTCCTCTGGACCATACCCCTTCCAATGCACCAAGTACTGAAGGGACCGGCGATTCAGACGTGAGTCAATGATCTTTGATACTTGAAATTCCAAGTTACCATTGACCAACACAGGAGGAGGAGGTAGAGGTAACGGTATGACTGGTGCCACATACCTTTTAAGTAATGACTTGTGGAACACATTATGAATTTTAAACGTAGGAGGGAGGTCCAGACGAAATGCCACAGGATTAATTATGGAACTGATCCTGTACGGCCCGATGAATCTGGGACCCAGTTTCCAGGAGGGCACTTTAAGTTTTATATTCCTGGTAGACAACCATACCAGATCGTTCACATTCAGATCTGGACCAGAAACTCTCCTCCTATCAGCCATACGTTTGTAACGGTTCCCCATCGCACTCAGATTATTCAATACACCTCTCCACACAGAAGCAAGTGACGACGAGAAACGCTCCTCCTCAGGAACCCCAGAAGGGCCCCCCCCATTGAAAGTACAAAACTGGGGATGAAAACCATATGCCCCAAAAAACGGGGACTTACCAGTGGACTCGCTCCGCCTGTTGTTAAGAGCGAACTCTGCCAGAGGCAAGAAAGAAGACCAGTCCTCTTGGTTCTCTGAGACAAAACACCGGAGATATGTCTCTAAGCTCTGATTCAGATGCTCTGTCTGACCATTGGTCTGCGGATGAAAAGCCGAGGAAAATGACAATTGCATCCCCCGACGTAAACAAAATGCCCTCCAAAATTTGGACACAAACTGAGACCCCCTATCTGACACCACATCAGAAGGCAACCCATGAAGTCTAACGATCTCCCTAATGAACACCTGCGCCAGAGTTTTAGCATTAGGGAGTGCAGGAAGAGCAACGAAATGTGCCATCTTACTGAACCTGTCAACAACCACCAGTATGACAGTATTCCCTGACGACGGAGGAAGGTCCGTAATGAAGTCCATAGATAAATGAGTCCATGGACGCTCCGGAAGTTTCAAGGGTAAAAGGGTCCCAGACGGACGGGTATGAGGGGTTTTAGAGCGAGCACACACCCCACATGACGCGACAAAAGTTATAACATCTTTATTAGCATTAGGCCACCAAAACCGGCGAGAAAGGAGATCTAAAATAGCCTTACTCCCTGGATGTCCTGCTAGAGCAGAATTATGATGTGCCTCAATAACCTTTTGTCTCAACAGATTTGGGACAAACAGTCTCCCTGGAGGTCCTGCAGGGGCGTCCCCCTGAGCCTCTAACACCTCCTCCTCAAGCTCAGAAAATACAGCCGACACTACCACCCCCTCCTGAAGGATAGGACTCGGGTCATCCGTTTTCCCGGCCCCTGGGAAACTGCGAGACAAGGCATCAGCCTTTACATTCTTAGACCCCGGGCGATAAGTGACGACAAAATTAAACCTGGTAAAAAAACAACGACCATCGAGCTTGTCTGGAATTCAGATGCTTAGCGGATTCCAAATACAACAGGTTCTTGTGATCAGTAATAACGGTAACCGGTGGACTGCCCCCTCCAAAAAGTGACGCCATTCTTCAAAAGCTAACTTAATGGCCAAAAGTTCCCTATTGCCGATATCATAATTCCTTTCGGCGGACGACAATTTCTTAGAAAAGAAAGCGCACGGATGCCATTTACCAGGGGACGGACCCTGGGACAATATAGCACCCACCCCTACGTCAGACGCATCCACCTCCACAATGAACGGCTGAGATGCATCTGGTTGGATGAGAACGGGTGCCGAAGCAAAACATTTCTTCAAAGAGGAAAAGGCTTGGCAAGCTTTGTCCGACCATTTAGAAAAATCCGTCCCTTTTCTTGTCATGTCAGTGAGAGGTTTGACGACAGATGAGAAATTACAAATAAATTTCCGGTAGTAGTTAGCAAACCCCAAAAAACGCTGCAGAGCCTTAAGATCACCTGGCTGATCCCATTCAAGCACTGCTCTCACCTTTTCAGGGTCCATACGGAAACCGGAGGATGACATCAAAAAACCCAAAAACTGAAGTTCCTGTACGGCAAATACACACTTCTCCAGTTTGGCGTATAATTTATTGTCTCGCAAGATCTGCAACACCTGTCTCACATGCTCCTGATGAGACACAAGATCTGGCGAGTAAATTAAAATATCGTCCAAATATACAACCACAAACAGCCCCACAAGGTGACGAAAAATGTCATTAACAAAATGTTGGAATACTGCTGGTGCAGTAGTCAGACCAAAAGGCATGACTAGGTTCTCATAATGTCCCTCCGGCGTGTTAAACGCCGTTTTCCACTCATCCCCCTCTTTTATCCTAATCAGATTATACGCCCCCCTGAGATCCAATTTAGAAAACCATTTGGCGCCAACAATTTGATTGAAGAGATCAGGAATAAGAGGGAGTGGATACGGATCTCGAACAGTAATCCGATTAAGTTCGCGGAAATCCAAGCAAGGGCGTAGGCCTCCATCTTTCTTCACAAAGAAGAACCCCGCGGCTACTGGGGAAGATGAAGGTCTAATATGCCCTTTGGCCAGACTTTCAGAAATATAATCTTTCATAGCCTGCCTCTCAGGACCAGAAAGATTATACAACCTAGCTTTAGGCAACTTAGCATCAGGAAGGAGATTAATAGAGCAGTCATACACGCGATGAGGAGGCAACTCCTGACACCCCTCCTCAGAGAAAACATCCCCAAAATCCTCCAAAAAAGGAGGCAATGTACTAGGCACGACCGCACTGATGACTGTGTTCATGCAGTTGCTTTTGCAAAACTCACCCCATTGGCTTATTTCTCTGGACTGCCAATTAATCACAGGGTTATGTTTAACCAACCAAGGAAGTCCCAACACAATGGGAGTAGGTAGACCCTCCAACACATAACAAGATAATTGTTCCCTATGTATTGCCCCTACCCGAAGGTCAATGTTATGAACCTCATGAACAAAGCTACCTTGGCCGAGAGGCCTGGCGTCAATGGAGAATATAGGGATCGGTTTGACCAATACACTCAGATGCATACCTTGAGCCTGAGCAAACTGAGCGTCAACCAGATTAGCCCCGGAACCACTATCAAGAAGAACAGACAATCTCTCCACTCTCGTACCAACTACCACCTCCACTGGTACAAGGAACTGAGAAGAACTGGCGGATGAAATACATACTCCCAGGTTGTCGTCCACCACACAACCTGGGATTAACAGTTTTCCGGCGACTTTTGGCTCAACAAGGCACGGGATGGACATTCTCCAACAAAATGTCCCTCTTTCCCGCAGAAAAAACATCTTCTAGTCCTGCGGCGTACCGCCAATCCCCTCCTACGAAATGATGTCCCTCCCAACTGCATAGGCTCATCCGAACAGACAAGGGGAACCTCAACATAAGGGACTTTAGTGGTAGGTGGAGAAACAACAGGGAGTGGGGTTACCTCACCCCTCTCCCGAAGCCGTCTATCAGTACGGATAGCTAAGGCCATAGCAGCCTCCAGAGAAGGAGGAGACTCATACTGAGCCAAAACGTCATTTAATTTATCAGAAAGCCCATGACAAAACTGGCTCCTAAGAGCTGGGTCATTCCACTGAGTATCTGTGGCCCATCTACGAAACTCAGAAGCAAATTCCTCTGCCGGACGATCTCCCTGCTGTATCTTACGTAATTTTGTCTCAGCAAGAGAGACCCGATCTGGGTCATCATATACCAATCCCAGGGCAGTAAAAAATTGATCTACAGACAGTAGAGCCGGGGATCCCGGAGGAAGGGAAAATGCCCAGGATTGAGGGTCCCCTTGCAGAAGTGAGATAACAATTCCCACTCTCTGCTCCTCACTCCCTGATGATCGAGGCCGAAGCCGAAAATACAATTTACATGCCTCCCGGAAGGTGAAAAATTTGTCTCGCCCACCAGTGAACCTGTCCGGGAGAGCAACCTTAGGTTCAACTCTGGTTTGCTCCAGGGGAGACAAAACTTTGGACTTAATGTCCGTCAGCTCCATGGATAATCCCTGCAACTGCAGAGCCAGCTGGGCTACTGGATCCATGGTAACTGGAGATAATTTTTATGGCCAGTGAAAATGTCACGCTGTCTAATGATATGTATACAATGTCAGTAAACTATTAGTACAGGAACAACACTCTATACAACAACTAGTATAGCAACATCAGCATGTAAGTATAGAATAGATTTACCTGACACGATATCTGCTGAACTCAGGGTTAATCTTGAGGACTTGATGAGCTGAAACAGGAAAGAGGTGGACCGGGATCTAACCTGACCCTAAACTGGGGTCCTAACTAATCCCTCACCTTGGAGGTACTGATAATGGTTCAGAGGTCCAAGTCTCCAACCTAACCCTGTCTCCTATCAGACCCTCAACCCTGTAATCAGTCCTAAGAAGGATCCTGACTACCACCAAAGGGATATGGGCTGATCTTAGCTAAATACACAGATTAGACATATAAGACAGACAGGATAACACTCGCTTGCATACACACTCAAACACCAAAGGAACATAAATGGTCTGGGAAATAAACTCTAACCAAGTTGAGTTTAGAACAACTAAGGAGCTCACAACTAAAGTCTATACAGATTCATTCCTATCTGTGGTCTGCATGAAGGTTTCACTGGCAACTCCCCAAGCAGACAACCAGGAATTTAAAGGAAACCAATCAACAAATAATCAATTGCAGCCGGGAGAAACTGCACCCAGTCCCAGCACCGAGCACAGACAGAATTAACTCCCTAGCTGCCAAACACAAAGAAACAGCAGCTCAGCTGTGAGAAGTCAAAATGTGCAACCGCAACGATCTTCGTGGCAATGCACACATGACAGATTGTCCCTTTAGAGGACAGCTTGGAGGCGAATGCTGCTGTCTCTACTGATCCTCCTCCCATGGTCACTAGATGCGATTGTGTTCCCGATCGCTGGGGACATCTATTGGCATAATGTCCTAACTGCTGACAATTGTTACAAACCATGGGCCGAGACTTAAGTCCCGTTAGAACAACCTTCATGACCTCCGGGGAGCCGGGCACCTGAATGGAAAATTCTAGAGATTTGGCAAAGGTGGGAGCTAGCCGAAACCTCCGTCTACACTGGGCCCGGTCCAACCTCCGCTCGTGAAAGCGAAGGTCGATGCGGGTAGATATGGAGATAAGCTTCTCCAGTGAGGTAGGAATCTCCCTGGTGGCCAAGGCGTCCTTTACATGGTCAGCCAGACCTCTCCAGTATACTGGTATAAGGACCTTATCCGGCCACTCTAACTCAGAGGCCAGAGTTCGAAATTGGACTGAAAACTGACTGACCAAGCTCGAACCCTGTGACATTGCCAGCAGTTGGAGCGCTGAATCGTGGGTGACCTGAGGGCCTAAAAAGACCTGTTGAAGAGCCTCCAGAAACCGAGGAGCACTCCGCACCACGCGATCGTCACGCTCCCACAGCGGCATTGCCCATTCCAAAGCTCTGCCCGACAGAAGTGACACTATGAAACCCACTTGTGACCGCTCTGTGGGAAAACGTGTGGCCAGAAGCTCGAGTTGTATAAAGCACTGACTCACGAATCCCCGACAATGTTTGCCGTCGCCAGAAAACTTGTCTGGAAGTGGAAGATGGGACAAGGTCGGAGCAGAGGTGTTGGAGGACAAACTGGCTGCCACTGTGCTAGCAGCCTGAACAGCGACTGCGGTCACATCCACAGCTGAGGTTGTGCGCTCTAGAACCGCCAACCTACCCTCCAGCTGCTGGATGAACTGCCGTAGTCACGTCCGCCATTTTACTAGCCAGACCCTGGCGCTAGTATTATGTTAGGGTCTGCGGAACGCACCTAATAGATATTGTACAGAGGTGCGTTCGCAGCCCGGGGTCCACCGTGCAGTCGAAGCCCGCTGCTAGTAAGATGGCGAAAGTAGCGAACTCTATTATCCCGCAGAGTCACTAAAATAAACGCCGTAGCACGCTGTGGCAGTTAGTGCGAACTCTATTAATCCCCAGAGCTGCTAATGGGAATGCCACAGCGCTATATGGCGATAAGTACGAACTCACTTAGCTTCAGTGAGCCGCAAAGTAAAACGCTAGGGGGCTGAACCAGCATTATAAAGCGAACCCTGTTGCATCACAGAGCAGCTGAGAAAAAGATTGTGTCCTGTTAGACTCACAGGGAGCACAGATGACTGCTAAGCGGATTGCAGTCTGAGGTCATGCAGTCAGAACACAAGCAACAATCTCCTCACCGGAGTAGCCGGTATTCTAATGGCGTTTTCAGCCGAGCCCTGAACACGTGTATACAATCTCCTCACCGGAGGTGCCGGTATTCTAGGGGCTTATTTCAGCCAGACCCCTTGTGTAGCATTGGGAACTCAAACAATAACAAGGGGCTTTCCAAATGTGACATGGCATCTGATCTAAATTCCAGCCAATTCTGCGTTGAAAAATTCAAACGGTGCTACTTCTCTTCTGAGCTCTGCCATGCGCCCAAACAGTAGTTTACCCCCACATGTGGGGTATCAGCGTACTCAGGACAAATTGCACAATATCTCTTGGGGTCCAATTTCTTCTATTACCCTTGGGAAAATAATAAATTGGGGGCAAAAATATCATTTTTGTAAAAAAAAAAATGATTTTGTTGTTTTTACGGCTGTACGTTATAAACTTCTGTGAAGCACTTGGGGGTTCATAGCGCTCACCACACATCTAGATAAGTTCTTTGTGGGGTCTATTTTCCAAAATGGGGTCACTTGTGGGGGGTTTCCACTGTTTTGGCACATCAGGGGCTCTCCAAATGCGACATGATGCCTGCAAACCATTCCATCAAAGTCTGCAATCCAAAACGTCACTACTTCATTCCGAGCCTCGACGTGTGCCCATACAGTAGTTTTCTCCCACATATTGGGTATCAGCGTACTCAGGACAAATTGGACAACAACTTTTGGGGTCCAGTTTCTCCTGTTACCCTTGGAAAATAAAAAGTTGGGGACTAAAAGATCATGTTTGTGGAAAAACTATGATTTTTTTATTTTCATGCTTGGGCGTTATAAACTTTAATGAAACACTTGGGGTTCAATGTTCTCACCACACATCTAGATAAGTTCCTTGAGGGGTCTAGTTTCCAAAATGGTGTCATTTGTCGGGGGTTTCCAGATCAGGAGCTCTCAAAACACGACATGGCGTCCAGCCAATTCTGCGTTGAAAAAGTCAAACGGTGCACCTTTCTTTCCAAGCTGTGCCATGAATCCAAACAGTGGTTTATCCCCACATATGGGGTATCAGCGTACTCAGGACAAATTGCACAATAACTTTTGGAGTCTTGTTACCCTTGGGAAAATAAAAATTGGGGTGAAAAGATAAATTTTGTGGAAATAATATGATTTTTTAATTTTACGGCTCTACATTATAAACTTGTGTGAAGCACTTGGGGGTTCGAATTGCTCACCACAGATCTAGATAAGTTCCTTAGGGGGTTTAGTTTCCAAAATGGGGTCACTTGTGGGGGGTTTCCACTGTTTAGGCACATCAAGGGCTCTCCAAATGCAACATGGCGTCCAATCTCAATTCCAGCCAATTTTGGTTGGAAAATGTGAAATGGTGCTCCTTCCATTCAGAGCTCTGCCGTGCGCCCAAACAGTGGTTCCCCCCCACATATGGGGTATCAGCGTACTCAGGACAAATTGGAAAACAACTTTTGGGGTCCAATTTCCTTGGGAAAAATCAAAAATTTGGGACTAAAAATTCATTTTTGTGGAAATTTTTTTTTTTTTTTTCCACCCCAGGCATTATAAACTTTTGTGAAACACTTGGGGGTTCAAAGTGCTCACAACAGATCTAGCTAAGTTCCATAGTGGGTCTAGTTTCCAAAATGGTGTCATTTTTGGGGGGTTTCCACTGTTTAGGTGCATCAGAGGCTCTCCAAACGCGACATGGCGTCCAATCTCAATTCCAGCCAATTTTGGTTTGAAAAAGTCAAACGGAGCTCCTTCCCTTACGAGCTCTGCCGTGTGCCCAAACAGTGGTTTTCCCCAACATATGGGGTATTGGCATACTCAGAAGAAATTGCACAACAACGTTACCTTTCCATTTTCTCCTTTTACCCTTGTGAAAATAAAAAAAGTTTGTAAAAGATCATTTTTGTGACTAAAAAGTTAAATATTCATTTTTTCCTTCCACGTTGCTTCAGCTCCTGTGAAGCACCTGAAGGGTTAATAAACTTTCTGAATGTGGTTTTGAGTACCTTGAGGGGTGCAGTTTTTGGAATGTTGTCACTTTTGGGTATTTTCTGCCATATAGACCCCTCAAAGTGACTTCAAATGTGAGGTGGTCCCTAAAAAAAATGGCTTTGTAAATTTTGTTGTTAGAAATGAGAAAGCGCTGGTCAACTTTTAACCCTTATAATTTCTTAAAAAAAAAATTTGGTTTCAAAATTGTGCTGATGTAAAGTAGACATGTGGGAAATGTTATTTCTTAACTATTTTGTGTGACATATTTCTGTTTTAAGGGAATAAAAATTCAAAGTTTGAAAATTGCAAAATTTTCTAAATTTTCGCCATATTTGCATATTTTTCAAAATTAAACGAAAGTTATATCGAAGAAATTTTACCACTAACATGAAGTACAATATGTCACAAGAAAACAATCTCAGAATTGAGAAGATCCGTTGAAGCGTTCCAGAGTTATAGCCTCATAAAGAGACAGTGGTCAGAATAGTAAAAATTAGCCCGGTCATTAACGTGCAAACCACCCTTAGGGGTGAAGGGGTTAATAATGGCCCTTTAAGAAGATTAATGCCACCTGATGCCCAGTAAAAATAGGCTCCGTGATGTTGAGTCCCTCATTCATAAATGAAACAAGATGTGTCTGCTTATGTGTCACACACCACATGGCCAGCTAGGGTTGTTAAATGTTACAATGATATTTCCAAGTAAATGCATTTGTATTGATTGAAAGCAATGTTAAAGTTAAAAAACGCTTCAAAAATGCTGCATCTGAACATAGCCTGGGGGAGGGACATTTTGGTCTGGGGTTAATTATTTTGCCTTATAAACAAGCCATTAGCCTGGAAAGGATGTACCGTTACATATTTCCCTGTAAAATCCATTTTGGTTTCATTTTGGTATGTTTTTGGTGCCAGGGCCGGCTCCAGGTTTTTATGGGCCCCGGACGAAAGAGCCTCAGTGGGCCCCTTTAACACAGACCACGATTCATGATGCACAGATACAGCAGAGAAATATGGCTACAGTACAATGCCAAACACTTCTCTTCTTCCATTACATGAGTGATATCTATTGTAAATTGTACAATAGCTCAAAAACCGCCAAATCCTCACAGCGCACAGAACAGACTGGACAGTACAGTCCTCCATACAATATTATGGGCACCACAGTCTCCCCTCATCACCCATATAATACCCCATGCAGGATGTCACCCCCCATATAATGCTCCATACAGAATACTGGACCCAAAATAATGCTCCATACAGAATACTGGACCCAAAATAATTCTCCATACAGAATACTGGACCCAATATAATGCTCCATACAGGATACTGGTCCCCATATAATGCTCCATACAGGATACTGGTCCCCATATAATGCTCCATACAAAATATGGAGCTCTCCTCTGCGCTGTACTGCGTTCTGCACTGTTACGGCTCAGGAAAGGGCGCTGTGGAAAGACTCCCCCTGCCCATTATCATCAATGCCTGCCCATTATCATCATCTTCTCCCCATCATCATCAATGCCTCCCCATTATCAGCAATGCCTGCCCATCATCATCTTCTCCCCATCATCAATGCCTGCCCATTATCATCAATGCCTGCCCATTATCATCATCTTCAACCCATCATCATCAATGCCTCCCCATTATCAGCAATGCCTGCCCATCATCATCTTCTCCCATCATCAATGCCTGCCCATTATCATCAATGCCTGCCCATTATCATCATCTTCTCCCCATCATCATCATCAATGCCTCCCCATTATCAGCAATGCCTGCCCATCATCATCTTCTCCCCATCATCAATGCCTGCCCATTATCATCAATGCCTGCCCATTATCATCATCTTCTCCCCATCATCATCAATGCTTCCCCATTATCAGCAATGCCTGCCCATCATCATCTTCTCCCCATCATCAATGCCTGCCCATTATCATCAATGCCTGCCCATTATCATCATCTTCTCCCCATCATCATCAATGCCTCCCCATTATCATCAATGCCTGCCCATCATCATCTTCTCCCCATCATCAATGCCTGCCCATTATCATCAATGCCTGCCCATTATCATCATCTTCTCTCCATCATCATCAATGCCTCCCCATTATCAGCAATGCCTCCCCATTATCAGCAATGCCTGCTCATCATCACACACAGACAGCACCACAGCACACAAGCACTCTCTCACATGCATACACACACACACACACACACACACACACAAAGCACCGCACTACATACACACAGACACACACAGAGACACACACACACATACGTCTTACCTGTCCAGCGTCCGCGCTCTCTGCCACAGCCGGCCGCTGAATGATGACGTCATTCAGCGGCGCTGCTGTGAGAGGAAGCGCCGGCGCCCCTGGAGCCGGAGCTGCGGCAGCGGAGGCACGGGAGAGGTAAGTATTGTGCCTGCTGATGCCGGGGCCTGAGCAAGCGGGGGGGGCCAGTGGCGGCGCTGACACGCTCTCCTCGCTAACGGGCGGGGGGTGCAGACGGCGAGTGGGCCCCCCGCCTGCTCAGGGCCCGGCACTTGCCCGGGTGTGCGGGTGCTGACGCCAGCTCTGTTTGGTGCCCTGGTAAAATGGCATGAAACTCTGACAACATTGCTTAAAGCTGTGAACTAGGAGTCAGAAATGCTTCCATGGGCACCCTCCATGATGTCCCCGTGTCATTTGAGCAGTGTTTCATTATTTTCAGCCCCTTTTTGACCTTAAAAATCGCCCAGGGGAATCGCGTAAAATGTTTGGTCTCAATAGACTCAGGAGTCAGAAATGCTTCCATGGGCACCCTCCATGATGTCCCCGTGTCATTTGAGCAGTGTTTCCATTATTTTCAGACGTTTTTAGACCTTAAAACGACCCCAGGGGGATCGCGGTAAAAATGTTTGGGTCTCCAATAGACTCACATTGGGCTCGTTGTTCTGTCCGAGTACCTGAGTATTCCAATTTGCTCGACCCGAGCAATGAGCACCCGAGCATTTTAGTGCTATCACTATTATTGAGTATACTAATATAAATCAATTATTAATCAAATGTTTCTGGTAAATTAAATATTTTAATATATTTACATGACAAATCACAAAATGTTAATTGCGTATTGTTTTACCCAAAAATTGCAAAATATTTCTTCAGCTGATTGAATTTGTTGAGCATGATACCTAAATGTTATTCCTTACTGTCTGAGAAGCAATCTGTTCTTTATTACAGATGTAAGCTATATTTAAATGACTTTGCATTACTTTGAGAACTGAAATATGCCTCAAAATAAGAATCTTGGTTCACTTGATGTTTTACTAATTTAAAACAACAGATGTATTTCCATTTGCGATTTTTCAACAAATCTGTCTGATGCACATATACAGTACTTCTGTCTATATTAACAACGACTGTAAAAGATATCTATAAATGTCAACAATATTTTATAAAGATCATTTTTTTTGGTCTCAACAAAAGTTGAGGTGATTGACACTGATATTTCTATTTTTTTTCAAATCTGCATTACATTTTTGAATGAAGAATAAGCGCATATAGGTTGGTCTTAAAGTGATGTCATCTTTTTATCATGTTAGCTATAACAGATACAGAGAGCATTTTACCATGGTTAAATACAGCTAAACTTCAGTAATAAAATTTAATTTTTCAACATAGTGACCACCCTTGGTTATGCACTTGCATTCCTCGTATAAAGAAGAATCTGCAGAAGAATGCCACTTTTTTACACCTGCATTGACACTTGCATCCAATGGAAATTGTTGTCCATGTTTTGTACATATTTCACTAGCTAAAACTAGCTAAAACAGTAGTTTGAAGGCGTGTAATGGTTCACAAGGTGGCAGCCGTATCATGAGTCCAACACCCTGGCACATTAGAGATAAAAGGAGAATTCTGTGTATGATGGCAGTGTTGCTATTGGTACCTTCAGGCCAGTCCCGTTGCACTTCTAACAGATCCATTAAACTTCAAGACAAGGACCCCAGGTAAGTTCTTAAAAACAAGGCCCTCTTTACATGGCAGCACATGTAAGCACACAAGGCAGCAGTTAGTACATTTTACTTCTTCTGTATCATACAGAGGTACGTTCTTAATGATTTTTGGTGCCGGCACTTTACATGTGGATGGTAAACAAACAGTAAAAATTAGATAAGCCTCCTTCCTGATGCAGGGACACACGGGTCAATACGTTATGCTGTTAACCCTGCACCCAAACAACCGCATGTAGAGATGGGCGGACCCTCGGATGTTCGGGTCCGGCGGTTTCGACCAGTTAAAAAAGTTTGGGTACCAGAACCTTTGCCGGACCTCATTCACTTGAATGAGGGGCCCGAACATCCAGTGTTTAGCACACTGTCATGTGCATGGTACCAAGAAAAAAGCTGCCTCTGATCAGTGATAAAATCATTATCACTGTTCATACAGCCGTGGTTAACATGCTGTCAAATGCTACTACTCCTGCTGCCGCTAATAATAGCGAGAGCAGTGGCAGTTGATGGGAGTATTCATCTGCGTCTGCCTGCTCTTTAACAATGTTTTTTTTTTCATTTTAAATAAGACTTTATTCTTGTTGTGTGTTTATTTACAATATAAATATAGGATCAGTAATGGAGAGGTGTCTTATAGTCACCTGTCCATTACTAAGCCATTGATGTCACTGGATAATACAAAGATGACATCAACTCCAAAAATCTGCCACCACCCTGGGGAGTGAGAAGAACCCGGCATAGCACCAGAATTGGCATATCAAATAGATGCGCCTTTTCTAGGAGGCTGAGGGCTGCTTTTTTAGGCTGGTGGGTTATATTCATGACCACTTACGAGCCTGAGAATACCAGCTATCAGCTCTCTGCTTTAGCTTGGCAGGTTGTAATAAATGGGGGACTCAATGCCATTTTTATAAATTATTTATTTATATAATTTAAAAAAAATGATGTGGGAACCCCTCTATTCTTGATAGCTAACCTTGCTAAAGCTGACAGCTGTGGGTTGCAGCCCACAGCTGTCAGTTTTGCCTGACTGTTTATTAAAAATACTGTTTTTTATTTTAATTATTTATTTAGAGCTTAGGCACCGACTGATGAATATTACCATCAGCTGGAGCCTGCTCTCGCTGTTATTTGCAGTTGCAAGCGTCAGCTGACGGGACTACTTCTCCAGTGGTCGGAGGTAAACTTTTTTCCTACGATCATAGCTTTGGGCTCACACTATCATTTGACAGCATGGGAACCGCGGCCATCTGAACAGCGGTAATGATTTTTTATTTTATTATTTTATTTTAATTTTAATTTTTTAATGATTTTTTACATGACAACGTGGCAAACACTACTTCTGATCAGTGGTAAAGTCATTATCGCTGGTCAGAAAGACGCTGTTCCCAAAAGCCACGCATATTTGAATAATTAAAAAAACAGCGTGGGGAACACTCTATTCTTAATAACCAGCCTTGCTGAAGCTGACAGCTGAGAGTTTCCCCCCCCCACTGTCAGTTTTGCCTTTTTTAATTATTTATTTATATTGCAGGTAACAGCTGATCAATACTCCCATTAGCCGCTCCTGCTCTCACTATTAGTGGCAGCATGCGTCCCATCAGCTGACACCAATGACAACAGGTAAACTTTATACCTCTGATCACAGCTGAGTACTCACGCTGTCATTTGACAGCATGTGAATGGCAGCTGTCTGACTGGCAGTAATGATTTTGCCACAGATGATAAGTAACGTTTGCCACTCTGTCATGCACTTGACAGCGTAGCAAACTTTGGATGTTCAGGCCCCCCATTCAAGTGAATAGGGTCTGGCTTCAGGTTCCGGTCCAGGTACTCTTCTGGTATATGATCCAAAACTTTTTTAAACTGTTCGGCTGAACTCGCCTGACCCGTACATCCAGGGGTCCACCAATCTTTACTTATTATTGTGCTTTGGAAAAAGCACTATATTGTTATTCACATTATTCTTTTTCCGTGTTCTTCTTCTCCAGATTTGCGCAATTAATACAGCCTGAACCGCTCGGTGTACAGACTCCGTTCAAACAAGGTTTTGAAGCTAGCTGCCGTGACAGGTGTGCTAAGTATTTTTGGAGTCGATCAGATTTTTTGCTTTTTAACCCTTTACGTTTGAAAAAAAAAAAATTCCCATTGGAATGCATTGATTTTGAACTTAAATGTACGTCTCGGGCTTGGAATTTTTAAAATCGAAAAATGATATTTTTCCTCCGACTGTTAACCCCCTGAGGACATTTTTGTAGAAAAAAAATTTTGCCACCTCAAAACGTGCGTAAAAAAATGGCGTAAAAATAAATTGCCATAGGAATTAATGGCCCCATTGTAATCAATGGGCTCCCATACTTGCTGGGCAGGCATCCGAGCTTCCTGCCCGAATACATGAGGTGTTCTGCAGAGTTCCGAGCATGTCCGAGCACCCCGATGCTCAAGGGTTAACGGAGCATGTCCGAGCATGTTCGCTCAACACTACCGGGCACCAATTCAAAGCACAATCTGTAGTTCCTTCAGGAAATACACATCTAGTTTTTAATCTAACTGCAATACTTTTGCAATGTGTTATGCCTGTGAATATAAGGATTTGGCTGCATGCTGACTTTAGCTGAAATGCAGGTTGTAAAGCCAGAGATCACTATTTGTTGCTGCTTCATCTCAATGCAATACAAGAGAATAGGGTCATATTGTGACCCTTAGAGTACTGTAATAGCAACAAGCAAGTTGTAAAAAATCCAACATGGTTAAATCTTGTTTTGCGACCTGTTTTTTTTACTGTTCTGATTCTCTGGGGTGAAATAGAAGTGTGCATTGCAAAATTGCATCTAATAATTTCCTGCTGTGTCACATTGCAACCCACATACTCCTGCAACTGCGATGCAGAGTTGCAAATGTTTGCAAATGTGTTGAATATTCTGTGGCAAGTTGCATGTAACTGCAATTTATGTATGCCTTTTCTGTGAGTTAAGGTTTTTTTTTTTACAGTAAATCACAAATAATCGTACAACAGCAAGTCACAAACTGTAACGCTGCTGCCGGAGCCCCTGCATGGTGTCCCTTTCCCCTTCCATGCAGGAATGCTGGCTAACTCACCTCCCCAGTCCCACTACATGGTGCGTTGTTCTGATTCTGACTTCTGTGTCTTCGTGCTGCAGTTTGGTGAAGCGTCTAGGAAGCGCTTTGCCCTCGCTTTCCTGTTCTTGAAAGGGCAGCGCGTGTTATGCTAAATACTCTCAGCCTGTTGCTGAGAGGCATTTAGCATAAGTAATACACCTGCAAGATGGCTCCCATCCAATAGCTTTGAGGCATCTTGTATAAAAGACTCCCTCTCCCCCAAGGAGTCACCAAGCAACATAGTGAATCACTAGTTAGTAAGGTGTACTGCTAGTGAGTTGTGAGGTCCTCTGGTCTCAGTGTGGTCAGAGCCTGAAAGTTATCCCCTGATTATGATGTGGTCAGTCTTGTATCCATACTTCCTTGGTCCTGGTGTGACCAGTGCCTGTACCTTGTCCCCTGATCCTGGAGCAACCGGTGCCTGAACCTTGTCCCCTGGTCCCAGTGAAGCCAGTGCATGAACACTATTCCCCAGTCCATGAGTAGCGTAACGCTGATCCCGAAACCTAGACTGATATGTCTGAACTAACCTAAATTAGTCAGCATACCTAACCCTAGGGATCAGCAGCTGAAGTACCGAGTTCTGCCCAGGATTGGTACCTGGCTGCTCCCTGCTGCACAAGCCTGTCCTCTCCACTAGGGGTTCCAATGAACACCAAGGTAGCCAGTTAGGTATGCCACAAATCCACGGCTGGGCATAATTGTCTGCTTGGCCCACAGATGAGTTGCGCAGATGTTTTTGGCAGCGCAACTTTTCTGAGAATTGCTGTCAGAGGACACATGTTGCCATGTAGCCTTAGTTTAATAACCATCCTATTAGTCCCTACTTGCACTTTGGCTTTATAGGTGTACTAAAAAAAAACTGTACTTGGGAATTAGATTAGTCCTTGGCTGCCAAAATAAATAGAGACGAGAAGATCAATTTGTAGCACTCCAGGCCTGTGGTACCTGGCCACTATATGGGAGGCCTGCAAATCTCTTACCTTCCGATGTCATTGGTGCAGCTTTTTGATTAGTCAGAGCTTGTGCAATATCAACTGGGCATCACATCGCACAGATAACATTGCACTCACTCTGACAAATCAAATGCTGTGTAGGGGACCACTGATCTGGATGCTGGACCATAGTCCTGCTAATGGATCTGCTTATTTCTTATGATAATCTATTGTTTGCATCTTTATGTCTAGCCACATACCATTATTTATATTTAAAGCACCCTTAATTCCATGGTGCTACAAATGTAAAAAAGAGGCTAATATACATATAATACATACATATACAAGTTACAGTAAAGAAACAGTGATAGACTGGTACAGTGAAGGAGACGACACTACCATCACAGTTTACATGGTACAGGGTACTGGGGATTAAGACAGCAGGTAGATAATGGAAAATACAGTCTCTATTGACCATGGCATAAAAGGAGTAACATAGCTAACACACAAGAATAGCCCAAGCTTAGAGTCTTGGCTTTTATCTTCCAAAAAGTATATGTATGACAGATTGTTCTTACCCTGTGGGTTGCAGTCAAGAGGTATCAACAAATGATTATTCAAATTCAGTTGCAGTGTTTAACTCCAATAGGTAAAAGACATGGTACTGTTGTAAACTATATCTCTCGCAAACTACTATAAATCTTCTGTTTAGTGAAAAGAGGTGCATTGAGGTGCATGGTGCTTTTAAAATAAAATTGTATATTTATATAGTGGTGATCTTTAATTTATCAAGGCTATTGTTCTTCTAATTGTTTCTCGGCACACTCAAATCACATTTTTCTGGTTCTGGCAATTAGTTTATGACACTGCACAATAAAGAGTATACATTTTTTCATGCTATCTTGGCTCATTTTCCATTTTGTAAGTTTTAAAATGTAAAAGATGAAAACATATTTTTTGTTTGCCTAAAATACACAGGAAATGTGTAATCTGTAACTTTAGGCATTTTAGAAATCATTTCAACTTGCTTAACTGTTCACAATAACAGTAATTTTGACCAGGGGTGCCGTAACTTTTACATGTCACTGTGTATGTACAGTACAGACCAAAAGTTTGGACACACCTTCTCATTCAAAGATTCTTCTGTATTTTCATGACTATGAAAATTGTAGAATCACACTGAAGGCATCAAAACTATGAATTAACACATGTGGAATTATACATTACACTTTACAAAAAAGTGTGAAACAACTGAAAATATGTCTTATATTCTAGGTTCTTCAAAGTAGCCACCTTTTGCTTTGATTACTGCTTTGCAAGCAGAAAAGGTGAACGGATGGACTCTACATGTCTGGTTCCCACCGTGAAGCATGGAGGAGGTGGTGTGATGGTGTGGGGCTTTGCTGGTGACACTGTTGGGGATTATTCAAAATTGAAGCGGTGAGCGGTCCAGCTCACCCCAAACAATCTCGATTGGGTTCAGGTCTGGTGACTGCGGAGGCCAGGTCATCTGGCATAGCACCCCAACACTCTCCTTCTTGGTCAAATAGCCCTTACACAGTCTGGAGGTGTGTTTGGGGGCATTTCCCTGTTGAAAAATAAATGATGGTCTAACTAAACGCAAACTGGATGGAATAGCATGCTGCTGCAAGATGCTGTGGTAGCCATGCTGGTTCACTATGCCTTCAATTTTGAATAAATCCCCAACAGTGTCACCAGCAAAGCACCCCCACACCATCATACCACCTCCTCCATGCCTCACGGTGGGAACCAGGCATGTAGAATCCATCCGTTCACCTTTTCTGCGTGCAAAGCAGTAATCAAAGCAAAAGGTGGCTACTTTGAGGAACCTAGAATATAAGACATATTTTCAGTTGTTTCACACTTTTTTGTAAAGTGTAATGTATAATTCCACATGTGTTACTTCATAGTTTTGATGCCTTCAGTGTGATTCTACAATTTTCACAGTCATGAAAATACAGAAAAATCGTTGAATGAGAAGGTGTATCCAAACTTTTGGTCTGCACTGTATATATTAAAAAAAATACTGCATGTTTGCCATAAACAAATGTTTTTGACAGTACATTATGATCTGCATTTGCCAAAGCATGTTTAATATTTCTAAGTCTTAATTTACTACGTATCTCAGAATTGTACATCACTTCTTAGAGTTTTGTGATTAATGTCCTGTGAAATGTTTTGATTTAATGCTATATCTTTCTCGGAATTCTATTAACGTAAATAAACAAAATATAGTAGTGGTTCAACTTTTGATTATTGAGAGAAAAAAGCGTAAAAATATCACAATAAATCAAACATCCGTCAAATTGGGAGATTTCTTCTGCACAAAACAACTCTTGAAAATGTGCTGTTTTAATCTTCATGTAAGACTCCAATAACGAAGATTTAATCGTAATTTTGAAATATGCCCTATAGTGCAGAGATAAAGCATTTAAAGCAAAACCACAAAAAATAATTGGCTAGCTAACGTCTAAAGGGATTGCTTGATTTGTACAATGCATTTTTTGTTAGAAGTGTGTAATGAAAAAAAGCTGATCATAGATTGGTTTGCAGGAGGAATGCCCAGGAAGGAATTGTAATCTACAAAATTTAGCAGCAAGTACTTAATTACCCTATAGAACTAATCAATGTAAAATAATGCATTAAATGGTGTGAATTGAAAGTAATAATAGTTTAGGCAATGGCTGGTCTTGCCAAGTACGCCATTAAGGAAGTCACCCAAGTAGAGTTTCAGTATTATTTGTAAAGGTTCTGAGCAACCATCCATACATCTATTAATACAATATGTTTGAATAAGGTATCTACAAATTGTTTTTCTAAACCAGACAATCCCTTGATCAGTATTCTTCTGTACTATTCCATAGTATATATATATATATATATATATATATATATATATATATACATACACATTATATATATATTATAATTTTCCACATCTCTTTATATCTTTTATTCCAATATTTCAGTTGTTGAATCCAGGAATAAAATAACTTGTTTGCATTTCTTTTTTTTCTTGGTTGAGAGCATTTACAAGGGTATTACTATACAATTCTAAATCTCTATTTCACCTCCTCTAGACAATCATTTAAAAAAGGGCAAATGTAAATGGATATTCATTGTAACAAGGTCACAATTTTTTATGTTGAACAATCTAGTTAGTTGGATTTACATACTGTTCTCCAACATAAGGAGGAATAAATGACTTATATTTTTAATGTAAAGCGTACGTGAACAGCATACTTAAGATAAAGTGACAGACAAAGCGTTTTTTTTTGCAGTATCAGGCAAATGTTTATTATTGGCCCTCCAAAAGTTTGAAGGAGAATATTCCACTATAAGAAAATTAAAGAAGGACTGAGGAAGGAATGTTAGCTTATAAGTGGTGGGGAGAGGTGGACTAGATTCCAAAATTTTCTGAGCAGCTGCTTACCTTCTGTACATTATTATTTTTATCATCTTTTCAGATTGCATTGGTTGAGATGTTCCCCTTTTTAACTGGACAGAGAAGTTAAAACAATGCAAGATGTGAATAAATCTGCCAAAATTAGATTTTGGCAGGTTTATTCAAATTCAGCAGGCAAGTTTGATTCAAATTGAATTAATTTGGTGCAAATTAAACAAATCCTCCAGGAAGAGTTGGAAAATAATTTTTTTTTTTATGCTCACCACTCCTTTACCCTCCGTATAACTCTACCACTATAACCATGGTCCTCTGGCTACTTTTTCTTCTCTCTTCTTTTGCATTTTTTCAGCCCCACATTGGTGTCAATGACATTCATTGCATGCCATGTGACCACATTAGGTGTGATGCATTACACCCTACATGATGGCATTGAGCAAAGCACAGAATGAGAGAGGCACAAAAAGATAACTTTAGAAGAGAAGGCACAGGAGCTGATCAGAAGACTAGCATCAGCATGAGTGGTATGGGATAACTGAGGAGGAGTGAATAAAAGTTTTCTTTAAGTCCTTTCTGGAAAATATTAATTTTTCATGAAATGCATAACATATTTTATTAGTTTCAAATTGTTTTGCTATTTTCTGTTCTGTTCTAGCCATTTCTACCCAGACCATCCTAAAATTTAGGGTTTTAGTGCTTTTTGTAGCTCATGAAATAAACAGATCATTAACTTTTTGAGAAGACACCATTTTTAGGTTGTTAGTTTTCGTTTATTTATCTCTGCTTTTCAACAGATTCATAGGGATTTTCAGGACCAGGTGGCGCTGTACCTGACTATAGCTTAGTGAATGCTAATAGTGTAAAGCACCCACTGTTAGGAATCAACTTCTGTTTGCTGGATCGATCAGTTGTCACAGGACCTTGCATATACGATTTGCCTGTGGAAATAATTCATGTAGAACCTCTTCTTGTTCTCTTTGCTCCACAAGATTTTGGTAATTCAGTCTTTAAAGCTGCATAAGGGCTTGTTTTCTGCAGATGAGCTTTGGTTTTATTGGTACCATTTTGGGATGCATTCAACTTTTTATCTACATTTTATTACTTTTTTGTTGGCAAGATAACTAAAAAAGACTGCTATTTTGCTTTTTTAATTTTGTTTTTAATTATTATATTTTATAAGTTTTGAATACTAGTGATTGCATAACGAAGGTCGAGAGAAATGGTTTGGGTTTGACAGAGTACCCTTTTATGTAAACGGCTCAAAAAATAAAGGGAACACTTAACACAATGTAACTCTAAGTCAATCACACTTCCGTGACATTAACCTATCCAGTTATGAACCAACACCGATTGTGAATTAATTTCTTTTGCAGTTATGCAAATGGAGCAGACAACAGGTAGAAATGATAGGCAATTAGCAAGACAACCCTTATATGGGAGTGGTTCTGCAGTGGGTGACCACAGTCCATTTCTCTGTTCTCATCCTTTTTGGCTGTTTTGGTCACTTTTGCATTTTAGCATTGCTCTCACCCCTAGAGGTACTGTACAGTAGTATGAGGCGGTGTCTACAACTCACAGAAGTTGCTCAGGTAGTGCAGCTCATCCAGGATGACACAACAATGTGAGCTGTGGCAAGAAGTGTAGCTGTTTCTGTCAGCACAGTGTTCAGAGCATGGAGCAGATACCAGGAGACAGGCCAGTACACCATGAGACGTGGAGAGGGACCCAGGAGGGCAACAACTCAGCAACAGGACCTCCATCTCCTCCTTTGTGCAAAGAGGAACAGGAGGAGCAGTGCCAGAGCCCTCCAAAATGACCTTGAGCAGGTCACTAACATCCATGTGTCTGCTCAAACTGTCAGAAGACGTCCACAAGTGACTGTTGTGCTTACAACCCAACACTGTGCAGATCGATTGGAATTAGCCAGCCAACACCAACATTGGCAGATTCAACATTGGTGCCCTGTCCTCTTCATGGATGAAAGCAGGTTCACATTGAGCACATGTGACAGAGTCTGGAGATGCCACGGAGAATTTCTGCTGCCTGAAACATCCTCCAGCATGACTAGTTTGGCAGTGGGTCAGTAAGGGTGTGGGTAAGCATTTCTTTGGAGGGCCACACAGCCCTCCATGTGCTAACCATATGTACCCTGACTGCCATTAGGTACCGGGATGAAATACTCAGACCCATTGTGAGACCATATGTAGGTGCAGAGGGCCATGAGTTTCATCAGATTAATATTATTTTTATTATTGTTTATTATTATAGTCATTTATTCCATGGTGCTTTACATGTGAAAAGGGGTATACATAATAAAAACAAGTAAGGAAAATCTTAAACAATAAAAGTCACCACTGGTACAGGAGAGGAGGAGAGAGGACCCTGCCTGTGAGAGCTCACAATCTACAAAGGATGAGTGAGGATACAATAGAACTGGTCATGCAGCGGTTTGGTGGATCGGTGGTTACTGCAGGTTGCAGGTCTCACAGAAGAGGTAGGTCTTCAGGTACCTTCAGTTTTCTCTGATGCATGAGAATGCTATGCCTCATATGTCTGAAGTGTGTCAGCAGTTCCTGTATGATGAAGTCATTGGTGCTATGGACTGGCTAAACTGTTCCGCAGACCTAAATCCACTCGAGCACATCTGGGACATCATGTCTCGTTCCTTCCACCAACATCACATTGTACCACAGACTGTCCTGGAGTTAGCTGATGCTTTAATCCAAGTCAGGGAGGAGATCACTCAGGAGAACATCTGCTTCCTCAACAGGAGCATGAAAGGGCATTGTAGGGAGGTGATACAGGCACGTGAAGGCCACACACACTATTGAGTATCATTTCATTGTCTTCCACTGACGTTGGATCAACCTGTAATTTGATTTTCCACTTTGATTTTGAGTATCATTCCAAATCCAGACCCCCATGGGATATTAATTTTGATTTACATTGATCATTTTTATGTTTTATTGTTCTCAAGGTATTCTACCATGTAATGGATGAAGATTTGCAACTGGAATATTTCATAAAGTGATATCTGGGATGTGGTATTTTAGTGTTCCCTTTTTGAGAAGTGTATAATCATATTGATGCCTAGGTTACTTTTGAGTGTGTAATCTAAGTGGTTAAACTGCTGCAATTAGAGAAGGTTCCCAACACAAAAAATTGGTAACTGATGTTCCAGCTCCTCAGTTAAAGTTTTCCCCTTTATTATATCATGTAAAAATTCTTCCAAAAATGCATAAGAGAAAAAAGAAAAGCAACGAGTTTCGAATGTTATCAGGCCTTCTTCGTCAAAACTCTTGTATTCAATACCATACTTGGTCAGATTGTGGTTCCAGGCATATTGGACTCGTATTTGTTATGCGGTGAGCTGTCATTGCTTTGTTTTTTATTTTTGTATGTAAAGTTCCTAACATGATAATCTATTATAATTGTAAAAAAAATGATTTCCTGTAAGTCTCTGCTTCACAAGTTATATCAGTCAACAAAAGTCAAAATAATTACTTTGATATGATTTTTGACTCATCTTTTTATCTTATTAGTAAATATGCTTCTGCACAGGCCACAATACTAGCATTCAATTCTGGTGAAATTCCAGATTTCTGCACTTGCAGTTTTGACTACTATGGATTTGTTTATTTTTTCATTTTTTATATTTAGGGGTTGAATTAAATTATTATAACTTTTAATACTCTTTCTCTGTGTAGTGATTGCAAAGAGAGGCTAGAGGGCAATGGACTGATAGTCAACCGCTTTATGTATAATTATTTAGATGCCTTGGTTACTATTTAGTGTGGTTTCTCAGGGGTCAAACTTCTGTGATCAGAGAATGTTCCAAACACACCAATGACAATCATGGTATGAAGCAGGTAAGGTAATCTTCTATTGTCATAATAAAATGGTTTCCTGTAAGCCACTGCTTCAGAATTTATATCAGGATGGCTGAAGTTAACATAATTATTTTGGAATGATTTTTTTCGGCAAGATCTTTGACTTACTAGTAGGTGTGTCATACACAGGCTACTATGCTAGCGTTCAATTCTGGCGAGATTCTATCTTTCTGTACATGCCAAACCAGATCTTGTCACTATGCAACCTGTTGAAGGATAAAAATTACAACAGACTGGAAAAACTCTCCACATCAGAGGATGTCCAGAAATAGTGTTACCAAAGGGCATATCAGCCACCCCATACAAATTTTAATTGGTCTGTTACAACCTTACATTCATTCCGATCGTGAATCCAGGAAAGTATTGGAACATGACATTTGGTTTTTAAACCCTTAAAGCACTAGAGGGAAAACTGGAAGACTCACCCTAAGAAAACAGGGTTGAACATGGGGGATTGCAAATACACAACTTTTTAAATGTATTTTCAATAGTAGCAATGCAATTCTAGTTTCATATATTCCATGTTTGCATACTATAGCATTACAAAGTGTAGTTTTAATTTGTTAAACACATATGGAGGTGGCTTTTTTAGCTTGCACCTGTTCACACTTGTATTTGTTTGGAAGTGACAGTCAGTCTTTTGATATTTATATGTACATGATCTCTGACTGAGAACTCCACCCATAAGCCTAGAGAGGAATCACATTAGGTTAGGTTCCCAGCAGAGAAGATCGCCTTGTCATATGCTGTTGAGCACAAATTAATTGGTCATTTTTTTGCTGTATCTTCATTTTTAACTTATATTCAATAGCAGCAATTGAATTCCAATTTCATATATTACATGTTTGCATACTATAACTTTACAGACTGCAGCTTTCATTTGTTAGATACATATGGAGGTGGCTCTTTTAGCTTGTACCTGTTCACACTTGTCTTTGCTTGAAAGTGACGGTCAATTTTTTGATAATTGTATACACAGACTTTTGACTGAGCACTTCACCCATCAGTCTATGGCGGTTTTAATTTCATCACAGCTTGATGTTACATACCCATATAATTCTAGGCTTTCAGCCCAAGAGAGGAGTTCGATTAGGTTAGGTTCCAAGTAGAGAAGGTCGTCTTGTTGGCTGTTTTTGCGTTCTTATGTTTATTCCTTCCCTTCTTCCCAGAGTCATAACACTTTTTTTTCTGTCCACATTGACATATGATTGCTTGGTTTTTTTGCAGAAGGAGTGGTAATTTTGTAAAAAAAAAAATGAAACGCCTGTCTTAAAATACAGGAAGCACATTTTCTGCGACACAGCCTTGAATTCAGCATTTTGTTTTAGTTGCAAACATAGCACTGACGGGTTTATTGCTGCCCTCTTATTTTCATTGTGCGAGGGAAACAAAATGGTTGTTATACTACAGCAAAAGCACATTAATATCATAAATCAGTCAATTCACATTGACATTGACTATATAGCTACAGCACTTCCATCCATCACTTGAATCTTTGGATTAGTGTTCACAGATTCAGTCTAAAGGTACTGCCACACTAAACAATCCCGCTAGCGATCACGATAACGACGCATACTAATGCGATCGCTAGCGGGATTGTTTCTATATCGCTAAATGCGGCCACATTTAGCGATATAGTTAACGACGCTATCGCCGTTAGCGATCTTCTTAACGACTTTAGCGGTACAAAAATACCGCTAAATCGCTAAGAAAAGGTGCCACACAGCGATTAGATACTTACCCAGCGGGAGCGCCAGCGATGAAATAGGGTCCGGAACGATTCCAGCGACGAGCGAGATCACAGCAGGAAGCTCGTCGCTGGAAGCTGCCGCACTGAACAATATCGCTAACGGGATCGCTAAATAGTGACGTTTTTTAGCGATCCCGTTAGCGATATTGTTTAGTGTGGCATACCCTTAACACTGTAATTTCAATGTGTTTTCTGCACTGAAGGAGCACACCACAATCAGAATAGACCTTTTCCTATCTCCAAAGCAAAGAGAACAGGCGAATGTCACTAGGGAACACGAATCACCACTTAGCAGACAAGGAGCCGAATAAATCTGAACACGCATTCAGCATAGCTACTATTGGTGCTTGATGAAAAACAGATAAAATCCAAGGATTAGGGATAGGAAAAGGTCCAAGGAGCAATAAAAGAAAAACGCAGCACTCACCAGCAAGATAAGATCCAATTGTCCTTTATTCAGGTGCACCTGGACCCGTAGAAGCGAGTAATGGCGAAACGGCCGTAGCCCTCTCTCTCCCCCATTTCTCACTTGTCCTGTTTGTCCACTTGCTGTCCATGGCACTTACGTGAATAAAGGACTATTGGATCTTATCTTGCCGGTGAGTGCTACGTTTTTCTTTTATTGCACCTCAGACCTTTTCCTATCCCTAAGTGGAATATGCTATACACTCTGAAGTCCTATCTCTACACTCTACAAGAATCAAATGAAGTCCTTGGCAAGCAGCCATCTTTTATATTGGCAGTGTTAGCCCCATTGATTTGCTGTGCTAGTTCATACAATGTGACAGGTGCCAGGCTTTATGGGAAGCCCTTACACCATTAGCCTGCTCTCCGAGTCTATAGCAGTGTGCAAAATGGTGCTAGCCATTTTTTATTTTGCTGATCCTTGTGAATCTAAATGGAGAGTGTTTGAGCTCCTGGGTGTCCTATAAATTTCAGGAAATAAATCTCGAAGTTGATCTTCTGAAACAACTAGGAGGGAAAGAAGTGTATAAAACATGGCAAGGCTCACCACTATATTCAAAATGAAATAAATGTATAAAGGTACAAATGAACAAGAAAGACAAAAGCACATTTAAAAACAATTAAAAACTAAAAGGCTGAAATATATAACAGCTGGAGGACCATATAAGGACCATCCAGACTCATCCACTGTGTGTACTGTAGATAATGCACACTCGGGCTGTCCTGGGAAACAACTGATCAAGCAGTATAGTGTGAGCTGACCAGGGCGGTAGTCTTGGTGAAGAGCTGCTGTGTTCCCGCATCATGGCGCCCCACAAAGGAAACACATTGTCCCGTCTGCTGAGTGTAATATGTGTGAAGTAAGATTTTCATATCAGGCTCTAGAGTTCAGTCTGATTTCATATTCCCAGTTCTGGAGTTAAGGTTCAAACAAACAATGCCAAACTCGGTGTTCATATGCAACAGTTCAACTTTACTTGGAAACAGGGTTCTGGTACAGATATAGCAAAGTTCACATCCATTTGCATTCCGTGAGCTCTCCCTGCCTCTTCTGACAACTTTTGTCCCGTAGACTCTCCTTTTTCTTCTGCGGCTTCTGTGTTCCTAGGTCCACCATCTTTCTCCCATTCCCCCCTGTCTGGTTTCAATTGTAAAAGGTAAAAGACACGTTCAGCTCTGCCTAGTCTCGGCTGTAGGCCCCGAATCCTATTTGAATTTGTTACTTCATTGAAATGGTGACCATTCGCATGATGCTTATCCTGCAGTCAAAATTGCCTCAGCAATCTCCAGCCCCAGGGCTATCTGTCTTCCCTCTCTCATTGCTACATCACTTGTCCTGCCCTAAACAGGAAGTCTCGCCACTATCTCACTGCTCTGCACTACACCCATCTCTGGCTCCTCCCAAATTGGAAAACCCCTTATTCTAACTAGGCTTATTCAGGCACTCTCATTTTCTATCTCTATGGTGCTCCACTAATCTATACAAAATATTGTCCTTTTCTACTGCTACCCTTCTACTCTATCTACTAGATCTCTCCCTGATCGTGTACAAAGTTGATGTAAAGCGCATACACATTATAATAAGATTAAGCGATTACAATAATGTATATAAAACTCAATGGAACAGCACATATCCAATGCCAACACTGTTTAGAGAGGTAGTGGCACATGGCGGCCTCTGTCTCCCCCTTACATTAGCAAACAATGTAATGCAAGATCACAATCTCCAAGCATGAACAGGAACAAAATAATCCTTAACAAATAAGCCCCAAAGAAGTATTAAAGGGGAGAAGAGACAAATATTTTCGTATCCCAAAATAAAAGATATAGCAAATACTATAAAGAGACAAAAAAGGTCCCGGGAGAGCAAGGCTGTATAAGACCTGTTGGTAGATATGTAGAGTGAAAACCACCCAGTCACAGCATAATGTGTGGAGGAAAGAGCCCCATGTAAATTGCTAAGGATGCGTGGGTTCCTCATGGGAAAGTAGCATATCTGCAGATGAATTCTTTTATTTAAAATTCCATTTTTTCTTCATTTTGAAAACAGATGATCTTCTCTTGTTCGCTAAAAAAAGGAATAATTTTTGAATGGCATAATAAAATTCCTTTATAATTGTTTAATCTTTATGTGAATAGCAAGCATGTTGTGGATGTCAAAAAAGTATTTTTTTTTACTTTCCTAGTTGAGTAGACTTACCTGTTTTTGCTCCCTAAATAATTATAATTTTTGAACGCTCATTAAAAACTATTGCTTCTATAGCTCTTGATCTGCAAATAGGATCTTTTTTTGCATCACAAAGTGTGAAAATCAATTTTTCTTCTGTTTACACCGCCTGTGCATAAATATTTTTCCCTAAATAATAATACTTTTTAGACAATTTTAATAATTTTAGTAGCCTAAAAAGTCAGTAAATGCAATGTGTTGTTAATTTGACTTGGTTACTATTGGATCCCAACCATTTTCCTCTAGGAAGACGAGGATACTGCAGCATTAATAAGGCTGTATTTGCCATAAAAATATCAGAAATGAATAAATACAGTCCTAGGAGACCTCTGAGGATTATACATATATTTTCTGGGTAATTAGAGTCTTTGCAGCATTGAGTTTTGCTGAAAGTTAATTCACTGTAAATCAATTTTTTTGGGAAAAATTTGGCGAAGCTCCAACAAAAATGTTTACCATATACATTAACTTTCATTCTCAACCCTCCAGACAAGGCAAAGACGGTAACAGGACAGTTTTTCTTCACGAGGTTCAGTGTTTTATGAATTAGCAATAGAAGTTAAACTGTTAGACATTAGTTAAGCTATTAAATGATTTTTGCACTTATCTTTTATGTCTGTATGTTTTATCTGCTTGTGCGACCTGTGATAAGATCTGAAGTAGTTCTAAATTTGCAGAAAGGTTCATTAATATTATTCTTTTATTACTGAAATCTGCATCTTAAATTATGTAGATAATTGTGTAGCTCAGTGGGATATATTTCTTCTCAGAACTTGTACTACAGGTGGTCACTTAATGTGCTACAAATGAATGTAAAAGGAAGTCATCTAATTATAATTAATGAATCTAAACTCCTTTTGATTATTCATAAACATAATAATTTGAGAAATTCAAAAATAGTCTATTAAACAAATTATATTACTTATAAAAATACTAAAAAAGGAAGTAACTCATTCTAACAAATGTCCAAAATGTGATCTTGACTTTCTTAAATTTTATTTAGCTACATAATTACGGGGAGTGCATTAAAAAAGACGGATTGAACAAGTTATGTTGCTCGGTGCTAATTGTATATTTGCCACAAAGAATACTGAGATGGATATTATTTGAAGAAAAGGTAATCTAAACTTTTGTAGGGTAGACTGATGAGTGCAATGTTTTCACAGCCAACCTACTGAAGCAAAGATACATTTAAAAAAATTGCACAATAATATTAATGCTATATTGTAAGTTATACATTTTGTCAGGAGAGATGACAGTTGTTCAAAAGAGTCCATCTTGCTAATAAGCTGTTAACCAATAAACTGACATTAGGCCTAGGCCTGAAACCTATGGTATTCATATTTAAACTTCTGCTCAACAGTTCTGTCCTTTGATAGGTTCTTTACTTCACAAGGTAGCTCAGAAAACAAACCAAGCATAATCACCATTACCAAAATCTTACGGTAGAATCTGAGAAGTGAAACTAAAACACGGCTCCAGCATTTTTTTTCTTTTGAATGCTGGCGAGGCGCTTTAAATGTAAGTCCCCTGCCCCGGTCATATACTCACTGTTTTTTGGCACTTCTTTGACGCGGTGCCATCTTGTGACTGTAGCTTCTGACTGTCGAGAACTCAGAAGCTACACCACAAACTCTCAATACAAGTCCATGAATGCCAGAATGAGGCTCTCGTAAAATTGTATTGAAAAGTGACCTCCACACTGCTCCATGAAACACTGGAGCTGCAGACAGTTCACTTTTTGCAGGAGACTGACAAGAGCAGAGGTGAAAACAGATGAAAATGGGAAGGTGAGTATTAGGCAAGGAACAGGGGACTTGCATTTAAAGCACCACTCCAGAAGTGCAATAAAAAAATGCTGGAGTGGTGCTTTAAAGAAGCACTCCCATGAAAGGTTTTACCTACTTAATATTATGCAATCATCGTATTATATAGCACTGTGTTTTTACAATTGCTCATTTTGCCCTTCTAGCCAGTGAATTATCCTCTTTTCTGTGATCTATGTAAAAACAGGATGCCTTTTTTTCCAAGCAAAAATCATTCCCCCTGAATCTCTTGACCCAGCTGCTTTCTCCTCCCTTCCACCAGAGACTTTTGAAGTAACTTATGACTCATTTAGGGAAAAATTACATCCTGCTTCTACATAGAGCTTGGAAGGATTCCGCTAGTTAGTTTTTAATTATGGGATGTCATAGAAATAATGGAAAACAGAAGTATTAACTGTGTAAAAGAGCAAAATGAATAATTGTAAGTATAGTGCCACATAAGATGATGATTGCAATATAGTAAGAGGATAAAAACTTTGATGGGAGAGCTTCTTTAAGATAAGTAACAAAAAACAGAGTTTAACCAATAATGTGGTCAAGCAAAATGTCAGTGTAATACTGAGTTCATTTTTTACAGAAAACTAGGAAAAGGTTGCAGCTGGTAACTGACAAAACTCAGGGTTAAGGTTAAATATTATGAAGCAATTTTAAATTCAAATTTGCAGGTTTTGTCAAATTTTCCCCCAAAAAATCAATTCTAAATTTGGCACAAATCTGAAAATCCGAATAAATTAAGAGCCAGTTGGAACTGCCACTACAATAAAATTCAACATGAAGTTCAGGAGAAAATACTGAGCCTTGGGCGTTGCAGATTGGTGAAGTCCAGATGTACACAAAGTGGGTGCAGCAGCATGTAGTCTAATTGATTAAAAGTCGTCCAACGTTTAAAGGGAACCTGTCAGCAGGATTGTGCACAGTAACCTACAGACAGTGTCAGGTTGGCACTGTTATACTGATTAAGATGATAATTTTGTTGATGAAATCCATCTTGTGGTTGTTGTTTAATCTTTATTTTCAGTTTTGAGTTAATGATATGCTCGTGCTCCAGGGAGGTCTTCATGTGGTGCTCTGATTAGGTATTCATAATGCAGACTGCTGACAGGTCACTGATTCCTCAACTACCTGCCCCCTAGTTTACATAATGAATTATAACATGCATTTTAAAAAATACATAAAACCTTGATATATGAATCACATCCATATTGTGCATTTAATTATTCTTTTTGATGGTATCCATAAATTTAAAAAAAAATCCATTTGAAAATGACACTGGCCGCGACTGCTCAGTAGCAGCTATTGACAATCCAAGAGCTGCTACTGCGCTGATGCCAGAGAAACAATCTTGCTAGAGAAAATAAAAATTGCATCTTCCAAGATGGCACCATCGGTGCCTGCACAGTAGCATCTATCGGATCACTACTCATCTCAAATTGGGACCTGTGGATTTATTTTGTTCATTTATTTACAGTTGTAACAGCCAGGACTTCCTCATCTTTATGTAAGCTTCACTATATGACAACTGGCTTTTTTGTGTCTGTAAGGCCATATTCACACACAGCACAAATACTAAGGCCGGCGTCACACTTGCAAGTGTGATGCAAGTAAGTCGCACGACTTTCTCGCATCAATACCCGGCACGGCCGCCGCTCTCGGGCCCGAGTGTGCGGCTGCATGTATTCCTATGCAGCCGCACACTCGGGTCCGAGAGCGGGCAGCCATGCCGGGTGTTGATGCGAGAAAGTCGTGCGACTTACTCGCATCACACTCACAAGTGTGACGGCGGTCTAATAAAGGTAACGGGACTGGAAGAGTCTCTGCGCTTTTTGGAATTATGATAAGTTATAGTAGATAAAATTGCAGGTTCATTGTCCATTGACTCCTACCTCAGGACAACCGTACAAAAATAGCTAGGTGTTACAAACATACAGTACAGACCAAAAGTTTGGACACACCTTCTCATTCAAAGATTTTTCTGCATTTTCATGACTATGAAAATTGTAGAATCACACTGAAGGCATCAAAACTATGAATTAACACATGTGGAATTATACATTACACTTTACAAAAAAGTGTGAAACAACTGAAAATATGTCTTATATTCTAGGTTCTTCAAAGTAGCCACCTTTTGCTTTGATTACTGCTTTGCATGCAGAAAAGGTTAACGGCTGGACTCTACATGCCTAGTTCCCACCGTGAACCAAGGAGGAGGTGGTGTGATGGTGTGGGGGTGCTTTGCTGGTGACACTGTTGGGGATTTATTCAAAATTGAAACGGAGAGCGGTCCAGCTCACTCCAAACCATCTCAATTGGGTTCAGGTCTGGTGACTGTGGAGGCGAGGTCATCTGGCATAGCACCCCAACACTCTCCTTTTTGGTCAAATAGCCCTTACACAGCCTGGAGGTGTGTTTGGGGTCATTGTCCTGTTGAAAAATAAATGATGGTCTAACTAAACGCAAACCGGATGGAATAGCATGCTGCTGCAAGATGCTGTGGTATACATGCTGGTTCAGTATGCCTTCAATTTTGAATAAATCCCCAACAGTGTCACCAGCAAAGCACCCCACACCATCACACCACCTCCTCCATGCTTCACGGTGGGAACCAGGCATGTAGAGTCCATCCGTTCACCTTTTCTGCGCGCAAAGCAGTAATCAAAGCAAAAGGTGGCTACTTTGAAGAACCTAGAATATAAGACATATTTTCAGTTGTTTCACACTTTTTTGTAAAGTGTAATGTATAATTCCACATGTGTTAATTCATAGTTTTGATGCCTTCAGTGTGATTCTACAATTTTCATAGCCATGAAAATACAGAAAAATCTTTGAATGAGAAGGTGTGTCCAAACTTTTGGTCTGTACTGTACATGGTATATATACAGAAAAAATGTAAATAAAAAAACCTTGTTGTCAAATTTTTGTATGTCCCTCCGTTGGTTCCACTAAAAATATATAATCATGATGTAATCATATAATTTCATTAGCGATGTTTTGACATGTGATTGTATATACACCTCCCTCTGCACTTGATTCACGTTTTTGATTTTTTTTCTGTATATGCAGTATGCATGTTTGTACCACCTCTCTAATTCGTATGGTTGTCCTGAGGAAGAAGTTGGTGGACTCTGAAATGAGTTGACAATAAACATGCAATTTTATCTGCTATAATTTGTTTCATAATTCCAGAGAGTGCAGAGACAATTCCAATCCGGTTACCTTTATTGATATTCTATTTGGAAGCTACTGCATCTGGTCTTTAGGCTCTTTAAGTGTTGTATCTCACATAACTTTACAAGAGCGATTTTAACTTTGATTCATCAAACTTTTAATCTGGATAAGACCATATTGCGTTCATGCATTTCTTTATAGCATAAGTTCTGTGTCTTTTGTTTTCTCGAGATGTCCACACCAACCCACACAGTAACAATCTTCTCTGGCTACGGCATTCTTGCTGCAAGTTTATGCCTTTTCACTCTTATTTCATATGTTTTTGGTGCATATGTGAAACTGCGCTTCTAATGTGTTTTTATGGTGAAGAAAAGTTTTGATGCTGCACTTAAAAAAGTAACTGCAATTTTTTACATGTTTATTTAGGCTACACATATAAGCCGTCTGTTAGGGTCTGCGGAACGCACCAAATAAATATAAATAATAGGTGCGTTCGCAGCCCGGGGTCCACCGTGCAGGCAAAGCCTGCTGCTAGTAAGATGACACTATATGGCGGTATAAGCGAACTCTGTTACACCACAGAGTCACTGACATAAATGCTGTGGCACTATATGGCGGTATAAGCAAACTCTGTTACACCACAAAGTTGCTGACATAGATACAGTGGCACTATATGGCCGTATGAGCGAACTCTGTTACTCCACAGAGTCGCTGTGGTAGAGACTGTGCCCTGTTAACCCTACAGGAGTACACAGATAACTGCAGAGCGGATAGCAGTCCGTGGTCATGCAGACAGAAACGCAAACAACCAACTCCTCATCGGAGAAGCCGGTATTCTAGAGGCTATTACAGCCAAGCCCTGAACACGTGCATACAAAACTCCTCACCGGAGGTGCCGGTATTCTAGGGGCTTATTTCAGCCGAGCCCTAACCGCATGCGTACATGACCACACTGGCGCAAAGCACATAACAGTATTGATACTAGCGCATGGCCGTGCGGGCACCTTTTGTAGTAGCAGCTACAGGACCTTCCAGAAAAGGACCAATGGGAAACTGCCTCCAGAACACAAACAGCTTCAGGACCTTCCTGGAGGACCAATGGGAGTTGCTGCTGTAACCGAGCATGTGACCCCTGATCTCCAATGGGAGATCTTGCCCTGGGCATGCTCAGATGGAGAAAGCGAGGACTTAGTCCCCGAGCTGCCTGCTCCAGCACTGGTTATAATAGAGGAACCAGGAGAGGCAGCAACAAGCCTCATCACAGTATTAGACCGAGCGAGATGCTGGGACCGACGTCTCTGCTGAGCAGGCTCCACTGCGGCCGGAGATGGATGGGAGACAGCAGCGGGACTGTTTAGAGATTCCCCTTGTGCAGCAGTAGGAACTCGATCCCTAACACGATAAGAGAAAAATAAGCATGAAAACCTGCGCAGTTCAGCAGCATCTTTTAGATGCAGTGGGGTCTCAGTTTTCATGATATCGCATCCACTTTCAATTTGCCGAATGATTAGACGTTTGCCGAACATGTTCGACAAACATACCCGAACCCCATTAGATTCAATGGGAGGCCAAACCAAATTTACACAACATCTTAAGGGGTGACAAAAAGCTTCCCAAACAGCTAAAATTTAGTGGTAGACCCCATCAAAACTGGCATCAATTGACCCATAGTAGAAATTTGCAAATGGCACAGAAGCAGTCAGCCATGGGCCATGCATGAGATATCAGTGTCTGGCCCAGCATTTACAGCTTGGAAGTTAAGTTTCAATGAGGAACTGGTGGTTAAGGGAGCCGTGTAAGCCTTCTTTGCTGGGAGATCTGGTTCCTCATGCAACAGCTCAATTTTTTTTTTTAGTTTCCCAGCCACACTCAGGTAGCACAAACATCAGTTTCATAGGCTACTATTGGTAGAATAATGTAAGGATATTAATACAGGTAGGTGAATGATCAATTGACCCATAGTAGAACCTTTTATAATGACACAGAGGCAGTCAGTCATGGCCCATGCATGAGGTATCAGGGTCAGGGCCAGCATTTAGAGCTTTGAATTGAAGTTTCAATTAAGACGTGGTTAAGGGAGCAATGTAAGCCTTTTTATCTGAGAGCACTGATACCTCATGCAACACTTTTTTTTCCAGCCACACTCAGATGGCACAATCATCAGTTTCATACAGTACTATTGGTACAAAAAATGTAAGGAAAGTAACACATGTAGTTAACTGAAAGTGAGTACAGGCCTGCATTTCTGGGAGCCCTACTTACATAGGCAACCCACCATAAGGAGACCCAACTTGGAGTCTCCACATTTCAAAAAACAGTTGTCACACCACTAAAATGGCATCAATTTCCAAAGAGTAGAAACAGTAACATAGGCCTATAACACACTTTCCATCACAGGTGACCAAGCAGGTGGAGACCCAACTTGCAGTTTCCATATGTCAAAAAATTATCACAAACCACAAAAGTGGTATCAATTTCCTCAGTGTAAAAACAGAATAATAGGACTTGGTCACACCTTTCACTACAGGCAACCTACCAGATAGAGACCCAATGTGGCAGGTCGGCGTCATACACAGGAGCATCATATATGGGACCTATATTATATGGGGTCCATCATACACTGAAGCATCATATATGAGGCACATTATATGGGGCCCATTATTTATGGAGCATTATATGGGGCCCATTATATATGGAGCATCTTATGGGGTAAGCAATATAGTGATGCTATTGAGATCCAACTAAGTCTGGCTGTATGCTTGTGATGCACAACTCCTGCAGTAATAATGGTGTATAATTAGGGTTGAGCATTCCGATACTGCAAATATCGGGTATCGGCCGATATTGGCTGTATCGGAATCCCGATTCCGAGTTCCGATATTTTCGTCATATCGGATACCGGAATCGGGATGTCACTGTCACTGTCAGTGTCCGTCTGTCGGGTCTGTCAGGAGTCAGCGGCACTTACCTGGCAGAAGATCTCCGGCGGTCACGTCCTGGACTGCTTCATGGCCGCCATCCTCTTCTCCCCGGCGGTCACATGCAGTTTCTCGCGATAACTGCAGTGACTGCTGGGTAATCCCGGCCGTAAAGCAGTCAGTCCTATGATGTCACCGCCGGGGAAGCAGGTAATCAGCTGTGCTGTGTTGCAATGACAGGCTCTGCCTGTCATTGCGATGTAGCAGAGCTGGATCGTCGTGGGACTGTCGTTATGGACTGCGTCGGACAGGTGGTATACTGTTGGTTTGTTTTTTTTCTTTTTTTACAGGAGATCGATGGCGTCGCAGGAATGAGAGAGTAATAAAAAAAATGAAAACTGTGTTGTCTCTTTTATTTCATTAAAAGACTTTTTTCTTGCTGTGTCTTTTTTTACACATTTAAAAACTTTGGGATTAATAATGGATCGGTGTCTTATTGACGCCTATCCATTATTAACCGGGCTTATTGTCACCGTGCAATCAACGGTGACATTAACCCTTTATTACCCCACTTGCCACCGCTACAGGGCAGTGGGAAGAGCCGGGTAAAGTGCCACAATTGGCACATCTTTTGATGCGCCAAATGTGGGGCTGCTGTAGCCTGGTATTATCAGGCTGTTGAGGGCCAAAATCCATGGGCCTTGACAGTCTTTTAATACCAGGCCGCAGCAGTCTGCATTTTACTTGGCTGGTTAACAAAAATAGGGGGACCCCTACGCCGTTTTTTTTTTGGGGATCCCCTATTTTTGTTAACCAGCCAAGCTAAGCAGACTGCTGTGGCCTGGTATTATCAGGCTTGCAAGGTCCATGGATATTGGATCCTTACCAGCCTGAAAAACCAGGCCTCAGCGGTCTGCTTCATCTGGCTGGTTAACAAAAATAGGGGGGACCCCACGCCAATTTTTTTCGAGGGGATCCCCTATTTTTGTTAATCAGCCAAGATATGCAGACTGCTGTGGCCTGGTATTATCAGGCTGGCAAGGTCCATGGATCTTGGCTCCTTAACAGCCTGAAAATCCAGGCCTCAGAGGTCTGCTTCATCTGGCTGGTTAACAAAAATAGGGGGGACCCCACGCCATTTTTTTTTCGAAGGGAACCCCTATTTTTGTTAATCAGTTCCCTCTGACGTCACTGATGGTGTCCCTGGCTGACCTGAAGTGAAAGTGGAAAGCAATCAATTAAGCTTTCCACTTCCTCTCCTGTCAGCCAGGAGAGGAACTCATTCATTTGGGGGTTTACTGTGAGGCTGCAGCATTAGCTGCGGTCCCTGCAGTAAACATTAACCCTTTCTGATGGATTACACCGTGGGACCTGACTGTGCATCGGATTGGTAAGAATAATTTTGCTTTATTATTTTATTTTTATTACAGGAAATGGTTTTAGCAGGTAAATAAAATATGGTCAAAAACTGTGATTATTTCATTAAACTTCTTTTTTATTAAAGTGTGTGTGTTTGATTTTTCTTTCATACAATAGGATTAATAATTGATAGTTGTCTAATTGACAGCTCTCAATTATTAACCTGGCTTAAAGTGACCTTTCAATTGCAAGGTCATTTTAACCCCTTATTAACCCATTCGCCACCGCTACAGGGCAATGGGAATAGACGGGCAAAGTGCCAGAAAGGGCAAATCTAATTAGAGATTTGCCCTTTCTGGGGTGTCTGGGGGCAGATGTTAAGTAGCCGGGGGGGGCCAAAAAAAATGGTCCCTCTCTGGGCTATTATTATCTGCCCCCACTCACTGGCTTTGTCTGTCTGGTTGCGAAAATAGGGCGGGAGCCCACGCATTTTTTTCAGCAATTTTACACCTCATATACAGTGCCTACAAGTAGTATTCAACCCCTGCATATTTAGCTGGTTGACACATGCGGAATTAACTTGGCATTGTGACATTTGTACTGTAGATCAGCCTGGAAATGGGAAATGCACTGCAGCAAAAATTTTTGTTTTAATTTTTTTTTTTTTTTTTTAAAACGTTAAAAGTTAATTCAGAGTGTCATTTATTATTCAACCCCTCAAACCACAAGAATTCTGTTTGGTCCCCCTAAAGTATTAAGAAGTAGTTCAGGCACCAAGAATAATGAGCTTCACATGTGTGGATTAATGATCTCTTTTGCCAGACTTTTCTGACTATTTAAGACCCTCCCCAAACTTGTGAACAGCACTCATACATGGTCAACATGGGAAAGACAAAGGAGCATTTCAAGGCTATCAGAGACAAGATCGTGGAGGGTCACAAGGCTGGCAAGGGGTACAAAACCCTTTCCAAGGAGTTGGCCCTACCTGTCTCCACTGTTGGGAGCATCATCCGTAAGTGGAAGGCTTATGGAACTACTGTTAGCCTTCCACGGCCTGGACAGCCTTTGAAAGTTTCCTCCCGTGCCGAGGCCAGGCTTGTCCGAAGAGTCAAGGCTAACCCAAGGACAACAAGGAAGGAGCTCCGGGAAGATCTCATGGCAGTGGGGACATTGGTTTCAGTCAATACCATAAGTAACGTACTCCACCGCAATGGTCTCCGTTCCAGACGAGCCCGTAAGGTACCTTTACTTTCAAAGCGTCATGTCAAGGCTCGTCTACAGTTTGCTCATGATCACTTGGAGGACTCTGAGACAGACTGGTTCAAGATTCTATGGTCTGATGAGACCAAGATCGAGATATTTGGTGCCAACCACACACGTGACGTTTGGAGACTGGATGGCACTGCATACGACCCCAAGAATACCATCCCTACAGTCAAGCATGGTGGTGGCAGCATCATGCTGTGGGGCTGTTTCTCAGCCAAGGGGCCTGGCCATCTGGTCCGCATCCATGGGAGGATGGATAGCACGGCCTACCTGGAGATTTTGGCCAAGAACCTCCGCTCCTCCATCAAGGATCTTAAGATGGGTCGTAATTTCATCTTCCAACAAGACAACGACCCAAAGCACACAGCCAAGAAAACCAAGGCCTGGTTCAAGAGGGAAAAAGTCAAGGTGTTGGAGTGGCCTAGTCAGTCTCCTGACCTTAACCCAATTGAAAACTTGTGGAAGGAGCTCAAGATTAAAGTCCACATGAGACACCCAAAGAACCTAGATAACTTGGAGAAGATCTGCATGGAGGAGTGGGCCAAGATAACTCCACAGACCTGTGCCAGCCTGATCAGGTCTTATAAAAGACGATTATTAGCTGTAATTGCAAACAAGGGTTATTCCACGAAATATTAAACATAGGGGTTGTATAATAATTGACCCACACTTTTATGTTTAAAATTTATTAAAATTCAACTGAGCAACATAACTTTTTGTTTTGTAAGATTTATGCTTCTGTTAATAAATCCTACTCTCGTTTGCAGTTTGAAGGCTCTAACTTATTTGCATCTTATCAAACCAGCTAAATCTGCAGGGGGTTGAATACTACTTGTAGGCACTGTATATATATACACATGTCATTGAATTTGTGACACATATATATATATATTTATATTTATAGTTCATACACTTCTACATAGTATAATAGCCGCTAATTCAATTGCCGGCTTTTGTGAAAATGCAGAACCCGACATGAAATGACACTTGGTGTACATAGGGTTAACCATGTCTTTTCATGTAGTTTGATATCTGATTTGCACAAACAATTACATGAGTGTAAGTGTGCAAAATTTCACACCTGTAGGGGTTAATTAAAGGTGTAAATTCGTAGCAAAAAAGTCAGTTTTTTTACAACGAATTTATACCTTTAATTAACCCCTACAGGTGTGAAATTTTGCACACATAGACTGATGTAATTGTATGTGCAAATCAGATAGCAAACGACATGAAAATACATGGTTAACCCTATGTACACCAAGTGTCATTTGAAATGACACTTGGTGTACATAGGGTTAACCATGTCTTTTCATGTCGTTTGCTAACTGATTTGCACATACAATTACATCAGTCTATGTGAGCAAAATTTCACACCTGTAGGGGTTAATTAAAGGTGTAAATTCGTAGCAAAAAAGTCCGTTTTTTTTACAACGAATTTACACCTTTAATTAACCCCTACAGGTGTGAAATTTTGCACACATAGACTGATGTAATTGTTTGTGCAAATCAGATAGCAAACGACATGAAAAGACATGGTTAACCCTATGTACACCAAGTGTCATTTCATGTCGGGTGCTTCTGTCTTTTCACAGAAGCCGACTTTACCCGGCAATTGAATCAGAGGATATTTTACTATGTAGAAGTGTATAAACTATACATATATGTATATATATATGTCACAATGACATGTATATATATAATATATATATATATATATATATATATATATATATATATGTATTCTATGTGTGTATATTTAGTGTTTACAAGGAAAGAAAGAGGTTTTTTTAGTTGCGATATTTTGTTCCCATAGACTTACATGGGACTTCCGGTATCGGTATCGGGTATCGCCGATATTTTAATGGTATCGGCGATACCATTCCGATACTTTTGGATATCGGAAAGTATCGCTCAACTCTATGTATAATATTTCCCTCATCAGAACAATTTGCAGGATTAAGAGTTAAAATAATATTATTAGTCCTGAGAAGGGGTTTTGGTATGAGTTTCAGGCTGCATCATAAAAGGACATGCAATTCACCCTATCCTGTCCTACATGATCCCTTCGGCACAATCTTTCTCTAACTGCTGCTAACAGCAATAATACAACTGATTATCATTAGCCCTAAGGGCTGTTGTTGTACTTAAAAAAAAATGAAAATGTAGTTTAAGTCCTGGCTAATACGCAGCTACAATTCTGTTCCTCTTTCACCAGCACCTCTCCCTGCTCTGCTTGTTTCCGGGGTACAGTGTGATGAGAATAGCTTCATGGGTCTTATATAGATCTGATGACGTTATGTGGCCAGTCAATCACAGTAATGCCACAAACAGGATGGCTACTCCATTACAGTGTCTGTCAGGCAAACCCTACAAGCTCATTGGCTATATAAAAAGCGCCAAACATGCGCGGCGGTGACTCAAGCTCCTGCTACTCACTGAGTATTTTTGAATTCTAGTGAAGAATTGATTTTATTTATTTTTACGTTGTTCCATGTGTAGTATGAGTGATTAGACGACTTGATTCTTCGAGTTGGTGCATTACAGCAATACCAGATATATATTGTTCTTTTATGTATGGGTGCTGTCACACACTAAGACAATTTTTATTGCAAAAACAAGTTTTTGCATCGCCATATTTTGATAGCTATAATATTTCAAATTTTGTCTCAGAGTAATGTGAGGGCTTATTTTTTGTGGGACGAACTGAAGTGTATATTGGTACCATTTTCAACATCTAACATTTAGGGAGGAGGCGTGTCAGCTCGTGCTCAGAGCATTAGCAAAAAGACCACCGTTCCTGGATGAGCTTGCTGCCATCTTTAGCGCCAGGGCCATCATGGAGACAATCGGCATAACTCAATCGCATTTCATTGTGCCAATGGGCACACACAAAATACTGCAGGAGAAAGGAGCGCAAATAGGGTCTTATCCGAGGTTAAAATAATCCTTTCATCAGTTTGCACTCACCTGATTTTTATGATACCACGGCATATAGATTCATCCGAGTCACAAGCTGCAGCGGATCCACGGGTCAAACCGATGACCGAATCGTAGTATAATAGGGAAAAATTGTGGTTATCATCCGTGCTGATATCCAAATAAAGGTCCAATCATGTAGATGGTGAAGAACTGGTGTTTTATTTTCTCAACGCGTTTCGAAGTCTACAGGACTTCTTCCTCAGAGGAAGAAGTCCTGTAGACTTCGAAAGCGTTGAGAGAATAAAACACCAGTTTTTCACCATCTACATGATTGGACCTTTATTTGGATAGCAGCACGGATGATAACCACAATTTTTCCCTATTATATTGTGCCGATGGGAGCACAGAGCGAGTTCCCTCTGTGATGCCCCGCGATGTCACTGTCACTATTGACAGCGGCATCACATGAGTTAAACAGCAGCGATTGGCGCTTGTACCGATCATGGGCGTTGCTGCATCTGATATAGAGCTGACACCCACATGTGATCACGGTGGCACTATCATGACGCCTTATACATACTGCAGTTTGCGGGAACCCAGCTCCCGCAGCACTGCATACTGTTAGGGTCTGCGGAACGCACCAAATATATGAGGTAGAGAAGTGCGTTCGCAGCCCGGGGTCCACCATGCAGGCGGAACCTGCTGCTAGTAAAATGGCGAAAGTAGCGAACTCTGTTATCCCGCAGAGTCGCTAAAATAAACGCCGTAGCGCGTTGTGGCAGTAAGTGCGAACTCTGTTAATACCCAGAGCCGCTAACGGAAATGCCACAGCGCTATATGGCGACAGGTGCGAACTCACTTAGCTTCAGTGAGCCACAAAGTAAAACGCTAGGGCGCTGTCTAGCGTCGAAAGCAAACCCTGTTACGTCACAGGGCCGCTGAGGAAAAGTGCTGTGTCCTGTCAGGCTCTCAGGTACACAGTTAACTGCTAAGCGTACATAACGCGTGATCATGTGCTAATGTCCTCGCGGGAGTCACCCGCAATCTATGGCGTCTGAACGCCAGACCCTGAATACGGCAATCAAAACTCCTCACCGGTTATGCCGGTAATCTAGGGCATCTAGGACACCGACCCTGGCCAGCTACCATACCAAACTCCTTACCGATTAAGTAGGTATTCTAGTGGCTTATTTCAGCCGGGTCCCTAACCACACATACGCATGATCACACTGGCGCATAGCATACAATGGTTGATATTAGCGCATGGCGGCCCAGCCATGCTACCCTTTTATAGCAACAGCTACAGGACCTTCCAGGAACAAGGACCAATGAGAAGCTGTTACAAACACACGTAGCTACATGACCTTCCTGGCGGACCAATAGGAGCCGCTGCAGCACCTGAACATGTGACCCCTGATCTCCAATGAGAGATCTCACTCTGGGCATGCTCAGATGGGAAAACGCAGGACTTTGTCTCAAAGACGGCTGCTCCAGCACTGGCAATAATAGCAGATCCAGGAAAGGCAGCAGCAAGTCACTGCACAGTAGAGGAGTGGGCAAGACGCCTGGACCGACGTCTCTGCTGAGCAGGCTCCACTGCGGCCGGAGATGAATGGAAGACCGCAGTGGGACGGGTTCAAGACTCCCCTTGTGCAGCAGCGGGAACTCGAACCCTAACATTACCCCGCCTCCTAGGGCCCCCCCTTCTCTGGGCCTCGCTGCGTTCAAAGGCAGCGATGAGCTGCGGAGCGTGAACATGCTCGGCAGGCTCCCAGGACCTATCCTCAGGCCCATAACCCCTCCAATCCACCAAATAAAATTTTTTGCCTCGTACCACCTTGCACCCAACAATGGCATTCACCTCGTAGTCGTCCGAAGACGAACCCGACGTCCCAGCAGATGACTCAGGCAACCGGGAGATGACCACGGGTTTTAGGAGGGATACATGGAAGGTGTCGGAGATACCAAGGCGAGGCGGAAGGGTCAAACGGTAAACCACAGGGTTCACCTGCTCGAGAACCTTGAAGGGACCCAAATAGCGGGGTGCCAATTTAGTGGATTCCACCCGTAGCCTGATTTTCGGGCGGAGAGCCATCCTAGGTCGCCAGGAGAAAATGTCGGAGCGGGACCCGATGAGCATCGGCAGAAGACCTCATCCTTTCCTTGGAAGCCTGAATTGCATCCTGGGTGCGGTCCCATATGTCCCGTGCTTCCACAGCCCAGTCTGCCACCCTGGAGTCAGCGGAAGCAACGGGCATGGGAACCGGTACCCGCGGATGCTGGCCGTAATTTAAGAGGAATGGGGTCTGTCCGGTGGAGTCAGCCACAGCATTGTTTAGCGCAAACTCCGCCCACGGAAGCAGAGATGCCCAGTCATCCTGCCTGGCAGAGACAAAATGTCGCAAGTAGGTGACCAAGGTCTGGTTGGCCCTCTCTACCAAACCCATTCGTCTCGGGATGATATGCAGAGGAGAGGTTCAATTCAATGCAGAGTAGATGACACAACTCTCTCCAGAACCGACGCAAATTGGGGACCTCGATCACTGACAATCTTGTCTGGCATACCGTGTAGACGGAAGATGTGTCTAATAAATAATGCTGCCAAGGCCCGTGCGGAAGGTAACCGTGGTAGCGGCACTAAGTGCACCATTTTGGAGAAGTGGTCGGTGATCACCCAAATGATAGTGCAACCCCGAGACTTGGGTAAGCCCACCACAAAGTCCATCCCGACCATCTCCCAGGGCCTGTCTGCCACCGGCAAAGGAAAAAGTAACCCAGCTGGCCGTTGTCGAGGGGACTTGTTCCTGGCGCAGGAGACACACGCCTGAACATACTCCCTGACGTCATGGACCATATGTGGCCACCAGTATGTCCTCGCCAATAGCTCAGTTGTCCTCTTTGCCCCAAAGTGTCCACCCACCCTGGACGAGTGTGCCCAAGAGAGTACCTCCGGTCGCAAATTAGTGGGCACAAAAGTCTTGCCCGGAGGCACAGACTCTAGCGAAACCGGGGCTACAGTTATCAGGCTTTCTTCAGGGACAATAAGCCGAGGCTCCTCATCCTCCTCCTCTGATGACACTAAGGAGCGAGAGAGAGCGTCGGCCCGAACATTCTTCTCACCGGAAAGAAAATGGAGGGTGAAATGGAACCGAGAGAAGAATAGGGACCATCTGGCCTGGCGAGAATTTAGCCGCTGAGCTGTTTGCAAATATACCAAGTTCTTGTGGTCGGTGAAGACTTGGAAGGGAAAACGAGCTCCCTCCAGAAGATGTCTCCACTCTGAGAAGGCCAATTTCATAGCCAGCAACTCCCTGTCCCCGATGGAATAATTCCTCTCTGCTGGTGTAAAGGTCTTAGAAAAGAAGAAGCAGGGATGCTTCCGACCTTGAGCATCCTTTTGATATAGGACTGCTCCAGCACCAACAGAAGAGGCGTCCACCTCTAAAACAAACGGTTTATCAACATCAGGGCGATGTAATATGGGAGCACTGGCAAAATGCGACTTGATGGAAGAGAACGCCTTGGAGACCTCCTCAGACCACAACTTGGGATTTGCTCCCTTCTTGGTGAGGGCTACCAAGGGAGCTACCAAAGTCGAGAAATGGGGAATGAACTGGCGATAATAATTAATGAACCCCATAAAGCTCTGCACCGCTTTAAGAGAATGGGGTTCTTGCCAGTCCATTACAGCCTGTAGTTTGGCAGGATCCATAGCCAATCCCTGGGCAGAGATGATATAGCCCAGAAAAGGTAAGGACTCCTGCTCAAACACACATTTCTCCAGCTTGGCATAGAGGGAGTTTGCCCGTAAGAGGTCGAAGACTTTGTTGACATCCCTCCGGTGAGAGTCTATATCTGGTGAAAAGATGAGAATATCATCCAGTTAGACTACCACAGAGGTGGAGAGCATATCCCGGAAGATATCATTGACAAAGTCTTGGAAAACAGCGGGAGCATTACAGAGCCCGAAGGGCATCACCAGGTATTCGTAATGCCCATCCCTGGTATTAAAAGCTGTCTTCCACTCGTCCCCCTCACGGATGCGAATTAGGTTATAGGCACCATGTAGATCAAGCTTGGTAAATACTCTTGCTCCTCGGAGCCTATCAAAGAGCTCAGAGATTGGGGCAACGGGTACTTATTCTTGACGGTGATGGCGTTAAGACCTCGGTAGTCAATGCATGGACGTAATTCTCCGTTCTTCTTTTGCACAAAGAAGAACCCTGCCCCTGCTGGTGACACCGACTTCCTAATGAACCCTCTTGCCAGATTCTCCTGAATGTACTGGGACATGGCCTCCGTCTCAGGGAGCGAGAGGGGGTATACTCTCCCCCGAGGAGGTTCTGCTCCAGGCAAGAGATCAATAGGACAGTCGTAGGGGCGATGAGGTGGATATGCATATGCCCAATAACACTGAGGAAGAGAAGTGAGATCTACGGGTATCTCTGTGGTGGTGACCTGAACGCACTCCCTGATACACCTGCCTCTACATGAATCACCCCAACCCAGTATCCTCCCAGAGGACCACTCAATATGGGGAGAGTGGTAACGGAGCCAAGGTACTCCCAGCAACACCTCGTCTATTCCCTCGGGCAGGACAAGAAAAGAAATACTCTCCTGATGGGACAGGGACATAGATAAAGTGAGAGGGATCGTCTGGTGGGTGATTTGGGAGGGCAGAGTTGATCCATTCACTACTCGCACAGTCACCGGTTGGGCGAGCATCACCAGAGGTATAGTGTGGCGGAGAGCAAATGCAGAGGACATGAAATTCCCCTCGGCTCCGGAATCCACACAGAGCTCAGCGGAGAGCGTGGATGGACCTACTGTATTTGTCCTTTTAAAGGACAACTTGGTGGAAAATGCCGCAGTGTCTAGTGAACCTCCTCCCAAGGTCACTAGACGCGACCGTTTTCCCGACCGCTGTGGACATTTGTTGGCATAGTGTCCTAACTGCTGGCAGATGTTACAGACCACGGGTACTCGAGCGGCCCGGGACTTAGGTCCCGCTCGAGAAACCTCCATGGCCTCATGGGAGTCGGGCGCTTGGCTGGAAGGTTCCAGAGGTCTGGCGAAGGTGGGAGCCAGCCGGAACCTCTGCCTACACTGGGACCGCTCCAACCTCCGCTCGTGAAAACGGAGGTCGATGCGGGTAGATATGGCGATAAGCTTCTCCAGTGTGGCGGGAATCTCCCTGGTAGCCAAAGCATCTTTAACATGATCAGCCAGTCCTCGCCAGTAGACTGGAATGAGTACTTTATCCTACCAGTCTAGCTCTGAGGCCAGAGTCTGAAACTGGACGGAAAACAGACTGACCAAAGACGAACCCTGTGCCAATGCCAGCAGTTGTAGCGCCGTATCGTGGGTGACCTGAGGTCCTAAAAAGACCTTTTTTAGAGCCTCCAGAAAACGAGGAGCACTCCGCACCACACGGTCGTCACGCTCCCACAGCGGGGTGACCCACTCCAACGCTCTGCCTGAAAGAAGCAAATTATAAAGCCCACTTGTGCCCGATCCGTGGGGAAACGTGCAGCCAGAAGCTCGAGCTGTATAGAGCACTGACTCACGAATCCCCGACATTGCTTGCTGTCACCAGCAAACTTGTCTGGAAGCGGGAGGTGGGATATTGTGGGGGCAGAGGTGGCAGTGGACACACTGGCTGCAGCCACGCTAGCAGCCTGAACAGCGACTGCGGTAACATCCACAGCTGAGGTTGTGCACTCAAGAGCCGTCAACCTACCCTCCAGCTGCTGGATGTCCCGTAGTAGACGCTGGTCATCCGCCATTTTACCAGCCAGACCCTAGCGCTAATATTATGTTAGGGTCTGCGGAACGCACCAAATATATGAGGTAGAGAGGTGTGTTCGCAGCCCGGGGTCCACCGTGCAGGCGGAACCTGCTGCTAGTAAAATGGCGAAAGTAGTGAACTCTGTTATCCCGCAGAGTCGCTAAAATAAACGCCGTAGCGCGTTGTGGCAGTAAGTGCGAACTCTGTTAATACCCAGAGCCGCTAACGGAAATGCCACAGCGCTATATGGCGACAGGTGCGAACTCACTTAGCTTCAGTGAGCCGCAAAGTAAAACGCTAGGGCGCTGTCTAGCGTCGAAAGCAAACCCTGCTACGTCACAGGGCCGCTGAGGAAAAGTGCTGTGTCCTGTCAGGCTCTCAGGTACACAGTTAAGTGCTAAGCGTACATAACGCGTGATCATGTGCTAATGTCCTCGCGGGAGTCACCCGCAATCTATGACGTCTGAACGCCAGACTCTGAATACGGCAATCAAAACTCCTCACCGGTTACGCCGGTAATCTAGGGCATCTAGGACACCGACCCTGGCCAGCTACCATACCAAACTCCTCACCGATTAAGTCGGTATTCTAGTGGCTTATTTCAGCAGGGTCCCTAACCACACATACGCATGATCACACTGGCGCATAGCATACAATGGTTGATATTAGCGCATGGCGGCCCAGCCATGCTACCCTTTTATAGCAACAGCTACAGGACCTTCCAGGAACAAGGACCAATGAGAAGCTGTTACAAACACACGTAGCTACAAGACCTTCCTGGCGGACCAATAGGAGCTGCTGCAGCACCTGAACATGTGACCCCTGATCTCCAATGAGAGATCTCACTCTGGCATGCTCAGATGGGAAAACGCAGGACTTTGTATCAAAGACGGCTGCTCCAGCACTGGCTATAATAGCAGATCCAGGAAAGGCAGTAGCAAGTCACTGCACAGTACAGGAGTGGGCAAGATGCCTGGACTGATGTCTCTGCTGAGCAGGCTCCACTGTGGCCAGAGATGAATGGGAGACCGCAGCGGGACGGGTTCGAGACTCCCCTTGTGCAGCAGCGGGAACTTGAACCCTAACACATACATGATGCAAATGATAGGGAGGGATTAAAAAGTAGTATGTGCTTCACAAATTTTGAGCAATATGATTATGTTGTCTTTGACTAATTAACCCTGGTGTGGAACCATGAAAAAATCACTGCTCTGGTACCATGTGGTCTCTATGACCCCAGGCTCAAAATCATCATATTTCATTAAAATGAACATGCTGGCTGTTCAGAATAATCACGTTTTATTCTGTCATCATTTCAGAACACAGTTATGAAATCAAACGTAACTTTGAAGTGATTTATTTGTCATCATCAAACACAAACTGAAATTTATACCAAAATGCTTTACTAATAACTAAAAGTATTCAAATTCAATAAAAAAAATGCACAATAACTGCAACTGTGTGGATTTTAGTAAAAACATGATGACAACAAATGATCTGGCAATAAATTTAGCCCTTGCATTCACTGCACGTCAAAGTGCCATGTTCTTCACAAATGAACTTCTTGCAGTTATTGCAAACAAATCTCGTCTTTTTGTCCTTCGATCGAGGACAAACATAGCACCGTTTGCGCTGTCCTGTAACACTGCTGGCTCGAAAGTGACGCAGATCTCATCAAGCCATTGTTTGTTTACAATTATACTACAAAACCTGTGAATAAACAGAAAATATTCAAAAAAAAAATTGTCAGACAATAAAGGTACTATGGGGTCAGGAGAGTCCCAAACACAGAAAATTGAAAATAACTTTGAAACAAAATTGAAAAACAAATTCAAAATATCATCAACATAAGCAGAAATGTTACTTGAAAATACATAGAAGGTCAATGTCTGAGATTGACCAGTTTTAGAACTATTTCAATTTATTCAGCGCTGGGGTCTATATGACCCCATGGTTCCACAGGAAGCTTAAGCAACTTTGCAATACAAAAAGTCTCAAGCTTTGCGAAATGACATAAAAATTGCACAAAGTAAACCAGCATACATAAAATCACTGTAACAAGGTGCTTGAATATACTTGAACTAAATTTTGTGACTTTTTAAAAGTTACATTTAATGAATCAGTCTAAAATCCAGTATCTGGAAAACTCATATTGACAAACGAATCAAAATTCTAGCTAAGAAACAAAAGACTTATTTAAAAAGCATAAATCAATTAATGAATTTTCTTTAACATCTTAGGCCTCTTTCACACTTCAGTCGTGCGACGTCAGTCAAAATCCGCCAAAATTTGAAATTGGCGGATCCGCCAATTTTTTTTGGCGGATCCGCAATTTTCCCATAGACTTGTATTACTGGCGGATCGCGGCGGATGGTCGTCCGCTGTCTCCGCTTTTTGGCGGATCCACCAAAAATTTGGCGTCCGCTGTCTCGATTGGACGGACATTGTAACGTTTTTTGTCTGCGTTGAAATGGCGGATGGTGGCGGATTTTGGCGGATCCGCCAAATCCGCCAAAATTTTAAAATGTGTGCCAATGAGTGGCGGATCCGCCTACATCCGCCATTTGGCGGATGTACACGGCGGATCCGCCTTTTTGGACTGAGCATGCTCCAAGTTGGATACATTTCCAGACAGGCCAAAACCAATATAAACAAGCCAGGTGACTCATTGCCACACATGAAGACAAAGCAGCCAGACCAGCAAGATAGAAGACCCTGCTCTTGAAGATCCTGCTGAGCTATAAAAACCTGAAGACCCCTGAAGACCCCTGCAAGCAAGAGTCCAGAGCCTGGAATCAAGCTACAAGACCCTTCCTGAAAGTCTGATAGCCCAGCTGAATCCTGCAAACACTTGGTGTGAGTATAGACTGTATAATGCCTTCATATGTGATTGCAGCCATATTTGAGTGTGTGTCCTACAGTGTTTTTTTTCACACAATTTTTTAGTTGCAACACATGTAACTTTTCATGTTGTATTGTTTTTGTGTGTGTGTGTTCGTGTGTGTGTGTATTCATGCATGCTTGAGTTGTTTTTTTTCCAGCATTTTTTTTTAAATCCTTTTTTTTCAACCACATGTTTACTTTTCTTGATGTTGTGTTATTTTTGTGTGGGTGGGTATTCATGCATGTTTGATAGTGTTTTCTTCATTTTAAAATTTTTTAAACACAATAGTAATTTTTACTACATTTTACATGATGTACAATTTTTTTTAATTGTGTTTGTGCGCATGCATGTGTAATAAAGTGTTACTGTGATTTTATCTTTTTAATAAAGAGTGTTAAAGCTCATACTTTAAAAAAAAAAAAAAAAATCTCCAAAAAAAATATCCGTAGTATTTTTTCATATCTTTTTATAATTGTTATAATGCACAGGGGTGTATTGCTTTTTAAATATGACTCAAAACATTAAATGGTTTTAAAAAAGGTCATGTGATGCAAAGGTATTGTAGTGTATACAAAGTCAATTGGGTTATATACAAAGGTATACAACTGGGGCTACAAAGGTATACAAAGTAAATGGTGTGCATACATAGACAATGTGGTATATAAAAAGTCAATTGGGTGTATACAAAGGTATACAAAGTAAATGGTGTGCATACATAGACAATGGGGTATATAAAAAGTCAATGGGGTGTATACAAAGTAAATGGTGTGCATACATAGACAATGTGGTATATAAAAAGTCAATTGGGTGTATACAAAGGTATACAAAGTAAATGGTGTGCATACATAGACAATGGGATATATATAAAAAGTCAATGGGGTGTATACAAAGCAAATGGTGTGCATACATAGACAAGGGGGTATATAAAAAGTCAATGGGGTGTATACAAAGCAAATGGTGTGCATACATAGACAATGGGGTATACAAAAAGTAAATGATGTATACAAAGGTGTATAAATTCAATGGGGTGCATGCAACATTATCTGGGGGTATCAGTGTAATCTTTGAGGAGACAGTGCCAGGTTTGACAGTATAGTCTGCCAGACTGCAGTTGAGTGATAAGTATATTGTCAACTGGTTATCTCTTTGTATTGTTGCTGGCCTTTTTACAGATTCAGTGTGACAGTCTGCCACAGAAGACAAGGACAGGACAGTCGGCCAGTGTGAAACGGAACAAAGTTGAGTGTGATGTAAGTATATTGTCATTTGAGCGTATATAACTATTATATTGGCTAAAATGGCTTTATCCTTACAGATTTTTGGACAGTTGACAGTCGACAGAGGACATTCGCACTGGGATCCACGGAACAGTGAGTGTGAGTAAGTAATTGCGTTTAGCGACATAACAGTAATGCTAATCGGCTTTATCTTACGATTTTTGGACGTTTGACAGTCGGACAGAGGCATTCGGCATGAGAGTCTCACGGAACCAAGTTGAGTGTGATGTAAGTATATTGTCATTTTAGCGGACATAACAAGTATATAGGCTAAAATCGGCTTTATACTTACAGATTTTTTGGGACAGTTTGACAGTCGGACAGAGGACATTCGGCCACTGGAGAGTCTCACGGAACAAAGTTGAGTGTGATGTAAGTATATTGTCATTTGAGCGTATATAACTATTATATTGGCTAAAATGGCTTTATCCTTACAGATTTTTTGGGACAGTTTGACAGTCGGACAGAGGACATTCGGCCACTGGAGAGTCTCACGGAACAAACTTGAGTGTGATGTAAGTATATAGTCATTTGAGCGTATATAACTATTATATTGGCTAAAATGGCTTTATCCTTACAGATTTCTTGGAAGACAGTCTGCCACCAACAGTTTCGTCTTTTACAAAGAGAGGACAGTCTGCCACAGAGGACAGTGAGCCACAGAGGACAGTCATCCAGACGCAAGTTGATAGTGATGTAAGCATATTGTCAATTGAGCTTTTATCTCTTTTGTATTGTTGCTTAATAGGCTTTATGCTTACAGATTAATTGAAGGACCCAGTCAGGCCCAGTTGTTCGAGTATGTCTTCTCTGGAAGCCCCCAGCCACAGCGTAGGCGAACAGAGGTAATTATTATTTTTTTTGGTCACTGTTGAGAACATTATTTGCAAAACTATATGCATGTATTATGTCTTCACAGGAAGCTGAAGAAGAGGGGCTTTCAGAAGGAAACGGTCAGGGTGGAGAAATAACTGGAGCGGGTGCGCAGAGTGTAAGTTTTTCATAGGCAGATCATCACCTAATGTAAACAACAAAAAAAATAACAGCACACACAATACATACTGTCATTTATAATTTGTATTTTTTTGTTTTTAAATGTTTTATAGTCTTCAGAATCCAGGTCTCGTAGGAGAGTTCCTCCAAGGACCTCCCATGGTCATCGGCATGAGCGTCGCCGCGGTCAGCAAGTAAGTATTAATTTTTGGTTTGGTGTTTACTTTTTTACGTGATGTAGCTTATTTTTTTTTTGGTTTTATACACAGGCTTCACGGCGTGCTCCCGATACAGATGGTGAGGATGGGGGAGGGATCGACGTAGACATCCTCATCGAAGAGGTCCAACATCGGGAGGCGCTGTGGAATATGGCTGACCGCAGGCATTCTGACCAAGTTATTACCCGACGGCTATGGGAGGAAGTATGCAGCCTGGTGATGGACAACTGGGGGGAACTCGATGACCGAGACAAGGATCTTGCGCGTAAGTATTCACAGTTCAGTAATGAAGTTTGCATAATGTTCTGTGTTGTATAAAAAAAATAATTTTTTTTCTTTTTATTTCCAGGTGACCCGGTTATCACACGGTGGCGGTCACTCAGGGATCGCTTCAAGAGGGAATTTAACAAGGAGATGCAGGCAAGGAGTGGATCATCAGGACGCAAGAGCAGATACAAATATGCCAAAGCCCTGTCGTTCCTGCGATCAACGATGGTCAGCAGAAGGTAAATATTTCACACCCCATTTATGTATGACAAAAGTTAAATGTGTCTAACCATATTTTATAATTTCAGCAAGGTGCATGTAATATAAATATATTTAATTTTTTTTTCTTTGACAGCACTGTCTGCAGCACTCTGGAGCCTGTTTCTGAGTTTGTTCCCTCTGGAGCGATCCCTCAGGAGTCCGCCGCCGGGGACCACGTCGATAGACCTGACCCCTCTGCACCTTCCCTCTTGGCAGGTACCTCTGCCCCATCCACCAGCACTAGAGTTGCAGGGCAGACTTCGTCACATGAAGCTGCAGGTGATGAGTTGGAGTTCCCTTTACCTTACCCTGCTGACACTGCCACCACACCTAGACGGCAGCGTCATCGAGGTCAGGAAAGGAGCTATGCATCTGATTTTTTGCATCTGAATGCATCCTATCAAAACACTACACAACTTTTAAAAGATCAATTTAAAGATGGGTTCGCTCTGTTGAGCAAAAACATTGTTGAACTCAGCAGTAAAATTGATAGGATGCAGTCAGATGCAAACATGGCACCGAGACACTTTTTTTTTCAGTCCGTTCTCAAGCACATGGAAAATCTAACTCCTGACCTGCGATGCATGTGATGCAAGGCTGCCATAATTCTCTAGTGCAGGCAATGTCCCGAGCCCATCAAATTACCCACCCAATTCCTACACCTTCCCCACTTCAACCTGCCACCCATCCAGCAGCAGCAGCCTATCTAGCTGCCACTCATTCAGCTGCCCCACATCCAGCTGCAGCCTATCCACCTGCTGCACATTCAGCTGTGGCACATTCAGCTGGCAGCCAGCAAGCTCCAGCCAATCCTCCTACTACTCCTTCCCCATTTCAATATTCCCAGTATTTTAATTCCCCCTTTCCATTTTCACCGTTAACTTCACCGTACCCCATCCCACCAACACCTTCACCATTCCTTCCTCAAACCTCTTCTGCTCCTCAACTACCTTCCCAACCTAATGCTTTTCCCTCCACTTCTGATCCTATCCAACCTGCTGTTCCATCCCCCACTATCGACGTGGTCCATCCTGTCAGCCCCTCCGCTAGTATCTCCACCCAACAGTATACCTCTTTGTAAATATGTCTAGTGCTGCTATAGTGCTGTGAATGTACTATAGTGCTGTGATGAATTTGATATATATTGTATAGAGTGCTGTGAATGTATGTATATATTGTATATAGTGCTGTGTATGTATATATTGTATAGAGTGGTGTGTATGTATATATTGTATAGAGTGTTGTAAATGTATGTATATATTGCTGTAAATTTCTGTATATAACTTTTTTGAACAATTCTTTGTCAAAATGTTGGTGAAAAAAAAAAAAATTTTTTTGAAAAATAAAATTTAATTTGTTTCAAAATATGTAATGTCTTTTTTAATAAGTGTTTTACAACATTAAAGGTTATAACACAATCAACATTAGCGTACAGATAAACACACATCACAAAAATTGGTAAAAACATTATACAATACCAAATTCTGTAAGGAAAGCAATGCAGAGTATATTACAGAAAAAAATATTACACCATGTCATCCTGCCAGTCCACCCTTCCATCAGGAGACATAAAATAGTCCGCAAACTTTTCACGCATTTGGGCCACAGATCCTGAACTCAGGAAACTAATGTTCGTGTAGTCCTGCAATGTGGTCCCAGGCATATCTTCATCCATGTTGACATGTTCCTTTGAGATCACAAAATTGTGCAGGATGACACATGCCTTCACAACATGGTCCACAGTCTCGCTTTGTAATTTGATAGCAGTCAGCAGCACCCTCCATTTGGCGGTTAAGATCCCAAAAGCGCATTCAACAACTCGTCTAGCCCTTGTTAATCTGTAATTAAAATTTTTTTTCTTTGGGTCAATCCATGGCTGCCATAAGGTTTTAATAAATGTGTTGATAGCTGAAAAGCCTCATCTCCCACACAAACAAAAGGCAATGCAGGGCCACAGGTTCCAGGGAGTGGTCTTGGAGGCGGAAACTGGAAGGTATCCCCATATAGGCGACGTCCCATTGGTGAATTTTTAAATATCTGAGAATCATTTGAACATCCATATGCACCAATGTCAACAGCAATAAACTGGCATCTGGCATCCGCAATGCCCATAAGTACTATTGAAAAATACTTTTTGTAGTTAAAAAAAAGAGATCCGGATCCAGTCGGTTTTACAATCCGGATATGTTTGCCATCCACAGCACCAAGACAGTTGGGAAACTGGCATATATCCATAAACTGGTCTGCAATTTCTAGCCATCTCTGCTGTGTTGGCTCAGGGAGGAATTCATTGCACAAACAATCCCACAGCGCCTGACAAGTTTCTTTAACAATACCGGAGATAGTAGAAATCCCAAGCCGGTACTGAAAGTGCAGAGATGAAAAAGATTCACCTGTAGCAAGAAACCTGCAAAAAAGGAGAAGATATAAATTCAACCAAAAAGAACAAAAATTTTAAAAAAAATAAATAAAAAAAAACCAAAAAATATACCCAGCTACTGAAAAAAAAAGGAAACATTGTAAAGATTTTTTTTTTAAAAATTACCGTATTGTGACCATCAGCCGCTCTGCTGGAGATATTGCAAACCGAAGTGCAGTGTCCTGTCTCCGAATTCTTCCTTCAATTCGTGCAACCAAAAGCTCGAAATTTTCCGCACGCATTCGCACATAATTAAAAAATTTGCTGGCGTTCATCCTCAACTCCATATACAAGGTTGAATACACCCCACGGGTCATCCGCCTAGCATTTATGGGATGGATCCACATCGTTCTCTGCCGACGACACAGTATCCGACGTCTGGCTTCCTCCTTCTTCTGAACAATCCTTGCCAAACGATTGCCCTCCACTCTAAAATCCTCGCAAATCTTCTCCATATTGTCACAAATAATCGCCATCTCCATCTCCATCGCTTCCACTAGCTCAAAACCCTTTCAAATAATGTGGTGTAAATACACCCTATTTATACGTTTCCACATAGTACCAGTAGCCAATCATAGTACATAGTACATAGTATTAGCCAATCATGATGGAGATGCTCTCTTCTGAATAACGGATCCGTCAAAAAAGCGGATATAACTGATGGAAAAACGGATGAAACGGAGTCAACGGATCCGCTATTTTGGCGGTTCCGTTAACGGTTCCGCCTAAATAGCGGATCCGTTGACTCCGTTTTTCACTATTTTTGGCGGATCCGCCAATCCGCCACGATGTCGGACTGTGACTGACGTCGCACGACTGAAGTGTGAAAGAGGCCTTAAAGTCAATAATTGAGGGGTGTTCAAGACAAAAAGTTTGTCAAAATGTAATGCTACAAAGATATTATGTAATAATGCACTCCAAAAGTGAAAAAGTTACAAATTTGGGCTTGTTTTTCTGGTTGAGACCAGAGGGGTTAATTTGGGTGTATATGGGATGATATTTATGGTGATGTAATGTACTATTTGTACTTTGTGTCATATCTTAATCTATTTTTTTTATTTCACAAGTGTAATGTGTATATTGCTTGAATTTGTATTTTGTAACATTTTAACAGATGTATGAGCTTTGAATTATTCCGTAGAGTGCTTTTACAGAATGTAAAAATAAGTAAATTTAAAATATAAAACATTAAATCTGAAGGCTTATACTTGATTTGGAATTAGTGTTGTCTATTGCATTAAATTATTACATTGACTCATGCAAAAAAAGCAAATTATTGTTGGCATAGTTTAAAATGAAATCTAGTTTTAATCCCTTTTTAATTGCTATTATTATGATATAACTTATTAACCCATATTAGAATTTACCATTGGCCAAGGCGCAAGGAAAAATTCCAGGAGAATATCACGGATTCACAGTGGTTTAGTGGTTTCGCGGGTCCCATGCCCCCTTCATCAGGAAATACCACACCACACCCATTTAGTCTGAGAGGGGGCAATATCCATGGCCCTTTCTTAGGCTTTCTTAAATATAGGTGGACGCTGTCATGTTTTTTGGGGGTCCCCATTTTAATTACCTGGAAAGGCTAAGTATACAGCTGTGAGCTGATCTTAGTAGCCTGGGAATTTTTATGAATAGTTTCCTTATCTCAGAATGTTAACATCAGCCCCAGCCATCGGATTTCCCTCTGCTGATTAAGAAGCATACAAGAGACCCCACATGTTTTTTTTAATTACTTTATAAATTGTCAAGAAGAAGTGTAAGGTCAGCTGTTTCTCTTGCTTTGCAAGTGCCAGTGCCAGACTGACGAATGGCTGCAAGTCCCTCAGTCGTCACTCAGGCACTCAACAATCTAGCACTGGAGCTACCGTGAAAAACGGTGGCTTGAACTCGGGTAACTTACCAGAGTTCACAGCTACCGGATCTCCTGGCAGCTGTGAGGCCCGGAAACCTCATATGAAACTTTTAGAGACATTTTAAGGTTACTGAAGTTTCCAGCTGGGGACACCTGAAGACTGTGAACTAAGTTTACTTTGGATGTATATTTTACTGCAATTGTTAATAAATAAAAAAATAAACAAAAATGGAGTGAATTCTCCCGTAATTTCCATAAACAGATGAGGGAAAGATGACTTCTGGGGCTTTTGTTAATATTCTTGGAATGGGACAATATTCATAATAGGTCCTAAGCTATTAATATCAGCCCACAGCTGTTTGCTTTGCCGTTACTAGTTATTATAGGGGAAACCCCCCAATAAATAACATAGTGGGCCCCTATATTCAATAACCAGCAAAGGCTAAACTTCAGCTGCGGGCTGATATTAATAGCCTAGAAAGCGGTCATGGCTTTTGTCCCCTCTCCCACATTAAAAACATCAGCTCTTAGCCACCCCAGAAATTGTGCATCCATTAGATGCACAAATTCTGGTGCTTAGCCTCAATTTTCCCACTTACTTTGGTGCGGTAGCAAATGGGGTTCATATTTGTGGGGATGATGTTACCTTTGCATTGTCCAGTGACATCAAGCCCACTGCTTGATGTCACCGGACAATATAAGACACCTATTCATTATCAATCCTATAGATATATTGTAAATAAGCACACAAACAGAATAAGTCCTTTATTTTAAATAGAAACAAGGCACACTTTTCCTTTTTTATTTAAAAATAACAAGCACAGTTATTCTCACTTATTGCCCATTCCATTGCAGCTCTCCTCACCTGTAAAAAAACAAAAGTAAAAAATAACCATATCCCTCACTTGTCCATGGTTCTGTCCCATGCCATAATCCATGTCTGGGGATAAACAGTTATTAACCTGGGCAGTGCCAGATGTGACCATGCAGGCTGAGAACCAATGAGCAATGACCTGCTGACCAGCGATGACATCATCAAGGTTATCGCAGGTCACTGAGACTGCATTCCCAGATGGGCCCATGAACTGTGGTGACCTCAGCAGCATGAGAAAAAGTCAGTGAGTTGATAACAGTTGAAGCTCAGTGAGTTCACCACACTTCACCTTTTCTGGAGCGGCTGAGGGCTTGTGTTTTTAGGATGATGGGGGGTCAATATACATGGCACCTTACCAGCCTGAGAATACCAGGCCGCAGCTCTCTACTTTAGCATGACTTGTGATAAATGGGGGGACCCCAATCATTAAAAATTATTTATTTAAAAAATACGGCATAAGGATCCCTCTATTCTTGATAAACAAACTTGCCAAAGCTGACAGCTGAGAGTTGCAGTCCTCAGCTGCTCATTTTGACTGGCTGGTTATCAAAAATACAGGGGAACCCCTTGTCTTTTTTATTATTATTTAGTTATAGCGCAGGCAGCGGCTGATGAACACTCCCATCAGTCGCACCTGCTCTAGCTGTTAACAGTTGAATACAACTCTCAACATTGTCCCCTGTTAGTGCTGATTCTAGCCCGAGAACAGGACAAGGATTTGAGTTGTCACATGGCACTAGAGAACAGTGTGAACAATACCGCTCAGAGGCATAGCTAGAGTTTTGGTTCAGTTGTGCAAAACTTCTGAGTTGGCCCCTAACCAGTTAACCTTGACTATAACTTGGTGACGCAGCCGAATAGTGGATGTAGGAGATGACTGCGCTGTTAATGGAAATAATCTCAATATAAAGACCAACATGGATATTACTGCCCTATGGTCAGTAGTAAACAAATACCAGTCCTGCAAAACATATAAATGATTACAGTACAGTTATAGATGTTGACTTACCACTGATGTTCTTTCTGATGGAATCGTTCACTTTTCACATCTTTTCCATCTGGCCCAGACCGACATGACAACTTTTTCCAGCCAGGACTCGGCTGCAGAGATTACAGGAAAGACACATTTCACGTCTCATATTTTCAGCACCGTCACCATCTATTCCCAACCTGCACAAACTCCTCATCATGCTGCTACCCTATTACTGAGCACTGCTGCCATATGTGTCCCTATTACTGCCCCTGCTGTGTGGTACTGTGTACCCTTTAAATTTTAAAGCAATCCTCTAGAATATAGTAAAGCCGGATGCAAGTGCCATAGAAAACAGTGCTCACATTTTGTCGTCTAGAAAGTAATAGTGCCCTGTGTGCCCTTTTGACAGTCACAGTAACCTGAGTTCCCCTATAAGTGCCCACTTTACATTTAATAATGTCCTGAGTCTCCCCCTGTACAGCTCCCTTATACACAGTATGATGCTCCTATACACAGTATTATGCCCCCTCACTATTAACCATTAACTATTATTACATGGTCTTAACCATGTACAGTATACTTAAGGTCCTGCAATGCCTACACATGAGGAAAGAGACATAGCGAATCAGAAAAATTGTGCTACATTTCTAATTGGAGGTATATGCTGAAATTATTAATATTAAAACCTACTACATATTGCAAAAGGATCTTGGAGATGGGAATACTTTAAGTCAGAAAGTCATATCATCAAAAATAGATAAAAATATTTACCGTATGTCTTTATTACAGCAGAATAATTTTTGTAATTTTAATTTTTTATATTGTTAGAAGACTTAGCAGCAATTTTTCATTACTTTTGTAATGCTGAGTCACTACTCACTGAAGCCGTAATCAGCAGGTCCAAGGTCAGATACCAGGAGGGCTTGTAGTAGAGAGGGGCAAGTGATGATGTGATCAAGTCACAGTATGGAGTCAAATGCCAGAGGGTTATGTAAAGATAAAGGGATAAGAAAAATGGATAGTCAGAGGCCAAGTTTGGGGCACGGTAACTGAAGTCAGAGAATGTCAAGAGCAAATACATACAAATACATACAAATAGTCAAGACAAATCCAAGGTCAACAAAAATGAGGAAATTAGACATAGAGCACTGAGCATACACAACCACTGAGTATTGCTCCAACTGACAATGGTCTGCTTATTGCTAGTCAGTTAAATAGCTAGCGAATGGTGTTGAGCGATACTGCCCGATATCCCTAAATATCGGATCGGATTGGATCGGCCCGACACTCAAAAAGTATCGGATATCGCCGATCCGATACTGGAAACACAATGCAAGTCAATGGGACAGAAATATCGGAACTAAAAATACCTCTTTCTTTCCTTGTAAACACTAGATATACACACATAGAATACATATATATATATATACATGTCATTGTGACATATATATATTTATAGTCCATACACTTCTACATAGTAAAATAGCCTCTGATTCAATTGCCGGGCAATGCCGGCTTTTGTGAAATTACAGAAGCACCCGACATGAAATGACACATGGTTAACCTTGTCTTTTCATGTAGTTTGATATATGGTTTTCACTAACAATTACATGAGTGTATGTGTGCAAAATTTGACACATGTAGGGGTTAATTAAAGGTGTAAATTCGTTGTAAAAAAACCACATTTTTTTGCTACGAATTTACTCCTTTAATTAACCCCTACATGTGTCAAATTTTGCACACATACACTCATGTAATTGTTAGTGAAAACCATATATCAAACTACATGAAAAGACATGGTTAACTCTATGTAAACCATGTGTCATTTCATGTCGGGTTCTGTATTTTCACAAAAGCCGGCAATTGAATTAGCGGCTATTATACTATGTAGAAGTGTATGTACTATAAATATAAATATATATATATGTGTGTCACAAATTCAATGACATGCATATATATATATGAGGTGTAAAACTGTTGAAAAAAAAATGCGTGGGCTCCCGCCCTATTTTCTCAACCAAACAGAAAAAGCCAGCGAGTGGGGGCAGATAATAAAAGCCCAGAGAGGGACCATTATTTTTGGCCCCTCCCGGCTACTAACATTTGCCCCCAGACACCCCAGAAAAGGCAAATCTATTATAAGATTCGCCCTTTCTGGCACTTTGCCCGTCTATTCCCATTGCCCTGTAGCGGTGGCGAATGGGTTAATAAGGGGTTAAAGCCACCTTGCTATTGAAAGGTGAGTTTAAGTCAGGTTAATAATTGAGAGCTGTCAATTAGACAACTATCAATTAATCCTATTGTATGAAATAAAAATGAAACACACACACTTTAATTAAAAATAATTTTAATTAAATAAAAACACAGTTTTTGACTATATTTTATTTTACTGCCATTCCTTGCGAAGCCCTTGTTCACCTGTAATAAAAATAAAATAATAAAGAAACATTATTCTTACCTATCCGATGTTCAGTCAGGTCCTCCGATGTAATCCTTCTGAAAGGGTTAATGTTTACTGCAGAGACCGCAGCTAATGCTGACAGTCTCACAGTAAACCCCCGACTGAATCATCTCCTCTCCTGGCTGACAGGAGAGGAAGTGGTTAGCTTAATTGATTGCTTCCCACTTTCACTTCAGATCAGCCAGGGACACCCACAGCATCAGTGACGTCAGAGGGAATCCCGGCTGACCTGAAGTGAACTGATTAACAAAAATAGGGGATCCCCTCGAAAAAAAAAATGGCGTGGGGTCCCCCCTTTTTTTGTTAACTAGCCTGATAAAGCAGACTACTGAGGCCTGGTTTTTCAGGCTGTTAAGGAGCCAATATCCATGGACCTTGCAAGCCTGACAATACCAGGCCACAGCAGTCTGCTTATCTTGGCTGGTTAACAAAAATAGGGGATCCCTCGAAAAAAAATGGCGTGGGGTCCCCCTATATTTGTTAACCAGCCAGATGAAGCAGACTGCTGAGGCCTGGTTTTTCAGGCTGGTAAGGATCCAATATCCATGGACCTTGCAAGCCTGATAATACTAGGCCACAGCAGTCTGCTTAGCTTGGCTGGTTAACAAAAATAGGGGATCCCCTCGAAAAAAAAATGGTGTGGGTGTCCCCCTATTTTTGTTAACCAGCCAAGTAAAAAGCAGACTGCTGCAGCCTGTTATTAAAAGACTGTCAAGGCTCATGGATTTTGGCCCTCAACAGCCTAAAAATACCAGGCTGCAGCAGCCCCACAAATGGCGCATCCAAAGATGCGCCAATTGTGGCACTTTACCCAGCTCTTCCCACTTGCCCTGTAGTGGTGGCAAGCGGGGTAATAAGGGGTTAATGTCACCTTTGATTGATCGGTGACAATAAGCCCGGTTAATAATGGAGAGGCGTCAATAAGACACCGATCCATTATTAATCATAGTTTTTACATTTAAAAAAAAAAATACACAGCAAGAAAAAAGTATTTTAATGAAATAAAACACCACAAAGTTTTCATTAATTTTATTTCACTCTCATTCCTGTGACGCCATTGTTCTCCTGTAAAAAAACAAAAATAATAAACCAACACAAATACTCCCTGTCAGACGCAGTCCAAAATCACGAGTGTCCCACGACGAGTACAGCTCTGCTACATCTGGATGACAGGCTGAGCCTGACATCCACATAGAGCAGAGTTGCGTCCCCGGAGGTGACATCATCCGGACTGGTTTACGGCCAGCTGTCGCGAGAGTACAGCTGGCCGAGATTACCCAGTACCCGGCAGTCACTGCAGTTATCGCGAGATTCTGCACGTGACCGCCAGGGAGAGGGTAATCGCCAGCCTGGATGGACGAATGGACCGGACCGCCGGGGATCTTCTGCCAGGTAAGTGTTGCTGACACCTGACAGACCCGACCGACACTGACAGTGACAGTTTCGGGAAGTTCCTGTGTCACGTACTTCGTTCTGTGACACAGGAACTCCCATAGACTTTGACGGAAAACTCTGATTCCGGTATCCGATATGACAAAAATATCGGAACTCAGAATCGGAATTCCGATACAGCAAATATCGGCCGATACCCGATATTTGCAGTATCGGAATGCTCAACACTACTAGCGAACCATCAAGAAAACCATCAAGAAATCTGGAGGAAAGTACACAGGCTAGGCTACATTGAGCAGCAGGGCTGTCAGTCAAAATACTGACAGCCCAGCATGCCCCAGCCTCAGATTGGATGTCTGGGCTTTCACTCTGCCACTCCAGCACACTCCAGATTCTGTAGTGTTAATAATCTGTCACCCACAGCATCCCGAGGACACAGTAAGAGAAGAAACATTGACACATTTTTAACAAAATTTAAGCAAGCCGCATTATTCCTCTTGGAAATATGCAAATTGTATCTTCAGAGAGTAAGATGATTAGAACTCTAGTGCTGCCTATAGGAAGTAGCAATCCTAAAAGTCAATGTCAACCCTTTAACGTGCTTGACGCATGACTTAGGATAAAGCCCAAAAACAGAATTTCAATTTGCAGACACTATGTTTCGGGTACTGTCAGACTCCTCTCACACAGTGAAACCAGATCTCACACTTTGAACTGACAAGGGGCAGTTATGACATTAGCTCTGACCAAAACCATTTTTTGATCCATTTTGGGCAACTGCAGAGCTCAGCCTGGAGGTAACAGATCTACACACTGTAGTTTTGCAGCACGCTAACATATCAGGTGTGGGGGCTGTGACTCTCAGGTTACACGTAGTGGAGCCCAAGATTGCTTTATCTGGCAGGTTCTCTGGGGGGCGTAACAAGTTTGTTGTTTTAAGGGAGGCCTATAGACTATACTTCAGGTTACAAATCAGAAACCAAGGACCAATGGGTGGGGATAATAATCTCTCTCCTTCAGGTTGACCCCTGGGTGATGCTCGGCCATATATACAATTATGTTGCTCATGTTGCCCTGGCTGAGTCCACACTACACCAGCTTCAAAAGGGGGACCAGCAGGCAGAAGAGCATTGCTCCTAGTTTCGGATGTGCTCCACTGACACTAAGTGGAATGACTCCTATCTCCGCAGCCAGTTCTGTCAGGGGCTAACAGTATGTGTGAAGGATGACTTAGCGCTGTATGAGACTTCAGTTTCCCTTGAGGCAGCCATGTCGCTGGCTATCTGGGTAGATCACTGTCTTTGCCATAGACCTGAAGAGACATCTCAATGTGAGGGAGGTCCGGGGTCAAGGGAAACCTGGTCTGAGTCATCTGAGGAACCTATGCAGTTGGGTGGGACAACTCAATGTGGAAAGCAGTCAGTTGTTCGGTGTAAAGGAAGAGTGTGTTTTTACTGTAAAAATGAGACAATTTTGTGGATGCAGGTCCTTCTCTATCTCACTGTAAACAGCCACCGGAAAACTATGAAGCCAGGGTTGAGGGGAGGTTAGATACTTGGGTGTACATATCCCTTCCATGGGTTGAACACAATGTTTTCTGACTACTAAAATCCATCTTGGCAAAACAGGGTGGTTGTTCCTGCCTTTCTAGACAGTGTGGCATGTTTTAAGTTGATCAACGCAAGGTTCGTCCAGGGTCTCAAATTACATATACTGTCCAGACCTATACCCATAATCTCCATTGGCTCTGCACCCTTGATACAGAGGTATTTTATTCAAGTCATCCTAGGATTACATCTACATGTAGGGGCCATGCACTCAGAAGGTATTGACTGTTATATGTTAGAGGGTCTGCCCTCTCCTGTGGTTCTTCGACTTCCTTGGCTCACTCTGCACTAGAGATAAGCAAATATATTTGGAAAATGATGGCCAAGCATAAATTCAGCACGAATATGGCACATTCGGATCTGTGATAGGAAACCATAGCAAAATTGCATAAAATCGGTAAAAATCGGATTCATTTGGTAAAAGTGCGTGAAAAAATTTGCGCTGCCACAAATATATTTCCTGCATTTCAGCAATGATAATGGTGGTGCATCATGAGCATTGCATGTGTATGATGAGGGGAGGGGGTTTGAAGAACTCAAGAGGCACAGCATTTTTGTAAGCATAGCAGTCATTTTTTTTCTAACTTTATGTGTGCACATTGCGGCTAGCCAATCAGGGTGCAGGAAACGCCCACAATGTCCTGACGCGATGGCTAGTGTCATTGGCTGCTGAAATCGCATGTCCCTCTGCATATAAATAGCGGACATGTAGTTTTAGTGCCATTTTGACACTGATGCAGCGCATAGAGGCTACTCCTGATGCTGCCACTGTTTGCATCCAAATTTCAGCTATTTAGTTAAGCAATTGTATGAGTCAGATGGTGTAGGTAGATAGTGTCCAGTTTGGCTGTAAAATGTGCCTTACTGATTTTTTTTTTATTTGGGGCATAACTGAGATTCTCAGACAAAGCAGGCAGACAGGGTCGTACTGGCCCACTGGAGAACCGGAGGATTCTCCGGTGGGCCCACGCACTGACACCTGCTTTCATATTGCCCAGCAGCTGCCTAGGGCCCCCACTGCTCCAGGGGCCCGCAGCCAGCGGTGTGTCACTAATAGCGGCACACCAGCAGCTATGGGGCCCCTGAGTCAAGGGTGGCCCTCCCGGTGCCAGCAGAGCAGCAGCTGGAGACAGGATCCTGTCTCCGCTGCTAAAGAGAAATTAATATTCATGCTTCCCTGTGCCCCCATGGGCGTGGAGAGGAGTGAATACCATTTCTCTTCAATAGTGGGCAGCGTTAGCCGCTGCTGCTGAATCGGGGCCCCGGAGGTGGGTCCCTAATGGGCAGCGAACCCTGATTGCGATTCCTGCAGCTTGGGACCGAAGCAGAGCTGCAGAGATCCGATGCCATCCTCCTTCCTGCTCGCCTACTCGGCACTTCCTGTCTGATGCAGCTTGACTGGTTGATGTCATCATTCAGCGCTGCTGTTTCAGAGAGGAAGCTGCCGGGATGTGCTGTGTTTGTGGGGCACATGCGGAGAGGTAGATGTGTGTGTGCCTTCCTGCGTGTGTGTATGTATGTGGTGCAGTGCTGTACTTTGTGTGTGTGAGAGAGAGTGGTGCGTTCTGTCTGTGTGTGGTGCTGTATGTGTGGTAGTGGTGTGTGTGTATTGGAGATATTGGAGATTGGCAATGATGTGGGTGATGGAGAAAGCAGTGATGGGGTGGTGGGGGAGAAGGCAATGTTGTTGGTGGTGGAAAAGACGATGGGGTGGTGGGGAGGAAGCAATAATGGAGGTGGTGTAAAGGACAATGATGGTAGTGGTGGAAAGGACAATGGTGGTGGGGAAGAGGCAATGAAGATGGTGATGGGGAGGCAATGATGGTGGTGGGGAGGCAATGATGGGAGTGGTGGGGGAGAAAGCAATGATGGTTGTGGTGTAAAGGACAATAATGGTTGTGGTGTAAAGGACAATGATGGTAGTGGTGGAAAGGACAATGGTGGTGGGGAGGGGGCAATGATAGAGGTGGTGGGTGAGAAGGCAATGATGGAGGTGGTGATGAGGGCAATGATGGGGTGGAGGGGAGAACAATGATGGAGGTCGAGTGGGGCTGCATTATGCCCTCTGAGTGGCTACATTATACCTTATGAGTGGGCTACATTATATTCTGTGGGGGGCTGCATTATTCTCTCAGGGGGCTACATCATGCTATATGAAGGGAGCTGCATAATGCCCTTTAAGGGGGCTACAGTATATTCTATGGGGGGCTGCCTTATGATAGGGTTGTATTATACTCTGAGGATGCTGTATTATTTTCCATGGAGGGGCTGCATTATACTATATGAGGAGGGCTGCATTATTCTCTCGGGGCTACATCATACTATACAAGGGGAGCTGCATTATGCCCTATGAGGAGGCTACAGTATATTCTATGGGGGCTGCCTTATGAGGGGGTTGCATTATACTCTGAGGGGGCTACATTATATTCTGTGGATGGGCTGCATTATACTATATGAGGGTGTCTGCATTATGCCATATGAGGGTGTTACATTATATTCTATGGGGGGCTGCATTATACCTTATGAAGGGGTTGCATTATATTTTGTGGGGTGCTGTATTATACCCTATGAGAAGGTTGCATTATATTCCATTAGGGAGGCCACATTATATTCTATAAGGAGGGCTACTTTATATTCTATGAGGGCACTACCCCAACCCCTGCTACATAATTAAGATGTGTAATACCTTGAATTATACTCTGATATTAGCGCGTTTTACCACACAATTGGTGGTCTTGTATTTATTTCCATGTAGCTACATAGTGGGCCCCAATAATGATTTTCTCTGGTTGGCCCAAGGTGCACCAGTCCGACGCTGCAGGCAGGCCACATGTTCCACAAGTGTGTTCTGCACTGCTTCTATAGTTCTCCATGCAAGAGTTTAGCACTCTAAATAATCTTATTTCAGTAGGTAAATGTGAAAATGCCTGCTGCATCCCACATTGTAGCTAGTTATATAGGTGGTTGTATATCAGTCAGATACTGTAGGCAGCTAGTGTCCAGTGTGGCCATTAAATTTACCTTCCAGCATTTTTTTTTTCTTTTTTGCCATACAGAGGTGCACAAACAAATCCAGCAGGGCACATGTTGTGCACTGCTTGTATTATGATTAGTGTTGAGCATTCCGATACCGCAAGTATCGGGTATCGGCCGATATTCGCGTTATCGGAATTCCGATACTTAATTCCGATACTTTTTCAATATCGTATACCGGAATAGGAAGTTCCCATAATTCTTTGAGAGGCAATGTGATTTTAGTCAGCCAATGAGGAATCCTACGAAGTGTGGGCACATCCTGTAATGCTGCGGTCATCTTAACTAATGGCATGGCTGTGATTGGCTGCTGAAATGATGTCAGAATGCACTATAAAAGGCGCCGCCGCCATTTTAGCGTCACTGTGCTGTGAACTCAGTAAGGGACAGAACGCTACTCTGCTCACTCTGAGGGACAGTTAGATATTGCGATTTTGTGTACTACTGTGCTTGAGGCAGCCTAGTTTACCAACCGCTGTGTAAAGCTTCATTTTGCCAGTGTTGTTTTAACAGCTCTGTGCAAGGTGTGTGTGTGACAGTGCAGGTGACGCTGCAGTTTGCTCTGCATCCACCGCTGTTTGTAGGCATCTGCACGTGTCACTGACTCTTTTTTTTTTTTTATTTTATTTAGTGGAATTGGTGCAGCTCCATTATATTAGAAAAAAATCAAATCTATTAGTGTGACGTGCTTCCATCCGTATACAATACATTGGTTGCAAACACTATAGAAGTACACAAAGGAGCTTTTCACAGATAGTGAATAGTTGTGTTTCAGTGTTCACTGCAGTCTGTGAGGTTTTGATTTTTTGAGTGCAGATCACGCTCCAGTTAGTTCTTCAACCACTGCTGGTTGTAGTCTGCTGAGCGTGTTCACTGCCTCATCCTTCACATTTTTCTTAATTGGTGCGCTCCATTTTAGTGGAAAAAAATCTAATCTATTAGTGTGACCGCTTCCATCCGTATACAATACATTGGTTGCAAACACTATAGAAGTACACAAAGGAGCTTTTCACAGATAGTGAATAGTTGTGTTTCAGTGTTCACTGTAGTCTGTGAGCTTTTCATTTTTGTGAGTGCAGATTACGCTCCAGTTTGTACTTCAACCACTGCCGGTTGTAGTCTGCTGAGCGTGTGTCACTGCCTCATCCTTCACATTTTTCTCTAATTGGTGCTGCTCCATTTTAGTGGAAAAAAATCTAATCTATTAGTGTGACGCGCTTCCATCCGTATACAATACATTGGTTGCAAACACTATAGAAGTACACAAAGGAGCTTTTCACAGATAGTGAATAGTTGTGTTTCAGTGTTCACTGTAGTCTGTGAGCTTTTCATTTTGTGAGTGCAGATTACGCTCCAGTTTGTACTTCAACCACTGCCGGTTGTAGTCTGCTGAGCGTGTGTCACTGCCTCATCCTTCACATTTTTCTCTAATTGGTGCTGCTCCATTTTAGTGGAAAAAAATCTAATCTATTAGTGTGACGCGCTTCCATCCGTATACAATACATTGGTTGCAAACACTATAGAAGTACACAAAGGAGCTTTTCACAGATAGTGAATAGTTGTGTTTCAGTGTTCACTGTAGTCTGTGAGCTTTTCATTTTGTGAGTGCAGATTACGCTCCAGTTTGTACTTCAACCACTGCCGGTTGTAGTCTGCTGAGCGTGTGTCACTGCCTCATCCTTCACATTTTTCTCTAATTGGTGCTGCTCCATTTTAGTGGAAAAAAATCTAATCTATTAGTGTGACGCGCTTCCATCCGTATACAATACATTGGTTGCAAACACTATAGAAGTACACAAAGGAGCTTTTCACAGATAGTGAATAGTTGTGTTTCAGTGTTCACTGTAGTCTGTGAGCTTTTCATTTTGTGAGTGCAGATTACGCTCCAGTTTGTACTTCAACCACTGCCGGTTGTAGTCTGCTGAGCGTGTGTCACTGCCTCATCCTTCACATTTTTCTCTAATTGGTGCTGCTCCATTTTAGTGGAAAAAAATCTAATCTATTAGTGTGACGCGCTTCCATCCGTATACAATACATTGGTTGCAAACACTATAGAAGTACACAAAGGAGCTTTTCACAGATAGTGAATAGTTGTGTTTCAGTGTTCACTGTAGTCTGTGAGCTTTTCATTTTGTGAGTGCAGATTACGCTCCAGTTTGTACTTCAACCACTGCCGGTTGTAGTCTGCTGAGCGTGTGTCACTGCCTCATCCTTCACATTTTTCTCTAATTGGTGCTGCTCCATTTTAGTTGAAAAAAATCTAATCTATTAGTGTGACGCGCTTCCATCCGTATACAATACATTGGTTGCAAACACTATAGAAGTACACAAAGGGGCCTTTCACAGATACTGAACAGTTGTCTGCAGGGTTCACTGTAGTCTGTGAGGAATAACCACACTTAGGCCTTAACTTTTCTGACTTTCTTTATCAATCTACCAAGATGAAGAAGTCAGTGAGTAAGGCACGTGGTCGTGGTCGAGGCCGTGGATTTGCAGCAGGGAGAGGACGTGGGGATTCTGTGGCTGCTGCCGCACCCAGTGACACAGCATCCACCAGTTTTCCCCGTGAGCGTTCCTTTATGCGCACTTTTGTAGGAGCTCAGCGTACCCCCCTGCTGCGTGAAGAACAAATTGAAGCCATTGTTGGTTGGATGGCAGCCAATGCATCGACTTCAATACCTTCCACCTCCTCTCAGGACCACAGCACTGTTGAACAACCATCAGTCTCTTCACCGCCTGCCAAATTGCCCAGGCAGTCAGAGAGCTCTGTACAGGAGCCAGCTGAGTCTCTGCTTCTGTTCTCAGAATCTGTTGGCTTGGAAACAGGGGCCCAGCCAAGCAGCATTCTGGAATGTGAAGAAGAGGCAGTATGCAGTGATGCGCAACAGCTGTGTCTCTCTGAATCTGAAGAGGCGGGTGAGCCAGTGCCGATGGTCAGCACACCGCAGAACGCATCTGATGATGATGAGACTCAGTTGCCAGTTTCTGTTGAGCATGGTGCTGGCCAGACCACCCAACAACAGCAGGTGTTGGAAGAGGGTAGTGGTGGAGATGATGAGGTCCAAGACCCAACATGGCGTGAGGAACAGGAAGGTGGTGGGAGCAGCTCTGAGGAAGAGATTGCACCAACGGTCCAAACAGTAGGGAGAGGTAGGCTGCAGACTCGCTTGCCTGTAGCCTCCAGTTTGGCACCCGTTCGGAGCAGTTCTCTTACAACAGCCAAACCGGGCGCTCCCAGGACTTGCTCTGCGTGGTCCTTTTTTGATACAGTTGCAGATGATATTTGCTATGTAAAATGCAAGCTGTGTAATCAAAAAATTAAAAGAGGTAAAAGTGTCAGTAACCTTAATACAACAAATATGTGGAAACATGTGCGGTCAAAGCACTTTGTTGAGTTACAAAGACACACTGGAGATGTAGGCCAACCTACAGCAGCACCTACATCTTCAGCTCCTGTTGAAGCCTCTTCCTCCAGTTCACACACAGCTGGTAAGGCTTCCTCAAAGGATCGCCATGGAAGAACCTCTGTCACTGTTGTCCAGAGACACAGTGTTATTCCACCCACAGCTGCAAGTTCCCTGTCAACCTCACACACCCAGGCCACAAAACAGCCATCGGTAGCACAGGCATGGGATAAAAGACGGCCATACTCGGCAAACCATCCACGAGCACAGGCTCTGAATGCTGGCATTGCAAAACTCCTGTCCCTTGAAATGCTGTCATTCAGGCTGGTGGAGACTGACAGTTTCCGTGAATTAATGGCATTGGCAGTCCCACAATACAATGTGCCCAGCCGATTTTATTTCAGCAGGCAAGCCGTCCCTGGTCTGCAAAAGCATGTTGAGGCAAAAATTAAACATGCGCTACTAAACGCCGTCAGTAGCAAGGTCCACCTGACCACCGATGCGTGGACCAGTACCCATGGCCAGGGACGATACCTTTCACTCACTGCCCATTGGGTGAATGTTGTGGAGCCGGGTACAGATCTTGCGAGTGGCGCTGTACGTGTTCTGCCAACTCCAAGGATTGCCGGAATCAAGTCTGTCCACATTGACTCCTCCTCCTACTCCAGTTCCTCAGAATCATCGCTGCAGGAGCCGTCACGGTCTACCTCCACATGGATCCGTGGACGCTTACCTGATGCGACCGATATGAGCACAGCCGTGGCCAAACGGCAACAGGCCGTTCTGAAATTAATTCCCATGGGGAATCGAAGCCACACAGCGCAGGAGGTCTGGAATGCCATCAAGCAGGAGAGCGACGTGTGGTTTTTGCCAGCGAATCTCCAGCCAGGCTTGGTAGTGTGTGACAATGGCCGAAATCTGGTGGCAGCTCTGGGCCTTGGCAACCTCACTCACATACCATGTCTGGCACATGTGCTCAACTTGGTCGTGCAGAGTTTTTTGAGGGACTATCCGGATCTTGATGCACTGCTGCACAAGGTCCGCCTAGAGTGCGCTCACTTGCGACGTTCCAGCATGGCCAGATCGCGCATTGCAGCTCTGCAACGCAGATTGCGCCTTCCTGAACATCGCATCATATGTGACGTATCCACCAGGTGGAATTCAACGTTACATATGTTGGAGCGGTTGTGTGAGCAGCAGCCAGCAGTTATGGAGTATCAGCTGCATCAGGCGCAATCAACACGCAATTTGCGCCGTCCACACTTCACCATTAATGAGTGGGCCACTATGAAGGACATGTGCCACGTTTTGCGTGCGTTTGATGAGTCAACGCGGATGGCGAGTGCAGATGATGCACTAGTCAGCCTGACTGTCCCCCTTATCTGCCTGCTTCAAAAAACACTGCAAGCAATAAGGGATGAGGTTTTGGAAGAGGTGGAGGATGAGGAGTCACAAATTCCATCACCTTCTGGAAAGTCAGCGCAACGTGGTTCCTCACAAAGGGCTGGGCAGGGCTCACTTTGTGAGGAGGATGAGGAGGAGGAGTCAATGGAGGAGGAAGACATCGCTCCAGAGGGAGGTACACAACGCTCTAGTCAGTATGTAGAGCGAGGGTGGGGTGATGCAGAGCAGGCAGAGATAACGCCTCTTGCAGAGGACAGCGTTTCTTTGCCAGTTGGGAGTCTGCAGCACATGGTTGATTTCATGCTGCAGTGCCTAAGAAACGACCGCCGCATCGCCCACATTCTCACGACGTCTGATTATTGGGTGTACACCCTCCTAGACCCTCGCTACCGGGACAACGTCAAAAGCCTCATCACACCGTTGAACCGGGAGCGTAAAATGCGGGAGTACCAAGACACACTGGTGCAATCCCTAATGTTCTACCTTACTGCCGAGAGCACTGCTGCTGCTACTGCTTTACAAAGCAGCTCTGTGCGTCGAGGCAGTGTAGAGAGCTCTGCAACAAGAGGGAGCACACGCAGTGCCTCTGCACAGGGAAAGACCAGTATGTTAAAAATGTGGCAAAGTTTTGTGGCAGCGCCACAAATGTCTACACCATCCGAGAGGGCTCCAGTCAGCGGGAGGCAACGTATCCGTCAGATGGTGACAGACTACTTGGCTTTGCCTCTCAGTGTACTCCCAGATGGCTCTTCCCCATTCAAGTTTTGGGTCTCTAAGCTGGATACATGGCCAGAGCTTAGCCAGTATGCATTGGAGGTGCTGGCTTGCCCTGCTGCCAGTGTATTATCGGAGCGCGTCTTTAGTGCTGCAGGTGGTGTACTAACAGACCGTCGCATGCGACTATCCTCCGATAATGTAGACCGGCTTACTTTTCTGAAAATGAACAAGGCATGGATCTCGCCAGAATTTGTCTGTCCGTTTTCAGATTAAATAACTGGTTCGCAACGTTATCCATGTCTCCTGTTATGTTCATCTTTCTACCACCTGAACTCTACTCCCTGGGCTCCAACACTGCCAGTTGCTGCTCAGAAGTGTCGTGTCCACAGAACAAAACACAAGCTCTACTGTTAGTGGGGTTCAGTAACGCCAGCTGTTCCCCTGCTGTGTCAACGGCAAGAAGTCTCCTGTTCCCGACACATGGACAGAAAAACACATGACCAACATGCTCCAAATAGGGAAGAGCCGTCACCCTGCTTGTTATGCTGAAAACATGAAATTGTGAAGTTTTGCAGGCCTAGAATGATAAATTTTTATGACAAATATGGACAAATAATAATTTGTCATCACAGCGCATATCTGCACATGTCTATTAGAAATGGTAACAAAAAATAAAACATAGTCTACTCTTCACATTTTGAAATTAATGCATAAAAGTACATTTCAGACTTATGAATTAATGCTTTTTAAGGAACTTTATCTGTACCTGTAAGATAATGCAGTCAATGGATGTACGAATCATTAAATCCTCATCATCATCATCACGAGTTTTATTTATGACAGACATTATAAAATACACATACTGATGCCAACTGTAACTTCAAACACCATATATGAAATGGCCAGCATGTAAACATGGTAATAATGTCCAATAATAAATTATTACATCTAGAAAGTGCATCATGCATACTGACAATAGGTAGTTATACCTGCAAGTGCTGTTGAAACAACCACAAGAGATATAAATTAATACTGGTATATAGGTATCACAGTGCATAGTTACTCATGGACAATGTTGATGTAATACTGTATCTCAATTAAGTCAGCGTCAACCATTAGGCTTGTTAGTCTTGTACATTGTTAAAGAGGGAACGTAATTTTTTTGTTTGTCATAGGTGGAGTATTACACATTAAATTATTACTGCTGTATTTTTTTTTGCGTCCCTAGTGTGCAATAACGCAGCCTAACCTCACATTTTATAGTCAGCTAATTGCCACACGCTACCCTACCCTACGCGTGACAGTAGGAAGGTAGTGTTGACGGATAAAGCTTTGCGCAACCAGACATTCTTTTACCCTCTTCAACACTCTACAAGGAAAAAATGCATGATTTCAGCCGCAGACTTTATTGACGTACAGTATAACATCGGCATTACCCATCAGAGGCTGTCCACTGTCTGATACAGACATAGAATATACCTTTGCTATCCGTAGCCTTTGTTTCACCTACACTTGCAGGCACACACTTAAATTGTGACAAACAATGCCTAATGTTTTTTTAAATGGTTATTTTTTATTGTACATTATTGTGTCATCAATCACATTGATGAGTCCATGCTGGACATGTCATACATGCTATAGAAAGTTACAATTTTATGAACTTAAATAATTGAAATGTCTGTGACTGTCACATAAAATTTGCGATGATGATGATGAGTGACTATTACAAAATCCATTGTCTTCACTATGTTATGGTTTAACATAGCGTTCCTTAAGCATTATTCATAAAAAAAAAAATGTACTTTTATTCTTAAATTTACAACACTATATTTTGTTACCAATTTTTTGGGTGTTGTGTTGTTCCATTTATTTTTGGCATGTGCATATATGCGTTTCTATTTGTATTTTCTTTATTTTTCCTTCTTGAAATTAGAAAACATGTGTATCTTTGTACCGTGTTAGCCAGTAGATAGAAAAATATTTAGACTTCAGAGTCAGCAGTGGTTGATACCTTTTAATGGATAACTGAAAAGATGGAAACAAATTGCAAGCTTTCAAGGCTACTCACGTCTCTTCATCAGGGAAAGACTAACTAAAAAAATTAAGCATCACATATTTCTATACACAACAGGACACAGGAATAGTGCAATAGGTAAGACAAGTAAGTGACGTGTATCAGAACTGTCATTATCTCACAGGGATGAACATAAATATTGGAACAGTTCCTAGATAAGGATAGAAAGTTTGATTGCCCTCTCATTGGCGTATTTTTTTGGGTTTTCATGACCCTGGAAGGGCATAGACGCAGATTCCTTAATTGATATAGAATGACATAAATCCATGTGATCTATTCATTCCATCACTAACAGTGTCAAAGGTCATGATGAGCTTATATTCTGAAACCTTTGTACGTTTCTCATATTTGAAGTTATATTTTAATACCAGTAATTCCATATCCATGATGCTATGACCGGGCAAACAAAAGTCTTTTGCCACAGGTAAATTCATTAATTTATCTGTGATTGTGTGGCGCTGATAATTCATCCTTGTTCTCCTTTTTGTTGCCGGTCTCCCCTCACTTGTCCCTCCCTCACTTGTCTTAGCTATTCCTGTGTCCTGTTGTGTGTAGAAATATGTGATTCTTCATTTTTGGCTTTACTCTTAGCCTGATGAAGACACCTGAGTAGTCTCGAAAGCTTTGAATTTGTTACCATATTTTCAGTTAGCCATTAAACGTTATCAACCACAGAGGACTGTCAAGTATAAATATTTTTCTATTCTTGTAATTGAAATTTATCATTTTATTGTTGTAGTAAAAGTTCATTTATTCTTGTTTGAAGTACATACATTTGCAATGGCCACGTAACAAGGCAATAACTCAATATTTTGTGCCTACACCCTCCTTGACCCTGGGCTTCAACAGCGCCAGTTGCTGCTCAGAAGTGTTAGATGCACAGATGAAAACAATCGCTGATGTGTTTGTGGGGTTCAGTAACGCCTGCTGTTCCCCTGCTGTGTGTCTGGCAAAAATTACTGCTGCTAACTACAACTTCAACTTCAAACGTCTCATACTAGGCCTCTGCCTACACCCTCCTTGACCCTGGGCTTCAACAGCGCTAGTTGCTGCTCAGAAGTGTTAGATGCACAGATGAAAACAATCGCTGATGTGTTTGTGGGGTTCAGTAACGCCTGCTGTTCCCCTGCTGTGTGTCTGGCAAAAATTACTGCTGCTAACTACAACTTCAACTTCAAACGTCTCATACTAGGCCTCTGCCTACATCCTCCTTGACCCTGGGCTCCAACACCGCCAGTTGTTGCTTGGAAGTGCTGTTAGCACAGTCTACACTTGCTCCTGTGTTACTGGGGTTCAGTAATGTCAGCTGTTCCCCTGCTGTGTGAACGGCAAACAATCCTGCTGCCTCCACCATGTTCTCTTCTCATCCCTGTTCTCTTCTCATCCCTGGGTTACAACACCGCCAGTTGTTTCTCGGAAGTGCTGTTAGCACAGTCTACACTTGCTCCCGTGTTACTGGGGTTCAGTAATGTCAGCTGTTCCCCTGCTGTGTGAACGGCAAAAAGTCCTGCTGCCTCCACCATGTTCTCTTCTCATCCCTGGGTTACAACACCGCCAGTTGTTTCTCGGAAGTGCTGTTAGCACAGTCTACACTTGCTCCTGTGTTACTGGGGTTCAGTAATGTCAGCTGTTCCCCTGCTGTGTGAACGGCAAACAATCCTGCTGCCTCCACCATGTTCTCTTCTCATCCCTGTTCTCTTCTCATCCCTGGGTTACAACACCGCCAGTTGTTTCTCGGAAGTGCTGTTAGCACAGTCTACACTTGCTCCCGTGTTACTGGGGTTCAGTAATGTCAGCTGTTCCCCTGCTGTGTGAACGGCAAAAAGTCCTGCTGCCTCCACCATGTTCTCTTCTCATCCCTGGGTTACAACACCGCCAGTTGTTTCTCGGAAGTGCTGTTAGCACAGTCTACACTTGCTCCTGTTTACTGGGGTTCAGTAATGTCAGCTGTTCCCCTGCTGTGTGAACGGCAAACAATCCTGCTGCCTCCACCATGTTCTCTTCTCATCCCTGTTCTCTTCTCATCCCTGGGTTACAACACCGCCAGTTGTTTCTCGGAAGTGCTGTTAGCACAGTCTACACTTGCTCCCGTGTTACTGGGGTTCAGTAATGTCAGCTGTTCCCCTGCTGTGTGAACGGCAAAAAGTCCTGCGCCTCCACCATGTTCTCTTCTCATCCCTGGGTTACAACACCGCCAGTTGTTTCTCGGAAGTGCTGTTAGCACAGTCTACACTTGCTCCCGTGTTACTGGGGTTCAGTAATGTCAGCTGTTCCCCTGCTGTGTGAACGGCAAAAAGTCCTGCTGCTCCACCATGTTCTCTTCTCATCCCTGGGTTACAACACCGCCAGTTGTTTCTCGGAAGTGCTGTTAGCACAGTCTACACTTGCTCCTGTGTTACTGGGGTTCAGTAATGTCAGCTGTTCCCCTGCTGTGTGAACGGCAAACAATCCTGCTGCCTCCACCATGTTCTCTTCTCATCCCTGTTCTCTTCTCATCCCTGGGTTACAACACCGCCAGTTGTTTCTCGGAAGTGCTGTTAGCACAGTCTACACTTGCTCCCGTGTTACTGGGGTTCAGTAATGTCAGCTGTTCCCCTGCTGTGTGAACGGCAAACAATCCTGCTGCCTCCACCATGTTCTCTTCTCATCCCTGTTCTCTTCTCATCCCTGGGTTACAACACCGCCAGTTGTTTCTCGGAAGTGCTGTTAGCACAGTCTACACTTGCTCCCGTGTTACTGGGGTTCAGTAATGTCAGCTGTTCCCCTGCTGTGTGAACGGCAAAAAGTCCTGCTGCCTCCACCATGTTCTCTTCTCATCCCTGGGTTACAACACCGCCAGTTGTTTCTCGGAAGTGCTGTTAGCACAGTCTACACTTGCTCCTGTGTTACTGGGGTTCAGTAATGTCAGCTGTTCCCCTGCTGTGTGAACGGCAAACAGTCCTGCTGCCTCCACCATGTTCTCTTCTCATCCCTGTTCTCTTCTCATCCCTGGGTTACAACACCGCCAGTTGTTTCTCGGAAGTGCTGTTAGCACAGTCTACACTTGCTCCTGTGTTACTGGGGTTCAGTAATGTCAGCTGTTCCCTGCTGTGTGAACGGCAAACAATCCTGCTGCCTCCACCATGTTCTCTTCTCATCCCTGTTCTCTTCTCATCCCTGGGTTACAACACCGCCAGTTGTTTCTCGGAAGTGCTGTTAGCACAGTCTACACTTGCTCCCGTGTTACTGGGGTTCAGTAATGTCAGCTGTTCCCCTGCTGTGTGAACGGCAAAAAGTCCTGCTGCCTCCACCATGTTCTCTTCTCATCCCTGGGTTACAACACCGCCAGTTGTTTCTCGGAAGTGCTGTTAGCACAGTCTACACTTGCTCCTGTGTTACTGGGGTTCAGTAATGTCAGCTGTTCCCCTGCTGTGTGAACGGCAAAAAGTCCTGCTGCCTCCACCCTGTTCTCTTCTCATCCCTGGGTTACAACACCGCCAGTTGTTTCTCGGAAGTGCTGTTAGCACAGTCTACACTTGCTCCTGTGTTACTGGGGTTCAGTAATGTCAGCTGTTCCCCTGCTGTGTGAACGGCAAAAAGTCCTGCTGCCTCCACCCTGTTCTCTTCTCATCCCTGGGTTACAACACCGCCAGTTGTTTCTCGGAAGTGCTGTTAGCACAGTCTACACTTGCTCCTGTGTTACTGGGGTTCAGTAATGTCAGCTGTTCCCCTGCTGTGTGAACGGCAAACAGTCCTGCTGCCTCCACCATGTTCTCTTCTCATCCCTGTTCTCTTCTCATCCCTGGGTTACAACACCGCCAGTTGTTTCTCGGAAGTGCTGTTAGCACAGTCTACACTTGCTCCTGTGTTACTGGGGTTCAGTAATGTCAGCTGTTCCCCTGCTGTGTGAACGGCAAAAAGTCCTGCTGCCTCCACCATGTTCTCTTCTCATCCCTGGGTTACAACACCGCCAGTTGTTTCTCGGAAGTGCTGTTAGCACAGTCTACACTTGCTCCTGTGTTACTGGGGTTCAGTAATGTCAGCTGTTCCCCTGCTGTGTGAACGGCAAAAAGTCCTGCTGCCTCCACCCTGTTCTCTTCTCATCCCTGGGTTACAACACCGCCAGTTGTTTCTCGGAAGTGCTGTTAGCACAGTCTACACTTGCTCCTGTGTTACTGGGTTCAGTAATGTCAGCTGTTCCCCTGCTGTGTGAACGGCAAAAAGTCCTGCTGCCTCCACCCTGTTCTCTTCTCATCCCTGGGTTACAACACCGCCAGTTGTTTCTCGGAAGTGCTGTTAGCACAGTCTACACTTGCTCCTGTGTTACTGGGGTTCAGTAATGTCAGCTGTTCCCCTGCTGTGTGAACGGCAAACAGTCCTGCTGCCTCCACCATGTTCTCTTCTCATCCTGTTCTCTTCTCATCCCTGGGTTACAACACCGCCAGTTGTTTCTCGGAAGTGCTGTTAGCACAGTCTACACTTGCTCCTGTGTTACTGGGGTTCAGTAATGTCAGCTGTTCCCCTGCTGTGTGAACGGCAAAAAGTCCTGCGCTCCACCATGTTCTCTTCTCATCCTGGTTACAACACGCCAGTTGTTCTCGGAAGTGCTGTTACACAGTTACACTTGCTCCTGTGTTACTGGGTTCAGTAATGTCAGCTGTTCCCTGCTGTGTGAACGGCAACAGTCCTGCTGCCAACTTAATTCCATGGGTACTTCTGCTACCCATCGGGTTCCAGTACCGTCAGCTGGTTCTCCGCAGTACCTTTGGCCTAGGTGCCTCCATGTCGGTATCCGAGTTCCAGCAACGTCTGCTGGTCCTTGGTAGTGCTTTGGAGCACAGGTACCTCCTGCTTAGTAACCCTGTCCCAGTAACGTCAGCTGGTCCTCGGTTGTGCCATTGGCTCTTTTCCTTCTGCTGACCCTCCGGGTTCCAGCACAGTCAGCTGGTCCTCGTTACTTTCATTGGCTCTTGTACCTTCTGCTACCCATCCGGGTTCCAGTACCGTCAGCTGGTTCTCCGCAGTGCCTTTGGCCTAGGTGCCTCCATGTCGGTATCCGAGTTCCAGCAACGTCTGCTGGTCCTTGGTAGTGCTTTGGAGCACAGGTACCTCCTGCTTAGTAACCCTGTCCCAGTAACGTCAGCTGGTCCTCGGTTGTGCCATTGGCTCTTTTCTTCTGCTGACCCTCCGGGTTCCAGCACAGTCAGCTGGTCCTCGTTACTTCCATTGGCTTTTGTACCATCACCAACAGGACAAAGAAGGTTAAGACAAACTACAAGATACAGAACAAGAGACAGAAGAACAATAAGCAGAAGATCAAAAAGCAGAAGAACATTAAGTATAAGACCAAAATGAAGAGCAAAATATATGCTCTAAATTCTAAGCAGAAGAAGACTAAGCAGTGTATGGGGGTGAGTCCGTTCCTCCTCGTGGTGCCCCTGGAAAATGCCTGATGCTGCTGCAGGCTAAACTGAACGCGGACAAATACTGTTGTAATTAAAATCTTTCGTGACAGCAAGAACGGAAGGATGAAAATTCAGAGTTTTACAGATTACAAGTACAGGAATGTCTGTCACAAATAAGAATATGATGAAAAGGATGAATAGGAAGAAGATGAAGAAGTAGAATATGAAGAATAATAACTGTTTAATAAGAACAATATAAGTAATGTTAACAAAAAGATGAATAGCAAGAAGTTTTAGAAGATTAAGAAGGTGAAGATGAAGAATAATTTGATGAGAAAGATGATGCTGCTGAAAATTATGAAGGAGAAAGTGTGTGAAAAGTTAAAAAGGTGAAGACCATGGAAGTTGTGAAACAGACATATTTGACAAAATAGAAAAAAGGTTAACAACATTGTCAATTTGTTCGTCAATCCGAACGTATTTCCTAAAAAAAAAAATTAATGCTATTCCATTGGATTGGGTCAAACATCTATGCCTTTAATGTCTCCTCAACCTCCCCCAATACATTCTACATTACTCTTTCTTGTTTTCCTTCATGTACAATTAACCAACAAGGCAAGAATGGGTTTTTTTTAATTTCGATATTTTGTTCCCATAGACTTACATGGGACTTCCGGTATCGGTATCGGGTATCGCCGATATTTTAGTGATATCGGCGATACCATTCCGATTCCGATACTTTAGGATATCGGAAAGTATCGCTCAACTCTAATTATGATCCATGTACAAGTATAGCATTCTATTTCACATGTAGCTAGTGAATAAAAATTAAACAGCCAGCTGTATCCTAACTTGTAATTTACTGCTGAGGTGAAATAAAACTGTCTTCAGACCTAAGGCGCTTAAAAAAAATATATATAATTTTTCCAGGTGCTAAATGTGAAACAGCCTGCTTTATACCACATAGTCATTTTGTGGCAATGATACCTGTCTGCAGACCTAAGGCACATTAAAAGAAAATTAAGTTTTTGCAACTGAAAAATTATAGACAACCCACTGTAGCACACGTTGTCATTTGTTTGGGTTGAAATTAAGCTGTAGAGGGCTGATCCAGAAGCCACAAACAAAATATTCTGTTATTAACATCATACAGTAAGGAACCTGATTTGAAAAATAGTTTGTAGCATCTAGTGTATTATAGAGGGCTGACACATAGGTCACAAAAAATTAATTCTGTGACTAACACGATACAGCACGCCATATTGCAACTTTGAATTTACTGTAGTTGAAATCAGCTGTTTGCAGAGGTGGTGCAGAGTTTCAAATCTAATTTTTGGGTGTTAATATGGTGCTCATACCACACTATCTGAGCAACATGACTGGGAAAAAGTGAGGCCGTGGTGGGAGGGAAATTAGGCTTGGTGTACGTGGGGTAGGAGGTATTGTTGGTGAAGGCACTAGTAAAGCAATACATAGTAAAGAAATAGTTCAGCTCACCTCCGTGGATCCAAAGTCCATCCGAGCAAGGATACGTCACTGCCAGACGTTGCAATACATGAAGAAAGGAAAATCCAGCTCTGGAAATAATATAAAAATCATCCTTTAATTGAGGCAAATATTAAAATACAAAATTCCAGCATGGCCGCTGTACTGGTCTCAGCGGTAAATAAATGAAGATACCGCAAAACACAGTGACTGCCTACTGAAGTCTGGACGCGCTTCGAGCACCAAGTGCTCTTAGAATCGGAATAACCTTCAGTATCACACCAAGTGAAATATAACAAAGACACACAGGTGAAATCAACCAAACAAATTAAAACAATTAAAAACACATGACATTAATAATGAAGCATGAATTCTTTTCTAAGACTTAAACCCGCAGGTGCACGGGTATCCAGGAGATAAATCCATAGAGCTTCTCGATCCTGAAGAAGTTTTTCTCTATCTCCACCTCTGATTTTAGCTTTAATCTGTTCTATTGCATAAATCTTCAAATATGAAATATCCCTATTATGGGTGGAAACAAAATGTTTAGACACATTAGATACATTCCTAATAGTAGGATACAATATATCATGAAGGTGCTCTCGTGTCCTTTCCTTCAATCTGCGTATGGTCGATCCTACATATTTCACACTACATTTTGTACATTCCATTATATATACAACGAAATTTGAGTTGCAGTTTAGAAAATCTTTAATTTTATAAGACTTATTATTCATAGTATTTATAACGATTAATGTTTTGGAGGAAAAAGGACACGTTTTGCAAGGAGATTGACCACTTCTGTGGTAACCCACACAGGATAACCAGTTTCTGTTAGAACGAATTTCATTATGTGAAAACAAACTAGGAGAAATGACATTGCCTAAAGTTAATGCTCCTCTTAGAGACAAATCTGATCCCATTTTTTAGTAACTCGTTCATAACATCATCGTTACGAAGTAAATGCAGATTCATATTTATTATAGCACAAATTTCCTTGAAAAACCTACTATGCTCAAAATCAAGGTGGGACGATCCCTATTAGTATTACTTTGTGAGACTGGTTTATCAGTTTTAAAAAACGATTCTCTGGGCTTATCAACTACAATATTAGATGCCCTTTTTAGGATCCAGTTCGGATAACCGCGTTTATTTAAGCGTTTTTTAATAGCTGCGGATTCTTTTTGGAAGGAAGGTAAATTATTGCGATTCCTTTTAGCACAAATTAATTCCCCTACAGGGATCGCCTTTATAGTATGAATAGAATGAAAGCTATGTGCATGTAAAATTGTATTACCTGCGGTAGCCTTGCGGTAAGTAGAAGTGGAAATAAGTTGTTGAGGCTGACCTAATAAACATAAATCCAAAAATTGGTTCTCTTTGCTATTGAAATTGTGAATAAAACTAAGATTGAATTGATTCAAATTAATATATTCCAGGAAACATGAAATAAGATTATTATCCCCCTTCCATACCAGCATGAGATCATCTATAAATCTTGAATAATATTCAATACAATCAAGAAATGATTGTCAGCATTAAAGATAAATATCGGAAGTTATTGGCCATGAAGTGGGCCTTTGAAGAGTGTAGACATTGGCTGGAAGGAGCCAAACATCAGGTGGTGGTCCTCACGGACCATAAGAACCTGGTTTATCTCGAATCAGCCAAGCAACTTAATCCTAGACAGGCCACGTGGGCCTTGTTTTTCACACGTTTTAATTTTGCGGCTTCTTTTCTTCCTGGCACAAAGAATGTTAAGGTGGATGCCCTCTCAAGGAGTTTCTTTGCGGATTCTCCTGAGTTATCTGATCCTGCTGTTATTTTGAAAGAGGGTGTAGTACTTTCCGCCATCTCGCCCAATTTGAGACTGGCTCTGGAGAGGTGTCAGGAGGATAAACCTGAGCACTGCCCTGTTGGGAAATTGTTTGTTTCAGACCAGTGGAAGAAGAGTGTGATGTCTGAGATTCATTGTTCCGCGTTGGCTGGTCATCCCGGGATTTTTGGTACCAGAGACTTGGTGAGTCGGTCCTTTTGGTGGCCTACTTTTTCTCGTGACGTCAGGGACTTTGTGCAGTCCTGTGGGACTTGCTCTCGTTCCAAGTCTAGCTCTCACTCTAGTGGTTTGTTGATGCTATTACCTGTGCCCAAGAGGCCATGGACCCATATCTCTATGGATTTTATTTCCGACCTCCCTGTTTCTCAGAAAATGACTGTTATCTGGGTAATCTGTGATAGGTTTTCCAAGATGTTACATCTTGTGCCATTACCTAAGTTACCTTCCTCCTCCGAATTGGTGCCTTTGTTCCTTCAGCACGTGGTTCAGTTACATGGCATTCCGGTGAACATTGTGTGTGACAGAGGAGTCCAGTTTGTTTCCAGATTTTGAAGGACATTTTGTTCTAAACTTGGTGTTCGGTTATCTTTCTCCTCTGCATTTCATCCTCAGACCAATGGACAAATCGAGAGAACAAACCAGACCTTGGAGACTTATTTGAGATGTTTTGTGTCTGCTGATCAAGATGACTGAGTCTCTTTTTTGCCTTTGGCTGAGTTTGCTCTTAATAATAGGGCTAGCTCTGCCACCTTGATGTCACCATTTTTCTGCAATTCTGGGTTTCACCCTTGATTTTCTTCGGGACAGGCGGAGGCTTCTGTCTGTCCAGGTGTTGACTCTGTTGTGGACCGTATGCAGCAGATTTGGGACCAGGTAGTGGAGAGGTTGTCTCTCTCTCAGGAGAAGGCCCAACGGTTTGCCAACTGGCATAGGACTGATGGTCCTCGGTTTAAAGTGGGGGACTTGGTTTGGTTGTCCTCAAGAAATATCCCTATGAAGGTTGCATCGCCAAAGTTTAAGCCTAGGTTCATTGGACCTTATAAGATCATGGAGATTCTTAATCCTGTTTCCTTCCGTTTGCTTCTTCCAGGGACATTGAAGATCCATAACGTGTTCCACAAGTCCTTATTGAAGAGGTTTGTCGAGCCAGTGGTTCCTATGGCTGCGCCTCCTGACCCTGTTTTGGTTGAGGGCAATCTGGAGTATGTGGTTGAGAAAATATTGGATTCTCGATTTTCTAGACAGAAATTCCAGTATTTGGTTAATGGTCAGGAGGACAATTCTTGGATGTTTGCTTTGGACATCCATGCTAGGAGACTGATCCGTGCCTATCACCGAGCTCATCCTGATCGGCCTGGTTGCACAAGTGAGGGTTCGGTGACCCCTCCTCAAGGGGGGGTACTGTTATGAATGTGCTGGAGATGTTTTCTGAGCAGAGGCTCCCTCTGGTGGTTGTATACAGTACTGAACCTCACAGCGAGGAATGGCAATTTGGGATCACGGACTGGACTGATATAAGGGAGGTTCCCTCCCATGATGGTCGCCGGTGATCAATTGTTCTTGTCTCAATTGTGGTTCCTGGTTCATTTGGAAGTTGCTGGAGTCTTGCCTGCACCTGCTGCTTTCAGATAAGATATTTTCTGCTTTTCTTTTTGTGCTTGTTTTTTTCATAGTTTTCTGCACTTTTGTGGAGGTCAGCCAGGTCCCCTCCTGGGGCCTGAGCTCCTCTCAATTTATCTGTAGCCACTGTAATTTGTTCATTTGCTTTTTCATGTTTTTTCAGTGGCTACGGCTTTGTTTTGTTACACCAGAGATCTGATTTAGGTGGTAGAGATCGTGTGATCTCAGGGTTTTTTTTGGCAATCAGAAGTGATGGTATTTTTTAGGGTTTTTGTTGGATTGCAGTCAGAATTCTTTCCTGTACTTTTCTGTCTAGACAGATTGGGCCCCAACGTTTGCTCATTCTATTTTCTGCCTGTGTCCGTGCTATCTTCTTGTCTAACCGCCATTATATGTTTGGGGGCTTCCTATTTTCTTTGGGGATCTGCTCCAGGGCAGATAGCTTTCATATTTCTGCCTTTAGGTGTAGTTATCTCTCAGGCTGTGACGAGGCGTCTAGGATCAACGTAGGAACGCTCCACGGCTACCTCTAGTTGTGTGGTTAGTTCAGGTTACTGCAATCCAATAGGTTCCAGCCTCTCTGGTGCATTACTGTTTTTGCTTTTCTCTCCTCAGCTACCTAAACATAACAGTATCACCGGCCAAAAACTAAAATTATATGGTAGTCACAGAAGGGAAAAATAGTGTGGAAAGAAAAAAAGTTGTCAGAGTTGTCAGAGATTTTTTTTTTTCTGTTTGTTGCATTTTTTCCCTCTTTCTCTCTGGGTGCTGAGGAGGATTTTTTTTCTCTCAATGGAGTTTGCACAATTGTCTGGCTGTGTGGATCAGCTTCCACTGAGGTTCGGAGTATTGCTTCCTATCTTGCTGGGTTGCCGATTGTGGAACCTAGGATCCCCATGCCAGATTTGTTTTTGGGGATCGGGCTAAATTTCTGAATTTCAAAAATAACTGTAAGTTGTTTTTTGCCTTGAAGCCTAAGTCCTCAGGGAACGCAGCACAGCAGGTTCAAATTGTCATCTCTCTCCTGCGCGGCGACCCTCAGGATTGGGCTTTTTCCCTGACACCTGGGGATCCTGTTTTGAATGATGTTGGTGTATTTTTTCAGGCTCTGGGGTTGTTGTACGATGAACCTAATGTCACTGATCAGGCTGAGAAGACCTTGTTGGCATTAAGTCAGGGCTGTGAAGCCGCTGAACTGTACTGTCAGAAATTTCAAAAGTGGGCAGTCCTGACCAAATGGAATGATGATGCTTTGGAAGCCCTTTTTTCGGAAGGGTCTGTCAGAAAATGTAAAAGGACGCTATGGTGGGATTCCCTGTACCCTCTGGTCTCAATGATTCTATGTCTTTGGCTATTCAAATTGACAGACGTTTGCATGAGCGCAGAGGTATGCGTGAGGGAAATTTTTTTTTTTTCACAGCTCAGCATTATAAACTACTATGAAGCACATGGGGGTAAATGCGTACTCAGGAGCAATTGCAAAACAAATTGCATAGTGCAACTTCTCTTTTTACCCTCATGAAAATGCAAAATTAGGGGCTAAAAACATTTTTGTGTGAAAAAATTAGATTTTATTTATTTTCACAGCTCAGCATTATATACTTCTGTGAAGCACCTGGGGGTTCATGGTGCTCACCAAACGTCTAGATGAGTTCCCTGAGCGGTCTAGTTTCCAAAGTGGTGTCATTTGTGAGTGCCTAAACAGTGAAAATCAATCAGGGGCTCTCCAAACAAGACAGAGTGCGCTAATTATTCCAGCAAATTTTACATTCAAAAAGTCAAATGACGCTCCTTCCCATCTAAGGCCTCTTTCACACTTCAGTCGTGCGACGTCAGTCACTGTCCGACATCGTGGCGGATTGGCGGATCCGCCAAAAATAGTGAATAATGGAGTCAACGGATCTGCTATTTTGTGACTCCGTTACATCTGTTTTTTCCATCAGTTACATCCGCATTTTGACGGATCCGTTATTCTGAAGGGAGGATCTACATCATGATTGGCTAATATAAAATACTCTGTACTGTGATTGGCTACTGTTAACTATGTGGAAATGTATAAATAGGGTGTATTTACACCAGATTATTTGAAAGGGTTTTGAGCTAGTGGCAGCGATGGAGATGGAGATGGCGATTATTTGTGAGAATATGGAGAAGATTTGCGAGGATTTTAGAGTGGATGGCAATCGTTTGGCAAGGATTGTTCAGAAGAAGGAGGAAGCCAGACGTCGGATACTGTGTCGTCGGCAGAGACGGATGTGGATCCATCCCATAAATGCGAGGCGGATGACACATGGGGTGTATTCGACCTTGTATATGGAGTTGAGGATGAACCCCAGCAAATTTTTAATTATGTGAGAATGCGTGCGGAAAATTTTGAGGTGTTGGTTGCACGAATTGAAGAAAGAATTCGCAGACAGGATACTGTACTTCGGTTTGCAATATCTCCAGCAGAGCGGATGATGGTCACAATTCGGTAAGTTTTTTTTTTTTTTTAAATCCTTTACAATGTTTTTTTTTTTTTTTGGTTTTGTAGCTGGGTATATTTTTGGGGTTAATTTTTTTTGGGTGTATTTTAAAATGTTTATTTTTCTTTTTTCTTAAGTTTATATCTTTTCTTTTTTGCAGATTTCTGGCTACAGGTGAATCATTTACATCTCTGCACTTTCAGTACCGGTTAGGGATTTCTACTATCTCCGGTATTGTTAAAGATACTTGCCAGGCACTCTGGGATTGTTTGCACAATGAGTTCCTCCTGAGCCAACACAGCAGAGATGGCTAGAAATTGCAGACCAGTTCATGGATATATGCCAGTTTCCCAACTGTCTTGGTGCCGTGGATGGCAAACATATCAGGATTGTCAAGCCGACTGGATCAGGATCTCTTTTTTTTAACTATAAAAAGTTTTTTTCAATAGTACTTATGGGCATTGCGGACGCCAAGTGCCAGTTCATTGCTGTTAACATTGGTGCATATGGACGTTCAAATGATTCTCAGGTGTTTAAGAATTCTCCTATGGGATGTCGCCTATATGGGGATACCTTCCAGTTTCCGCCTCCAAGACCACTCCCTGGAACCTGTGGCCCTGCATTGCCCTTTGTTTGTGTGGGAGATGAGGCTTTTCAGCTATCAAGACATTTATTAAAACCTTATGGCAGCCATGGATTGACCCAAAGAAAAAAAAATTTTAATTACAGATTAACAAGGGCTAGATGAGTTGTTGAATGCGCTTTTGGGATCTTAACTGCCAAATGGAGGGTGCTGCTGACTGCGATTAAATTACAAAGCGAGACTGTGGACCATGTTGTGAAGGCATGTGTGATCCTTCACAATTTTGTGATCTCAAAGGAACATGTCAACATGGATGAAGATATTCCTGGGACGACATTGCAGGACTACTCGAACATTAGTTTCCGGAGTTCAGGATCTGTGGCCCAAATGCGTGAAAAGTTTGCGGACTATTTTATGTCTCCTGATGGAAGGGTGGACTGGCAGGATGACATGGTGTAATTTTTTTTTTTTATGTAATATATACTCTGCATTGCTTTCCTTGCAGAATTCTTTATTGTATTTTGTTTAGACCACTTTGTGATGTGTTTTTATCTGTACCCTATTGCTGATTGTGTTATAACCTTAATGTTGTAAACACTTTAAAAAAAAAAATTACAAGTTTTGAAACAAAATAAATTTTATTTTTCAAAAACAGTTTTTTATTTTCATAAACATTTTCAAAAAGAATTGGTCAAACAAATTATATACAGAAATTTACAGCAATATATACATACATTCACAGCACTATATACAATATATACATTCACAGCACTCTATACAATATATACATACATACACATACACAGCACTATATACAATATATACATTCACAGCACTATATATAATATATACATACATTCACAGCACTCTATACAATATATACATACACAGCACTATATACAATATATACATTCACAGCACTATATATATTCACAGCACTATAGACATTCACAGCACTATAGACATATTTACAAAGAGGTATACTGTTGGCTGGAGATACTAGCGGAGGGGCAGACAGGATGGACCACGTCGATAGGTGGGGGATGGAACAGCAGGTTGAATAGGATCAGAAGTGGAGGGAAAAACCTGAGGTTGGGAAGGGAGTTGAGTAGCAGAAGAGGTTTGTGGGAGGAATGGTGAAGGTGTTGGTGGCATGGGGTACGGTGAACTTAAAGGTGAAAACGGAAAGGGGGAACTAAAATAGTGGGAATATTGAAATGGGGAAGGAGTTGTAGGAGGATTGGCGGCAGCTTGCTGGCTGGCAGCTGAATGTGCTACAGCTGAATGTGCAGCAGGTGGATAGGCTGCAGCTGGATGTGCGCCAGCTGAATGTGTGGCAGGTGGATAGGCTGGCAGGTTGAAGTGGGGAAGGTGTAGGAATTGGGTGGGTAATTTGATGTGCTCGGGACATTGCCTGCACTAGAGAATTATGGCAGCCTTGCATCACATGCATCTGCAGGTCAGGAGTTAGATTTTCCATGTGCTTGAGAACTGACTGAAAAAAACAGTGTCTCGGCGACATGTTTGCATCTGCCTGCATCCTATCAATTTTACTGCTAAGCTCAACTATGTTTTTGCTCAACAGAGCAAACCCATCAGTAACTTGATCTTTTAAAAGTTTGGTAGTGTTTTGAAAGGATGCATTCAGATGCAAAAAATCGGATGCATAGCTCCTTTCCTGACCTCGATGACGCTGCCGTCTAGGTGGCGGCAGTATCAGCAGGGTAAGGTAAAGGGAACTCCAACTCATCACCTGCAGCTTCATGTGACGAAGTCTGCCCTGCTACTCTAGTGCTGGTGGATGGGGCGGAGGTACCTGCCAAGAGGGAAGGTGCAGAGGGGTCAGGTCTATCGACGTGGTCCCCAGCGGCGGACTCCTGAGGGATCGCTCCAGAGGGACCAAACTCAGAAACAGGCTGCAGACAGTGCTGTGAAAGAAAAAAAAATATTTAATATCTTTATATTACATTCCCCTTGCTGAAATTATAAAATATGGTTAGACACATTTAACTTTTGACATACATAAATGGTGTGTGAAATATTTACCTTCTGCTGACCATCGTTGATCGCAGGAACGACAGGGCTTGGGCGTATTTGTATCTGCTCCTGCGTCCTGATGATCCACTCCTTGCCTGCATCTCCTTGTTAAATTCCCTCTTGAAGCGATCCCTGAGTGACCGCCACCGTGTGATAACCCGGTCACCTGGAAATAAAAATAAATAAATTTGTTTTTGTATACAACACATAACATTCTGCAAACTTCATTACTGAACTGTGAATACTTACGCGCAAGATCCTTGTCTCGATCATCGAGTTCCCCCAGTTCTCCATCACCAGGCTGCATACTTCCTCCCATAGCCGTCGGGTAATAACTTGGTCCGAATGCCTGCGGTCAGCCATATTCCACAGCGCCTCCCGATGTTGGACCTCTTCGATGAGGGTGTCTACGTCGATATCTCCCCCATCCTCACCATCTGTATCGGGAGCACGCCGTGAAGCCTGTGTACAAAACAAAAAAAAAATAAGCTACATCAAGTAAAATAAGTTAGCAAACACCAAACCAAAAAAGAAAACTTACTTGCTGACCGCGGCGACGCTCATGCCGATGACCATGGGAGGTCCTGTGAGGAACTCTCCTACGAGACCTGGATTGTGAAGACTATAAAACATAAAAAAAAAAATAAAAAAAAATTATGAAATGGCGGTATGTATTGTGTGTGCTGTGAACTTTTTTTTGTTGTTTACAGTAATGTGATGATCTGCCTTTGATAAACTTACACTCTGCGCACCCTCTCCTGATATTTCTCCACCCTGACCGTCTCCTTCTGAAAGCCCCTCTTCTTCAGCTTCCTGTGAAGACATAATACATGCATATAGTTTTGCAAATAATGAGATCATCAGTGACAAAAAACTAATAATTACCTCTGTTCGCCTATGCTGTGGCAGGGGGCTCCCAGAAGAAGACATACTTGAACAACTGGGCCTGACTGGGTCCTTCAATTAATCTGTAAGCATAAAGCCTATTAAGCAACAATACAAAAGAATGAAAACCTCAATTGACAATATGCTTACATCACAATAAACTTTGTGCTGTTTGACTGTCCTGTGGAAGACTGTCCTGTAGAAGACTGTCCTGTGGCTGACTGTCGCAAGAAATCTGTAAGTATAAAGCCAATTTAAGCCAATATACTTTTTATGTACGCTCAAATGACAATATACTTACATCACAGTGAACCTTGTTCGGTTTCACTCTCCTCTGGCCAACTATCCTCTGTCCGACTGTCCTCTGTCCGACTGTCCTTTGGCTGACTGTAGCAAGAAATCTGTAAGTATAAAGCCGATTTTAGCCAATATACTTGTTATGTACGCTCAAATGACAATATACTTACATCACAGTTAACTTTGTTAGGTTTCACTCTCCTCTGGCCAAATATCCTCTGTCCAACTGTCCTCTGTACGACTGTCCTTTGGCAGACTGTAGCAAGAAATCTGTAAGTATAAAGCCAATTTAAGCCAATATACTTTTTATGTACGCTCAAATGACATATACTTACATCACAGTGAACTTGTTCGGTTTCACTCTCCTCTGGCCAACTATCCTCTGTCCGACTGTCCTCTGTCCGACTGTCCTTTGGCTGACTGTTGCAAGAAATCTGTAAGTATAAAGCCGATTTTAGCCAATATACTTGTTATGTACGCTCAAATGACAATATACTTACATCACAGTGAACTTTGTTAGGTTTCACTCTCCTCTGGCCAAATATCCTCTGTCCGACTGTCCTCTGTCCGACTGTCCTTTGGCAGACTGTAGCAAGAAATCTGTAAGTATAAAGCCAATTTTAGCCAATAATACTTGTTATGTACGCTCAAATGACAATATACTTACATCACAGTGAACTTTGTTAGGTTTCACTCTCCTCTGCCAACTATCCTCTGTCCGACTGTCCTCTGTCCTTTGGCTGACTGTCGCAAGAAATCTGTAAGGATAAAGCCATTTTAGCCAATATTATAGTTATATACGCTCAAATGACAATATACTTACATCACAGTGAACTTTGTTAGGTTTCACTCTCCTCTGGCCAACTACCCTCTCTGACTGTCCTGTGGCAGACTGTCCCAACAAATCTGTAAGCACAAGGCCAATTTAGCAACAATACAAAAGAGATAACAAGTTGACTATATACTTATCACTCAACTTCAGTCTGGCAGACTATCCTGTTAAAACCTGGCACTGTCTCCTCCAAGTTATCTGAAAGATTAACAACACTGATATCCCCCAGAAAAAAAAAAAAAAAAAAGAAAAGGTGGCAGTGTTTGAAATCATCTTTGCTAAGCAATGCAGAAAGTACTGAATAAATAAATTCAACTTCTGTTTCACTCACACCCAGCCCAAAAAACAAAAAATAACAAAATCTTCATTTACATACCAACCCACAATACCTTAAAGATACACCACATTGACATTGTATGCACCACATTGGTTTGTCTATGTATGCACCCCATTTGCTTTGTATTCCTTTGTATACACACCATTGACTTTTTATATACCCCATTGTCTATGTATGCACCCTATTTGCTTTGTATACCTTTGTATACACCCCATTTTTATACCTTTGTATGCACCCCATTTGTATACCTTTGTATACACCCACATTGACTTTGTATACACTACAATACCTTTGTATCACAAACTGTTTTTAAACCATTTTGTGTTTTGAGTCATATTTGAAAAGCAATACACCCCTGTGCATTATAACAGTAATAAAAAGATATGAAAAAATACTACGGACATTTTTTTTGGACATTTTTTAATAATTTTTTTTTTATTTCATTTTTTTTTTTAAAGTATGAGCTTTAACACTGTTTATTTAAAAAAGATATATCACATTAAAATACATGTCAAAATAACACTTGACACATGCATGCGCACAAACACACTTAAACAAAATTTGTACATCATAAATGTTGTAAAAATTAGTAGTGTTAAAAAAATTAACATGCATGGACACACAAAAATGCTAATACATAAAAGTTAACATGTTGTAAAAAAAAAAAAATTAATACAGGAAACACACTCAAGCATGCATTAAATACACTCACACAAAAAATAGTACATCGTGACAAGTATACATGTTTAAAAAGACAGTGTAAAAAACTAATGCTGGAAAACAACTCTCAAGCATGCATGAATACACACACACACACACACACACACACACACACAAAAACTACTACATAATGAAAAGTTTTAAAAAAAATATGTAGGACACACACTCAAACATGGCTGCAATCACATATGAAGGCATTATCCAGTATATACTCACACTTGTTTGCAGGATTCAGCTGGGCTATATCAAACACACTTTCAGGCAAGGTCTTGTGGCTTGATTGCAGGCTCTGGACTCTTGCTTGCAGGGGTCTTCAGGTTTTTATAGCAGTGTCTTCAATAGCTTCAATTGCAGGGTCTTCAATAGATGTGTCTTGCTGGTCTTGCTGCTTTGTCTTCATGTGTGGCAATGAGTCACCTGGCTTGTTTATATTGGTTTTGGCCTGTCTGGAAATGTAACCAACTTGGAGCATGCTCAGTCCAAAAAGGCGGATCCGCCGTGTACATCCGCCAAATGGCGGATTATGGCGGATCCGCCACTCATTGGCGCACATTGTAAAATTTTGGCGGATGTGGCGGATCCGCCAAAATCCGCCACCATCCGCCATTTCAACGCAGACAAAAAACGTTACAATGTCCGTCCAATCGAGACAGCGGACGCCAAATTTTTGGCGGATCCGCCAAAAAGCAGAGACAGCGGACAACCATCCGCTGCGATCCGCCAGTAATACAAGTCTATGGGAAAATAGCAGATCCGCCAAAAAAAATTCAAAAATTGGCGGATTTTGACTGACGTCGCACGACTGAAGTGTGAAAGAGGCCTAAGTCATGCCATGCACCAAATCAGCAGCTTATACTCACATTTATGGTATCTACGTATTCAGGAAAAAGTGTACAACAATTTTTAATCCGCAATTTCTCCTGTTACTTTTGTTAAAATGCAGCAAAAATTGGGGCTAAAAAACATTTGTGTGTGAAAAAATGTGATTTTTTTTATTTTTTTATTTTCAAAACTCAGTTATTAATTTCTGTGAAGCACCTGGGAGTTCAAGGGTATGTCAGATGGAACAGACAGTCATTCTGAATCTGGCTGTAGAAGGTCTCTGCGTTTGGCATTGCAGGCGCCCCCTTAATCCTTCTGACTTTTGGCAACCTCCCTCTGGCTCTAATTGACACACCTGGACCTGGGTGTTTTTAGACTCTCAGTCTGCTTCAGGGAGCTACCTGTGATATTCACATTTTAACTTGTGAAGGCTTGGAGCTATAGCAGTCAGCTTACTTCCACTCTGGTGCTCTTGGAGGACATTTGTTGTTACCTCTCTGGAGTCTGCTCAAATTTAGTTTCTCCCTCCTTGCTTGTCTCCTGTCTTGTCTTTAGGTTACAGTGGAGACTGACCAGTGCTCATACCCCCCTTCCATATTTAGGGCCTAGCTCTAGAGATATACAGAGCTTAGGTTTCCTTCTCGGCGATTGGTGTGGAACTAATATAGTGATGGTAAGGTAGGCAATAGAGATGAGCAGTGTTCGAAGCAAACTGTTCGCCAATCTCAAATTCGAGCTGTTTTGGGCGGTGTTCGAGTCGTTCGATGAACCCGAACGATTTTGAAAAAATCCGGCTGTTCGAGGTTATGTTCGATAACTGTTCGTGCACCTAAATCGTCACTGGATTTGTTCACAGTAATGCTGAGAATCACTGTTAAAACACAGTTTGAGTGTACAGCGGGGTGGGGGGAGGGGCATGGGATGGATCTCTGCAGAGATAATGAAGATCTCCATTTTTTTTTCTCTTTCCCGCTTTTCCAGTGGGCGGTGTAGTCTATCAGCCTATCAGCAGCGCACACACAGAGCGAAGTGCTTTTTATCACACAAGCAAGGGCATGTGTCATTGGCTGTGTATGTCACATGTCCTTGCCCTATAAGACCCAGCCATTTCCCCCTTCGCCACCATTTTCTCACTGCTGCAGCTCAGTGTTAGATGGCACTGCTGCTGTGAGCGCTATATTGTGTGTGCAACTGCAAATTGCAAGCGAAATAGCTGTGAAATACACAGGAATGTTTAGGGAGTAGGGACTAGTTTGTAATTGCAGCCCTTTTGAGGGCTAGATTACATCAGTTCCTAGCAGTTTTAGCAGGCAGGTCTGTGCTCTTAAATAAACAGATAGGTCAACTTGGGAGTAGTGACTATTTGTAATTGCAGCCATTTTTAGGGCTAGGCTAGTAAGATTACATCAGTTCCTAGCAGTTTTAGCAGGCAGGTCTGTGCTCTTAAATAGACATATAGGTCAACTTGGGAGTAGTGACTATTTGTAATTGCAGCCCTTTTGAGGGCTAGGTTACATCAGTTCCTATCACTTTTTGCCAGCTCCACCAGCGTTCAAATAACTCCTAATTTTTAGCTGCATCTTGCCTCTAAAATAATTGTGGGCATAGTAGCAGAAATGTCTGGGAAATGTGAGTCACACAGCTGAGGAGTTGTGGTCAGCTCTGGAGAACCAGTTTCATGAATGGTTGTCTCCACTGGACCTGCAACCAGGGAAAGCCGTGTGCGACAATGCTGCAAACCTGGGAGCGTCCCTTCACCGGGGCAATGTCACACACGTGCCTTGTATGACTCACGTGTTGAACCTGGTTGTCCAGCAATTTTAAGCCCACTATCCCGGACTACATGGCCTTCTGCATAGGGCACGGTCGCTATGTGCTCACTTCCACCGTTCGCATCCCGCAGCTCAGCGACTTACATCTCTACAGAAGTCGTTGGGCCTGCCACTTCACCGGCTAAAATGCGATGTGCCAACATGGTGGAATTCAACTCTGCACATGTTGCAGCGACTGTGACAGCACCGACAAACCCTAGTGCAATACGTTCTGAGTTATAGCCTGGGCCAAAGAGATCCAGAGGTGGGGCAAATCACGCTGGAGGAGTGGTCTCAGATCAGGGACCTATGCACCCTTCTGCACAGTTTTGAAATGGCCATGAAGATGCTTAGTGCTGACGATGCCATTATCATCATGACTATTCCAGTGATTTACATGCTGGAGCACATGTTAAACAGAATTCGGAGTCAGGTGGTGGGACAAGAGGAGGTGGAGGAAGTAGAGGAGGAGGAGTTGTATGCGGAAGGGCTAACATCTGCAAGGTCCAGACGGTCAACAGCACCAAGGCAGCAGGCATGGGAGGGTGGGGGAGAGGGATTAACCAGGGCACATGGTACCAGCCAAACGAGTGAGGAAGGTGCAGTAGCCCAGGAAGAAGTGGAGGACGAACTGGCGATGGGCATGGAAGACTCATCAGATGAGGGAGACCTTGATCACATCTCTGTTGTGCGAGGTTGGGAGGAGAGGCCAGAGGAAGGAAGCATGATTCGTACCTCGCCACCAACACAACAGGGACTTGCTCCACCAGCTTTCAAATTAATACGAATTTTTAGCTGCATCATGCCTGGAAAATAACTTTGGGCCTGTAGCAGTGTGGTACTCATTCTATTAGGCCATCTATACTAAGCTCCACAAGCTTTCAAATTTATATGAATTTTTAGCTGCATCTTGCCTGGAAAATAACTTTGGGCCTGTAGCAGTGTGGTACTCATTCTATTAGGCCATCTATACTAAGTTCCACCAGCTTTCAAATTAATAATAATTTTTGTTCTCTCTGAACGAGTGTTCAGCGCTGCTGGTGGTGTGCTGACAGATAAGCGCACGCGGCTGTCCACTGACAATGTAGACAGACTCACGTTCATAAAGATGAACAAATCATGGATCCGCAAGGACTTTTCTACCCCTGTGTCATCCTGGGGAGAGTAAAAGCTTGAGGATTTGTTAAAATCACTTCACCAAGCGTTTTAAGCAACTCTGGGGCAATTGATGCTACTTAAGTGGTGTCTGTGCCCCAAATTTTTGGAAAAATTGGAGACTCTTTTTTAAGTCCCCTTGCTGTATTTTACATGACATTGGCATCATCAATTACAGGTGGGTTGGATCTTTACCCACCCCACTTTTAACCGTAAGAAACTACATACACTATGGCTTGGGGTAACACACATGGTTGAGTGTAAAGAGCTGTTTACTCATACTATAGCCTGGTAATCAGAGGTCTGCTCCAAAGCTTGAGTGTCTGCTAGTCAGCGGAGTAGCCACCGGCTGTAGATCGAATTACAAATTTTTAACTGCATCTAGCCCAGACAATAATTTTGGGCCTAGTAGCAGTGTCTGCTAGTCAGCGGATTAACCCAGCTGTTAGCTACACCACCTGTCGTTTGGACACTTAATTTTTTCAAAGGAAATGCTTCGGGCCCCCAGGACACTCAGTGAAGAGCATTGGGGAGGCACCCCGAGGCACAGGGGCTGTGACTGGCAGTAGGACGCCTCGCGGTGGACCGCCAAGCTCGATCCTTATAAAAGCTTTTTAACTGCAGCAGCTTTACTGGACGCTACTGGAGCTGGAATTACCGTGGCTGCTGGCATGAGACTTGCCCTCCAATAAATCCTTGTAAAAGGATTTAAAGGGTACTCATTCAAATTAGAGAAGCAATTTAAATAAAAAAGATTAGACCTGCCTCCACCGCAGTGGGGCTCGCTCGACCCACCAGCGGACAGGCACCAGTATTGGGAGAGGGGGGCTGGCCGTCAGGGTCCACCGCAGCTCTGGCAGAAACCCGGCGACACGCAGGTGGCACGGGCAGGAACGGACTGGCCGTGTCGGCTTGGTACTTTTTTGGTTTTAGAAGGGCATGACATGTCTATATCTGTGTCTCCCCCTCCTTTAACTCCTCCACCTCTTTTCTTTTCGCATGACTATATGTACTTGTCACTTTTCCATGTGTTAGTTGTGTCTTCTGAGCAATTTGTCAGCTTTTGGATACCTTTGAAGTATTTTCTATGTGTTTTCTATGTGTTTCTATGTGTTTTTGTTTGCCTGCCATTGGTTTTAATGGTGTTCGACGGTGTTCGATGAACAGTTCGAAGAACTGTTCGTCGAACACATGGCTGTTCGGCGAACCGAACCAAACTCGAACACTACGGGGTGGCTCATCACTAGTAGGCAGGGTGCTATTAGATCTGCCTAGGGGTCGCCACTCCCCCATACCCTAGCTTTTGGGATCCTTCCCTCTATCCCTTCATGTTGCACTTAGTCTTCCCCCACTGTACGTGACATCTAGTTGCCAAAATGGTGTCACTTGTGACGGTTTTCCTCTGTTTAGGCATATCAGGGACTCTCCAATTGCGACATGGCACCCGCTAATTATTCCTGCAAGTTTTACATTCAAAGAGTCAAAGGGCGCTTGTTCCTTTCCGAGCTCTGCCTTGTGTCCAAATTAATTCATTAATTCCTGTGAAGCATCTAAAAGGGTAATAAACTTCTTAAATGTGGTTTACAACACCTTTAGGGGTGCAGTATTTAGAATGGTGTCATTTTGGGGTATTTTCTGTCATGTAGGCCCCTCAAAGTCTCTTCAGATGTGATGTGATCCCTCAAAAAATGGTTTTGAAAATTTTGTTGGAAAAATGAGAAATAGCTGGTCATTTTTTAACCCTTTTAACTTCCAAATAAAAAAAATTGTTCCAAAAAATGTGCTTCTGTAAAGTCAACATGTAGGAAATGTTATTTATTAACTATTTTGTGTGACACAACTCTCTGATTTAAGGGCATAAAAATTAAAACTTTGAAAATTTAAACATTTTCCAAATTTTTCCAAATTTTAGATATTTTCACAAATAAATGCAAAACCTATCAAACAAATTTTACCATTATCATGAAGTACAATATGTCAGGAGAAAACAGTTGTAGAATTAGTGGGATCTGTTGAAGCGTCCCTGAGTTATAACCACATAAAATGACACTGGTCAGGAAGGTGATAGCTTCAGGGTGAAGGGGTTCAAGTTTGTTTACTGACTCAATGTTAAAACAAGTAGATAAACAAATCTTTATACAAAGAAATACAAAAATTGTAAGGCAATTATATTAAACAAATGAAATAGTGTTTGAGTACAGCAGTTGTCGTCGTTTGGTGACAAGACACCGCATTGTTATTTCACACTGGAACTGCTTCCTTCATACAGCAGTGGGGTCTATTCTGAAACCTCAAATCTCCTTTCTCTATTAACTATGTTAAAAACAGCACCCCTCAACATATTCGAGACTGCTGTCATTTAGTTTATTAACCTTTCAGGTACTTTTCAGGAATAAATGTAAAGTGGCATGGCAGGAAAGAAAAAAGTTATTTTTAACACTTAAATGTTGTTACATTTTGAACAGCAAACTCTAAGGCCATTATTTGGTCATGAATTGCCAAGGCATTCATCAGGACCACACAATCATGATCTTAGGGTGCCTTTGGGGTCAAACAGGGAGCATCCATACTCTGTTACCCATCTTGATGACGTAGTTACTATTGGCAGCAGTATCTAAGGGGTTATGCTGCCATGACCAGTGTCCACACCAATTGTGAAGGATGCAGCAGAGTGTCAGCTTTAGTGTGCAGCCTACAGCTGTTGCATTTTCACTCGTCGGGGGATGCTATTCGCTTATCTTAGGACAGTTTTAATACAAATAGAAAAAAAGGATGAGAACATCTAAGCTAGTGTGAATAGGTTTCAACCAAAGAAAGCATATAATTAACCCCTTTCTGCCATCGGACGTACTATCCCGTCCATGTGACCTGGGCCCGCATGACCATGGATGGGATAGTACGTCACATGTGATCGGACGCTCTCTTGGGGGAGCGCGGCCGATCTCGGCTGGGGGTCAGCTGATTATCACAGCTGACACCCTGCACTATGTGCCAGGAGTGGTCACGGACCGCTCCCGGCACAATAACCAATGGCACACCGTGATCAAACATGATCGCGATGTACTGGGGGCACAGGGAAGCATTGCGCAGGGAGGGGGCTCCCTGCATGCTTCCGTGAGACCCTCAGAACAGCGCAATGTATTGCGCTGTTCCGAGGGACCCTCCTCCCTACAGGACCCCGGATCCAAGATGGCCGTGGGGTCCTTCGGGGTCTTGCAGGGAGGCGACTACCTCAGTGCCTGCTGAGAGCAGGCGCTGAGAAAGCCTTCAGCACTACCTGTGAAATCGCTGGTCTGACAGAGTGCTGTGCACTCTGTCAGACCAGCAATCTGATGTTATTACAGTGATGTCCTACCCTGAGACAAAGTAAAAAAGTTAAAAAAAATAAAAATAACGTGTAAAAAAAATTCCAAAATAAAGGAAAAAAATTAATTTCTTCATGCAAATAAAAAAAAAAAAAAACAACTAAAGTACACATATTTGGTATCGGCATGTCCATAACGACCCGCCCTATAGAACTGTCCCACTAGTTAACCCCTTTAGTGAACCCCTTAAAAAAAAAAAAAAGCAAAAAACAATGCTTTATCATCATACCACTGAACAAAAAGTGGAATAACACGCGATCAAAAAGACGGATATAAATAAATATGGTACCGCTGAAAATGTAATCTTGTCACGCAAAAAGCAAGCCACCATAAAGCATCATCGGTGAAAAAATAAAAAAGTTATAGCTCGCAGAATAAAGCGATGCAAAAATAATTATTTTTTATATAAAATTGTTTTTATTGTATAAAAGCGCCAAAACTTAAAAAATGATAAAAATGAGGTATTGTCGTAATCGTACTGACCCGAAGAATAAAACTGCTTTATCAATTTTACCACACACAGAACGATATAAACGCCCCCCCAAAAGAAATTCATGAATTGCTGATTTTTGTTCATTCTAACCTCTCAAAAATCGAAAAAAAAGCGATCAAAAAATGTCACGTGCCCAAAAATGGTACCAATAAAAACGTCAACTCGTACTGCAAAAACTAAGACCTCACATGACTCTGTGAGCCAAAATATGCAAAAATTATAGCTCTCTAAATATGGTGATGCAAAAACTATTTTTTGCAATAAAAAGCGTCTCTTAGCGTGACAGCTGCCAAACATAAAAACCCGCTATAAATAGTAAATCAAACCCCACTTTATCACCCCATTAGTTAGGGAAAAATAATAACATTTAAAAATTGTATTTATTTCCATTTTCCAATTAGGGTTAGGGTTGGGATTAGGGTTAGGGGTGTGTTAGGGTTAGGTTTGTAGTTACGGTTATGGTTAGGGTTGAGACTAGGGTTAGGGGTGTGTTGGGGTTAGGGTTGGAGTTAGAATTGGGGGGTTTCCACTGTTTAGGCACATCAGGGTCTCTCCAAATGTGACATGGCGTCTGATCTCAATTCCAGCCAATTCTGCGTTGAAAGAGTCAAACGGTGCTCCTTCCCTTCTGAGCTCTGCCATGAGCCCAAACAGTAGTTTACCCCCACATATGGGGTATCAGCGTACTCAGGAAACATTGCACAATAGCCCTTGAGGTCAAATTTCTTCTGTTACCCTTGGGAAAATAAAAAATTGAGGTTGAAAATATCATTTTTGTAAAAAAAAATTGATTTTTTTTGTTTTTATAGCTGTACTTTATAAACTTCTGTGAAGCACTTGGGGCTTCATAGCGCTCACCACACATCTAGATAAGTTCCTTGTGTGGTCTATTTTCCAAAATGGGGTCATTTGTGGGGGGTTTCCACTGTTTAGGCACATTATGGCCTTTCCAAATGCGACATGATGCCCGCAGACCATTCTATCAAAGTCTGCAATCCAAAACGTCACTACTTCCCTTTCGAGCCCCAACGTGTGCCCATACAGTAGTTTTCTCCCACATAATTGGTATCAACTTACTCAGGACAAATTGGACAACAGATTTTGGGGTCCAATTTCTTCTGTTACCCTTGTGAAAATAAAATATTGGAGGCGAAAAAATCCTGTTTGTGGAAAAAATATGATTTTTTTATTTTCATGCTCGGGCGTTATAAACTTTAGTGAAACACATGGGGGTTCAAAGTTCTCACCAGACATCTAGATAAGTTCCTTGAGGGGTCTAGTTTCCAAAATGGTGTCATTTGTGGGGGTTTTCCACTGTTTAGGCACATCACCGGCTCACCAAACACGACATGGCGTCCAGCCAATTCTGTGTTGAAAAAGTCAAACGGTGCTCCTTCCCTTCCGAGCTCTGCTATGCACCCAAACAGTGGTTTACCCCCACATATGGGGTATCAGCGTACTCAGGACAAATTGCGTAATAACTTTTGAGGTCTTGCTACCCTTTGGAAAATAAAAATTGGGGTGAAAAGATCATTTTTGTGGAAAAAATATGATTTTTTTAATTTTATGGCTCTACATTATAAACTTGTGTGAAGCACTTGGGGGTTCAAATTGCTCACCACAGATCTAAATAAGTTCCTTAGGGGGTCTAGTTTCCAAAATGAGGTCACTTGTGGGGGGTTTCTACTGTTTAGGCACATCAGGGGCTCTCCAAATGCAACATGGCATCCAATCTCAATTCCAGCCAATTTTGGTTGGAAAAAGTCAAACGGCGCTCCTTTCCTTCTGAGCTCTGCCATGCACCCAAACAGTAGTTTACCCCACATATGGGGTATCAGCGTACTCAGGACAAATTGTACAATAACTTTTGTGGTCTTGTTACCCTTGGGACACTAAAAATTGGGGTGAAAAGATCATTTTTGTGGAAAAAATATGATTTTTTAATTTTACGGCTCTACGTTATAAACTTGTGTGAAGCACTTGGGGGTTCAAATTGCTCACCACAGATCTAGATAAGTTCCTTAGGGGGTCTAGTTTCCAAAATGAGGTCACTTATGGGGGGTTTCTATGTTTAGGCACATCAGGGGCTCTCCAAATGCAACATGGCGTCCAATCTCAATTCCAGTCAATTTTGGTTGGAAAAAGTCAAATGGCGCTCCTTACATTCCGAGCTATGCCGTGCGCCCAAACAGTGGTTTACCCCCACATATGGGGTATCAGCGTACTCAAGACAAATTGGACAACAACTTTTGTGTTCCAATTTCCCCTGTTACCCTTGGGAAAATAAAAAATTGGTGACTAAAAGATAATTTTTGTGGGAAAAAATAGAATTTTTTATTTTCATGCCCGGGCATTATAAACATGTGTGAAGCACTTGGGGGTTCAAAGTGCTCACCACAGATCTAGATAAGTTCCTTAGGGGGTCTAGTTTCCAAAATTGGGTCAATTGTGTGGGGTTTCCACTGTTTAGGCACATCTGGGGCACTGCAAACGGAACGTGACACCCATCAACGTCTGCATTCCAAAACTTTATTACTTCCTTTCCAAGCCCTGCCATGCACCCAAACAGTTCCCCCCTCACATATGGGGTATCAACGTACTCAGGACAAATTGGACAACAACTTTTGGGGTCCAATTTCCTTGGAAAAAATCAAAGTGCTCACAGCAGATCTAGATAAGTTCTATAGGGGGTGTAGTTTCCAAAATGGTGTTACTTGTGAGGGGTTTCCTCTGTTTAAGCGCATCAGGGGCTCTCCAAACGCGACATGGTGTCCAATCTCAATTCCAGCCAATTTTGGTTTGAAAAAGTCAAATGGTGCTCCTTCCTTTACGAGCTCTGCCGTGTGCCCAAACAGTGGATTTCCCCCACATATGGGGTATTGGCGTACTCAGCAGAAATTGCACAACAACTTTATCTGTCCATTTTCTCCTTTTACCCTTGTGAAAATAGAAAAAAGTTTGTAAAAGTTCATTTTTGTGACTAAAGAGTTAAATGTTCATTTTTTCCTTCAACTTTGCTTCAGCTCCTATGAAGCACCTGAAGGGTTAATAAATTTCTTGAATGTGGTTTTGAGGGGTGCAGTTTTTAGAATGGTGTCACATTTGGTATTTTCTGCCATATAGACCCCTCAAAGTGACTTCAAATAAGAGGTGGTCCCTAAAAAAAATGGCTTTGTAAATTTTGTTGTAAAAATGAGAAATCGCTGGTCAACTTTTAACCCTTATAATTTCCTAACAAAAAAAAATTTTGGTTCCAAAATTGTGCTGATGTTAAGTAGACATGTGGTCAATGTTATTTATTAACTATTTTGTGTGACATATTTCTCTGTTTTACGGGAATAAAAATTCAAAATTTTACCACTATCGTGAAGTACAATATGTCATGAGAAAACTTTCTCAAAATCGTGATGATCCGTTGAAGCGTTCCAGAGTTATAACCTCAAAAAAAGACTGTGGTCAGAATTGATTGACCCGTAGAAGCGCCACTCGCGCGAAACGGCCGTCGTCAGCACCTGCACTCTCCTGCACTCTCACTCCCGGCCAATATGTCTTGATATGGATTAATAAAGACAAGCAATTTCCACATACTGGTGAGTGCCACCTGTTTTTTTCTTCTTCATTCTGGATTTACGTATGGTTTTGTAGCCAATTCCAGGTTTGTGCAGGTCTATGATCTTGTTCCTGACATCCTTATACAGCTTTTTGGTCTTGCCCATGTTGTAGAGGTTAGAGTCTGACTGATTAATTGAGTCTGTGGACAGGAGTCTTTTATAAAGATGATTATGTACGACAGCTGTCTTTAATGCAGTTATCGAGTTGATTAGGAGCGTCTAACTGGTCTGTAGGAGTCAAAACTCTTAGCTGACTGGCAGGGGATCATATACTTATTTCTCACTGCAAAATGAAAATAAATGCAAATAAATGTATATAATTTATACAATATGATTTTCTGGATTTTATTTTTGATATTCTGTCTTTCAATGATAAAATTAACCTACCCTTAAAATTATAGACTGTTCATGTCTTTGTCAGTGGGCAAACTTAGAAAATAAGCAAGGGAGGAAATAATTATTTCCTTTACTGTATCTGTGACTGTTGCCAGGTTTTGCGTGTGTGATAATTCCCTTTCTTCTCCTAATTTGCTTTAACCCCACCCACCTCTCCCTTGTGTTTACCTCTGTTGTTTTATGTGTGTATGTTTGGCATTTTAATTTATCCATGTTCATATTACCTTGTTAGTCTGGTTGGTGTATTACAGTACACATACTACTCCCCTCTTCCCTGGGTGGGGGAAAGGTACAGACTGGGTGTTGATTCAGGAGCTACGGCAAGGTATGTGGCCCCGACGTCTTCATCATCAGAAGTAATCCGAGGAGTAAGACAAACTAGGGCATCCCATAGCATTAAAGACAGAGAAAGAGCCCCTGGTCCGGGGACAACAATCGTGACAGGAGGTTTATGTTTTTTGCATGTCAGGGGATATTTAATTGTGACCTGCAATCTATTCAATTGTGATCTGCAATCTCTTCATTCCAAATTTGAACTCCAAAAGTCAAATAGCGCTTGTATCCCTTTGAGCTGTGCTATAAGTAAAAGCAGTAGTTTCTGGTTACAAATGGGGTATTAGCATACTCAAGAGAAATTAAACAAAATAATGCATCCATTTTCTTCTGACACCTTTGGTACAATTAAAAATTTGGGACTAAAGCATTATTGATCTAAATTTACCACTAGCATAAAGTAAGATATGTTATGAAAAGTTAATTTAGTTATGAAAAAATTTGAAAACATGAAAAATAATTTGGAAATGTTGAAGGATTCTGTCAAGGAAAATACCAATATGACAGGTAACAACACTCCATTGCCTCCAATCGTCAGGACAATTATGCAATTGACTGTGGAGTGATGGACGAGACCGTGGCTGTTTTAACTACATGGCCAATTAATATAAAACTCACAAAAAAGCATATTGTATACATGCCTCCAATTCCAATGCATGGAATATATATGTATACCACAGTACAGTCAATATCAGCTCCACAATAACAAAGGGACCAAGCATTTGTGCAGGCTGATTGGACATCCATTACAGAGTATTGCTTCAGGAGTGTGGCTTGCAGAGCAAGAGGAATGGAGCTCTCATATTTTTATATTTTTTTTAATCCAAAAAGTAGGCAGTGTTTTTAAAAATCTACAAAGATGTTACAAAATGGACAACACAATTAAGTCTAAACAATTACATAAAATATAAAAGATAAACAGTAGAGTTGAGCGAAACAGGTCGGTCAGATTCAAAAGTCGCCGACTTTCGCCAAAGTTGGGTTTAGTTGGCCGAAACCCGACAATAGCGTGCAGTCGGCCATGCGGTCGTCGACCCCAGTGCCCAAGTCAGTTTTCCCATAATGCTTGCAGGCGCCTTTTTTCAGCCAATGAGCAAGGACATACACTGTGGGCAACGAGATGACATGGGCAGCGTCCTCCACCATCTTAGAGAACGGCATTGCAGTGATTGGCTTGCTTTGGGGTGCCTCATAGTGTCTATAAAAGCACTGAGCGCCGACCTCCATTTTACTTCTGCAGATATTAACAGTAGGGAGAGGTTGCTGACGCTGTTTATCAGTAGGGAGAGAGTTAGGCAGGAAAGAGAAGTTCTTCTGTGCTTGTGCTGATAGCAATTGTGCTGTACAGTTAGTGTGCAGTGACAGGGGAGGATTTTCTTGTGTGCAGCAGCGCTGGTTTTTAGGCTGTCTGATAGCTGTATTTCTGTGTGTATACTGCTGTGCAGACTACTTTTTACACAGCACTAATACTTTAATTCTTTTTTTTCTGCACACTTATGCAACGTTCATTTTTTCCACACCGTATAGAGCTGTACACTCCTCACACACTACCGTGTACCGGCTGGTATCACGGACAAATACATGCTGACTATCTGTGTGCGACTCCGGAAATATATATAGGGATTGCAATTTTCCCCTACACCGTATACAGCTGTACGCTTCTGAGACAGTACCGTATATCTTCTCTTTGTATTACGGTCAAATCTATACTGAGTGAGCGTCTTTGTATGACTACGGAAATATATACGGAGAATCAAATTTTCCCCTACGCCATATACAGCTGTACGCTCCTCGTACAGTAACATATATCTGCTGATATTTTTGGTATATTTTCCCAAACATGAGGAAGTATGGTGGAAGAGGCCGTGGACGTGGGCGGGGGGGCCAGCTGGGAATGATGATGGTGGTGCATCTGCTGGTAGTGCCAAAAGCCCAATAGCACATAAGACAGGAGGTGTTGAGCCTGCGTTATAGTCTGGCTTCAGAAGGCCTGGAAGGCTCCCTTTTCTGGGAGTAGGTAAACTGCTTTTAAAGCCAGAGCAGCAGGAACAGGTTTTGGCTTACATTACCGAAACAGCCTCCAGCTCTATCGCCTCCTCTTCTGAACTTTCAAAAAATGCAAGCACTGAGTCGTCAGTGCAGGCTCCTGGCCAGGAACGACAACTTTCCTTGTGTCCTTCACCCCCACCAAAAGTGAAGGATGGGGCTGGCCACACTTCAGATTACTCCATGGAGCTCTTTTCACATACCATGCCTCGGTTATCAAGTCAAATCCTGAATTCCCCAGTCCAAGATGAATATGACATGAAGTGCACTGATGCACAGCCACTGCTATCTGATTCTGCTGGTACATTCACCCAGAGCACTACACTGCCCTCACAGTCTACTGAGCCAGAATATGACCCTGATGAAACTCAGGTGTCCCTTCAAGCCAACTCTAACACCTTACACAATGACACAGAGGAAGGTGCAGATGAAATTGAAAAGAAGGTAATGGATGACCCAGTTGTTGACCCGGATTGGCATCCATTGGGGAAGAGGGTGTCGCTGGCAATAGCTCAGAAGAGGAGGAGGATCGGCGGCAGGCATCGACATCGCAGCTACGGTTATCTGACATGCCAGTAGCAGTCCAAAAACGTGTTAAAAAACAAAAAGAGTTGCAGGACAGCTTGGCCAGATGGTCAAATTAGCACTGCGTGCAAGCCCTGAAAATTTGTCCCATAGTAGGAAGAGTGCAGTGTGGCACTTTTTTGACCAAAATCCTATTGATGAGGCAAAGGTTATCTGTAAGAAGTGCGGAAGGACCTTTAGCCGAGGGAAAAATCTTCAAAAATTGAATACTAGTTGCATGCTTAGACATTTAAACACATACACTTTCAAGCGTGGACGAACTACAAAACCTCACTGGCTTTGAACGCCTAAATTGCCAAACTAATCTCATTAGAGATGATGCCCTTCCGTTTGGTTGAAAGCGCAGCGTTCCGAGAGCTCATGGCCTACGCTGTCCCACGCTATGACATACCCAGTCGGCACTTCTTTTCTAGAAAAGCCATCCCTGCCCTCCACCTGCATGTGAAAGACCTCATTGTCCATGCACTCAAACAATCAGTGAGTGGAAAGGTGCACCTCACAACAGATGCATGGGCCAGTAGGCATGGCCAGGGCGTTACGTGTCCATCACTGCACACTGGGTTAATGTGGTGGATGCAGGGTCCACAGTGGACAGCGGCGGTGGGACAGTGCTGCCTAGCCCACGGTATAGGCAACAGTTGGCTGTAGGCATAAGACCCTCCTCCTCCTCCAGAAGCAAAAGCTCATCGACAGAGCGCAGTCGCATGAGCACTCCATTCGCAGCTGCCAGTGTTGCACACGAGGTGTCCCTCTATCAAACAGCTAATGGTAAGCATCAGCAGGCTGTTTTAAAGATGATGTCTTTGGGTGACAACAGACACACTGCCAAGGTACTGGCCAACTACTTGCAGCGAGAAACTGACCGTTTGTTAGAGGCATTCCCAGCACACAGAAGCGGTGCAGGTTCTACCACGAGCCGTACTGGGCAACATGGTAGAGGTGTTTGTGGTGCACACAGCCAAAGTGGCGTTGGAGACAGGGGTTTCATGACCATGTTGTGGTCTGATTTCTCGAGTACCGCTCATGCGACTGGTAATACTGAATCGATTGCAATAGACAGCAGACAACAGTTGTCAACTATGGTTCAAAATTACCTCTCCTCACCTATCGATGTTCTCCCTCACAGTTCATTCCCCTTTGACTACTGGGCCTGTAAACTGGACACATGGCCTGAATTGGCACAATATGCCTTACAGGAGCTCGCTTGCCCTGCTGGTAGTGTGCTATCAGAAAGTGTCATCAGTGCTGCTGGATCAATCCTGACAGAAAGAAAGACCCGGCTGTCGACCCAAAATGTTGATGATCTCACCTTCATTAAAATGAACCATGCCTGGGTTTCAAAGGATTTTGTACCACCTTCCCCTGATGACACATAGGTTGCCAGCAAAATGGCTCGCTTTTTCCTCCTTTTCCTCCAACATCTCCAATTCCTCCATTTGCAGATGCTGAATTTCCAGCCTACACCTCAACATATGCCAGTTTTTCCACCTCCCTAACAGGGCTGTATCCCCCCAGGGCCGGTGTCAGCACCTGGCGCACCTGGGCAAGTGCCGGGGCCCTGAGCAGGTGGGGGAGCCACTCACCGTCAGAGACAATGGCGTATTATGAGGGGCCCTGTTCCAGTTCCCGGCGCCCCAAGTGTGCCCCCACTGCTAGCTCAGGGCCCCAGTACTTGCAATACTTACCTCTTCCTGCTCCACCGCTGTGACGTCTTCTGTTATGATTTGGTAACTGAGGAGAGCAGGCAAAAAAGGAAATACACCAGAGCAGTTGGAAACTATGAGATTGCAGTACCATGACTAACCACCACAACTAGAGGCAGCCGTGGAGCGTTCCTACGTTGGTCCTAGACGCCTCGTCACAGCCTGAGAAACTAACTACACCTAAAGATAGAAAGAGGAAAGCTATCTGCCCCGGAGCAGATCCCCAAAGAACATAGAAAGCCCCCAAACATGTAATGGCGGTTAGACAAGAAGAAATACTGACACAGACAGAAAATAGTATGAGCAAACGTTGGGGCCCAAACTTACTAAATAGAAAAGGATAGGAAGGGCACTTACTGCAATCCCAAAAAACCCTGAAAAGCACCAACTCTACTAATTTCAAAAACACCTGAGATCACACGACCTCTACCACCTAAATTAGTTCTCTGGTGTAACCAAAAACAAAACAGCAGCCACTGAAAAAACTGGAAAAAGCAAATGTACAAACAACAGTGGCTGAACTGAACTGAGAGGCAAAAGCCCCCAGAGGGACCCTGAAGGCCCCACAGAAGTGCAGAACAAAATGCAAAATCACAAAAAACAAATAAGAAAATGTCATCTGTTACAAATCAAACAACAGCACTAAAAAACAGAAAAGGAAGACAAACATGATCAGACCTGAGGAAGGTGATCTTAAGACCAAAACCCTGTCCAATCCTGACAACTCACGGACAGTCATATTTGAACACAATGAGCTTGCCAAATCTTTCAGATACAACAGTACCCTGAGGAGGGTCACCAACCCTCATTTGAGCAACCAGGTCAGTCAGATGAGTTCTATGATACGCACGGATGAGTCTCCTAGCATGGATGTCCAAGCAAACACCCAAGAATTGTCTTCCTGACCATAACCTCTCCATTGAACCAAATACTGGAGTTTCCGTCTAGAAAAACGAAAATTCAATATTTTCTCAACCACATACTCCAGATTGCCCTCAACCAAAACAGGGTCAGGAGGCACAGTAGTAGGAACCACTGGCTCAACAAACCTCTTCAACAAGGACTTGTGGAACACGTTATGGATCTTAAATGTCCCTGGAAGAAGCAAACGAAAAGAAACAGGGTTAAGAATCTCCAATATCTTATAAGGTCCAATGAACCTAGGCTTAAATTTAGGAGATGCCACTCTCATAGGAATATTTCTTTAGGACAACCAGACCAAGTCCCCCACTTTAAACCGAGGACCATCAGTCCTATGCCGGTTAGCAAACCGCTGGGCCCTCTCCTGAGAAGGGACAACCTCTCCACTACCTGGTCCCAAATCTGTTGCATACGCTCCACAACAGAGTCAACACCCGGGCAGACAGAAGCCTCCGTCTGTCCAGAAGAAAATTGAGGGTGAAACCCAGAATTACAGAAAAATGGAGACATCAAAGTGGCAGAGCTAGCCCTATTATTAAGAGCAAACTCAGCCAAAGGCAAAAAAGAGACCCAGTCATCCTGATCAGCAGACACAAAGCATCTTAGATAAGTCTCCAATATCTGGTTTGTTCTCTCAGTTTGACCATTGGTCTGAGGATGAAACGCCGAGGAGAAAGACAATTGAACACCAATTTTAGAACAAAAGGTCCTCCAAAATCTGGAAACAAACTGGACTCCTCTGTCAGACACAATGTTCTCAGGAATGCCGTGTAAACGAACCACGTGCTGAAGGAACAAAGGCACCAATTCAGAGGAGGAAGGCAACTTAGGTAATGGCACAAGATGTATCATCTTGGAAAACCTATCGCAATTCACCCAGATGATGGTCATTCTCTGAGAAACAGGGAGGTCGGAAATGAAATCCATAGAGATATGGGTCCATGGTCTCTTGGGCACAGGTAATGGCATCAACAAACCACTAGAACGAGAGCAAGGCTTGGAGCGAGAGCAAGTCCCGCAGGACTGCACAAACTCCCTGACATCACGAAACAAGGTAGGCCACCAAAAGGACTGACCAACCAAGTCCCTGGTACCAAAAATTCCGGGATAACCGGCCAACACGGAACAATGAATCTCAGACATTACACTCTTTTTCCACTGGTCCAGGACAAACAATTTCCCAACAGGGCAGCGCTCGGGCTTATCTTCCTGGCACCCCTCCAGAGCCAGTCTCAAATTGGGCGAGATGGCGGAAAGAACTACACCCTCTTTCAAAATAACAGAAGGATCAGATAACTCAGGAGAGTCCGCCAGGAAACTCCTCGAGAGGGCATCCGCCTTAACATTTTTAGTGCCAGGAAGAAATGAAACCACAAAATTAAAACGTGTGAAAAACAAGGCCCACCTGGCCTGTCTAGGATTAAGTCGCTTGGCAGATTCCAGATAAACTAGATTCTTATGGTCAGTAAGGACCACCACCTGATGTTTGGCTCCCTCCAGCCAATGTCTCCACTCTTCAAAAGCCCACTTCATGGCTAATAACTCCCGATTACCCACGTCATAATTACGTTCAGTGGGAGAAAATTTTAGAGAGAAAAAGGCACAAGGGTTACTTTTAGAGGTCTCTGGATCTCTTTTTGACAAAACGGCACCTGCCCCAATTTCAGAGGCATCAACCTCCAATTGAAATGGTAGAGAAACATCAGGCTGCCGTAGAACAGGAGCAGAAGTGAATCTCTGCTTAAGTTCCAGAAATGCAGAGACTGCCTCAGGAGGCCAATTCACCACATCAGAACCATTCTTGGTCAAATCAGTTAATGGTTTAACAATAACAGAGAAATTACCAATAAATTTACGATAAAAATTGGCAAAACCCAAGAATCTTTGAAGAGCCTTTAAAGAAGTAGGTTGGACCCAATCACAGATAGCCTGAACTTTGACCGGGTCCATTTCAATAACAGATGGGGACAAAATGAAACCCAGAAATGAGATCCTCTGAACGCCAAAAAGACACTTTGATCCCTTCACATACAGAGCATTCTCTCTCAAAATCTGGAACACAGTCCGAACATGTTTTACATGAGAGTCCCAGTCATTGGAAAAAATCAAGATATCATCCAAATAAACAATCAGAAATTTATCCACAAAATCCCTGAAAATGTCATTCATGAAGGACTGGAAGACAGAAGGAGCATTAGTGAGCCCAAAGGGCATCACAAGGTACTCAAAATGCCCTTCAGGGGTATTAAATGCCGTCTTCCATTCATCCCCGTGCTTAATGCGAATAAGGTTATATGCCCCCCTGAGGTCAAGCTTGGTAAACCAAGTAGCGTTTTTCACCCTGGAAAACAGATCAGAGATCAAGGGTAACGGATATTGATATTTCACAGTAATATCGTTCAAGAGACGATAATCAATACACGGCCTTAATGAACCATCCTTTTTGGCCACAAAGAAAAAACCGGCACCTAAGGGTGAAGAGGATGGTCTGAGACCCTTCTCCAATGACTCCTTGATATAAGACCGCATAGCGTCATGTTCAGGTACAGACAAGTTAAAAAGGCGACCTTTAGGGAATTTACTACCAGGCACTAATTCAATAGCGCAGTCATAGCTCCTATGGGGAGGTAAGTATGCAGATTTACTTTCGCTAAACACATCAGAAAAATCAATCAAAAAGTCAGGAACATCCTGAGCCTGGGGGGAGGCAGAAAAACAGGAGTGTTGGTATTAACTCATTGACAGCCCCAACTGGTAACAGACACAGATTTCCAATCCAAAACAGGATTATGAGACTGTAACGAAGGGAAACCCAGTACGATAATGTCATGCAGATTATACAGAACCAAAAATTTGCAACTCTCCTGATGATCAGGTTCTACCCTCATTATCACCTGAGTAGAGAACTGAGGTTTATTCTCAGCCAAAGGGGTAGAATCGATCCCCAGTAGGGGAATAGACTTCCGTAGGGGTATCAAGGGAAATCCACAACGTTTAGCAAAATCAAAATCCTTCAGGTTAATAGCTGCTCCAGAATCAACAAAAGCCTGAGCAGAAAATGAGGACAGAGAGCATATCAGGGTAACAGTTAACAAAAACTTAGTCTGAACACTACCCAAGACAACTGAGCGAGCAAAACGTCTTCCCCGCTTAGGGCAGACAGAAATAGCATGAGAGGCATCACCACAGTAGAAACATAACCCATTGCGCTTTCGAAATTCATGACGCTGTGCCCCAGAAACCACTCTATCACACTGCATGGATTCAGAAGCAGGTTCACAAGGCAACATTATTCCACGCATACCTTTCCGCTCACGCAAACGTCTGTCAATTTGAATCGCTAATGACATAGAATCATTGAGACCAGAGGGAACAGGGAATCCCACCATAACATCCTTTACATTATCTGACAGTCCCTTCCGAAAAAGAGCTGCCAAAGCGTCGTCATTCCATTTGGTCAGGACTGCCCACCTACGGAATCTCTGACAGTATAACTCAGCGTCATCAAGCCCCTGACTTAATGCCAACAAAGTTTTTTCAGCTTGATCAGTGACATTAGGCTCATCGTACAATAACCCCAAAGCCTGAAAAAACGCATCAACATCACTCAAAACAGGATCCCCAGGTGTCAGGGAAAAAGCCCAATCCTGAGGGTCGCCGCGCAGGAGAGAGATGACAATTTGAACCTGATGCGCTGCGTTCCCTGAGGACTTAGATTTTAAGGCAAAAAAACAATTTACAGTTATTTTTGAAATTCAGAAACTTAGCTCGATCCCCTAAAAACAAATCTGGCATGGGAATCCTAGGTTCCACAACAGGCAACCTAGCAAGATAGGTAGCAATACTCCGAACTTCAGTGGCAAGCTGATCCACACGGCCAGACAACTGTGCAAACTCCATTGAGGAAAAAATAAATATCCTCCTCAGCACCCAGAGATACAGAGGGAAAAAAAAAATGCAACAAACAGAAAAAAAAAATCTCTGACAACTCTGACAACTCTGACAACTTTTTTCTTTCACAATATTTTTCCCTTCTGTGAGTACCATATAATTTTCAGTTTAGGCCGGTGATACTGTTATGATTTGGTAACTGAGGAGAGCAGGCAAAAAAGGAAATACACCAGAGCAGTTGGAAACTATGAGATTGCAGTACCCTGACTAACCACCACAACTAGAGGCAGCCGTGGAGCGTTCCTACGTTGGTCCTAGACGCCTCGTCACAGCCTGAGAAACTAACTACACCTAAAGATAGAAAGAGGAAAGCTATCTGCCCCGGAGCAGATCCCCAAAGAACATAGAAAGCCCCCAAACATGTAATGGCGGTTAGACAAGAAGAAATACTGACACAGACAGAAAATAGTATGAGCAAACGTTGGGGCCCAAACTTACTAAATAGAAAAGGATAGGAAGGGCACTTACTGCAATCCCAAAAAACCCTGAAAAGCACCAACTCTACTAATTTCAAAAACACCTGAGATCACACGACCTCTACCACCTAAATTAGTTCTCTGGTGTAACCAAAAACAAAACAGCAGCCACTGAAAAAACTGGAAAAAGCAAATGTACAAACATCAGTGGCTAAACCAAACTGAGAGGGCAAAAGCCCCCTGAGGGGACCCAGAAGGCCCCCACAGAAGTGCAGGACAAAATGCAAAAATCAAGCACAAAAAACAAAAGAAGAAAATGTCTTATCTGTTAGCAGGAGATTCAGACATGACACAGCAGGCTACCAAGGAAACAGGAATCAAGGATTGAGACCAGAACAATTGATCACCGGCAACCTTGATGGGAAGGTGACTCCCTTATATAAGACCAGTCAGTAACACCTGATTCCCAATCCTCACAATCTTCACTGGACAGTCCAGTACCGTTTGTAACCACCAGAGGGAGCTTCTGCTCAGAACTCATTTCCAGCCTATTCACAACAGTCTTCCGCATTTCCTGACAGTGACATTCAGGTCAGAGAGCGCGATGATGTCACGTCTGTGCGCCCTCTGCCTGAACAGTCACAGTGCAGAGAGCTGGAAGATGGCGACGCTGAGGAGTCCAGAGTAGAGCAGTGCCCAGCGAGGAGAGCTATTTAATTTTTTTTAATGGTTGGAGCAATATATGGGGAGCATTATACACTGGAGAATTATATAAGGGGCCCATCATGCACTTGAGCATCATAGATAGTGCCCATTATACACTGGAGCATCATCTATAGGGCACATCATATACTGGAGCATCATATGGGGCCCATTATATTTGGCGCATCATATGGGGCACAATATATATGGAGCATCACATGGAGACCATTATATATGGAGCATTATATATGGGGACCATTATATTTGGAGCATTATATGGGGTTCATCATACACTGGAGCAACATATATGGGGCCCATCATATACTAGAGCATCATATGGGGTTCATTATTTATGGTGCATCATATAGGGCCCTTTATATATGGAGCATCATATGGAGCACATATGGGGCCTATTCTGTATGGAGCATTATATGGAGCCCATTCTGTATTGAGCAATATATGGGGCTCATTATTCTGTATAGAGCAATATATAGGGCTCATTATTCTGTATGGCACACTATGTGGTGCCCATAATACTGTATGGAGGACTACACTGTCCGTTTTTTGAGCTATTGTAGAATTTAAAATAGATATCACTCATGCAATGTAAGAAGTGAAGTATTTGGCATTGTACTATACCTATATTTCTCTGCCGTAATGGAGCATCATGAATTGTGGTATGTGTTAAAAGGGCCACTGAGACTCTTCGGCCCAGGGCCCACGAAAACCTGGAGCCAGCACTGCCCCCCCACAACTTTAGCCAAATAACCCCCGTTTTCAATGCGTTACTATATAGTGTTGATCCCCTAAAAATAGTCTGGGTGAAATGGTGGATGAGTATGAGGAAAAAGCCAATATGCTAAATGACTTTTTTTCAACTGTATTTACACAAGAAAATCCCATGACAGATAACATGATCAGTGATAAAAAAAAATTTCTCCATTAAATGTCACCTGCTTAACCCAGCAGGAAGTAAGGCAGTGTCTAAAAATCACTAAAGTTGACAAATCCCCGGGCCCAGATGGGATAGACCATTATTTTTTATCTTTAAAGATTCCATAATATCGGGGTCTGTACCACAGGACTGGCATATAGCAAATGTGGTGCCAATATTCAAAAAGGGGGCAAAAACTGAACCTGGAAATTATAGGCCAGTGAGCTTAACATCTACTGTGGGTAAAATCCTGGAGGGTTTTCTAAGGAATACTATATTGGAGTTTCTGAAGAAGAATAACCTCATGACCCAATATCAACATGGGTTATGAGTAGTGTTGAGCATTCCGATACCGCAAGTATCGGGTATCGGCCGATATTAGCTGTATCGGAATTCCGATACTTAGTTCCGATATTTTTCATATATCGTATACCGGAATCGGAAGTTCCATAATTCTTTGAGAGGCAATGTGATTATAGTCAGCCAATGAGGAATCCTAAGAAGTGTGGGCACATCCTGTACTGCTGCGGTCATCTTAAGTAATGGCATGGCTGTGATTGGCTGCTGAAATGATGTCAGAATACACTATAAAAGGCGCCGCCGCCATTTTAGCGTCACTGTGCTGTGAACTCAGTTAGGGACAGAACGCTGCTCTGCTGACTCTGAGGGACAGTTAGAGATTTCGATTTTGTGTACTGTGCTTTAGGCAGGCTATTTTACTAACCGCTGTGTAAAGCTTCCTTTTGCCTTGCAGTGTTGTTTTAACAGCGCTGTGCAAGGTGTGTGTGTGAGAGTGCAGGTGACGCTGCAGTTTGCTCTGCATCCACTGCTGTTTGTAGCATCTGCACGTGTCACTCACTGACCTTTTTATTTTTTTATTTTGTGGAATTGGTGCAGCTCCATTCAATTGAAATTAACAGTGATCTATTAGTGTGACGCGCTTCCATCCGTATACAATACATTGGTTGCAAACACTATAGAAGTACAGAAAGGAGCCTTTCACACTAGTGAACAGTTGTGTTTCAGTGTTCACTGTAGTCTGTGAGCTTTTCATTTTTTTGAGTGCAGATTACGCTCCAGTAGTTCTTCAACCACTCTGCGTTGTAGTCTGCTGAGCGTGTGTCACTGCCTCATCCTTCACATTTTTCTCTAATTGGTGCTGCTCCATTATATTTAAAAAAAAAATCTAATCTATTAGTGTGAAGCGCTTCCCATCCGTATACAATACATTGGTTGCAAACACTATAGAAGTACACAAAGGGGCCTTTTACAGCTAGTGAACAGTTGTGTTTCAGTGTTCACTGTAGTCTGTGAGCTTTTCATTTTTTTGAGTGCAGATTACGCTCCAGTTAGTTCTTCAACCACTGCTGGTTGTAATCTGCTGAGCGTGTGTCACTGCCTCATCCTTCACATTTTTCTCTAATTGGTGCTGCTCCATTATATTTTAAAAAAATCTAATCTATTAGTGTGACGCGCTTCCATCCGTATACAATACATTGGTTGCAAACACTATAGAAGTACACAAAGGGGCCTTTTACAGCTATGAACAGTTGTGTTTCAGTGTTCACTGTAGTCTTGAGCTTTTCATTTTTTGAGTGCAGATTACGATCCAGTTAGTTCTTCAACCACTGCTGGTTGTAGTCTGCTGACGTGTGTCCTGCCTCATCCTTCAAATTTTCTAATTGGTGCTGCTCCATTATATTTAAAAAAATCTAATCTATTGTGACGCGCTTCCATCCGTATACAATACCTTGGTTGCAAACACTAAAATACACAAAGGGCCTTTTACAGCTAGTGGAACAGTTGTTTTCAGTGTTCACTGAGTCTGTGAGCTTTTCATTTTTTGAGTGCAGATTACCTCCAGTTAGTTCTTCAACCACTGCTGGTTGTAATCTGCTGAGCGTGTGTCACTGCCTCATCCTTCACATTTTTCTCTAATTGGTGCTGCTCCATTATATTTTAAAAAAATCTAATCTATTAGTGTGACGCGCTTCCATCCGTATACAATACTTTGGTTGCAAACACTATAGAAGTACACAAAGGGGCCTTTTACGCTGTAAACTTTGTGTTTCAGTGTTCACTGAGTCTGTGGCTTTTTTTTTTTTGGAGTGTAGATTACGCTCCAGTTAGTTCTTAAACCCTGCTGGGTAGTCTGCTGAACGTTTTGTCCTCCTCCACCAAAAAAATTTTTCTCTAATTGGTGCTGCCCCCTTTAAAATTTTTTTAAAAAAAAAATCTAATCTTTTAGGTGACCCCTTTTCCTCCGAAAACAATACTTTGGGGGTTGCAAAACTAAAAAGTACCAAAAAGGGGGCCCCTTTTAAACAGCTAGTAACATTTTGTCTGCAGTGTTCACTGCAGTCCTAGGAAAAACCCCCAAAAATTAGGCCTTAAAAATTTCTGACTTTCTTTATCAATCTCCCCAAAATGAAGAAGGCAGGGGTAAGGACGGGGGCGGGCCCCTGGAGTTTCCATGGAAGGACTTTGGGGTTCTGTGCCTGTTTGCGCCGAAACCCCAAAACCCGCTCCACCATTTAACCCCGGAGCGTTTCCTTTTTTGCCTTTTTTTTAGGAGCTCGGGGAAAACCCCCTGCCGGGAAAAAAAAAATTTAAGCCTTTTTTGGTTGGGGGGACCCAAAAGCATCGATTCAATTTCCCCCCCCCTCCTCGGGGGGCCCCAGCACGTTGAAAAACCATCTGTCTCTTCACCGCCCCCCAAATTTTTCCCGGGGATCAGGAGCTCTGAAAAGGAGCCGCGGGTCTCTGCTTCTGTTCTCAAAATTTTTTTGGGGTTTCAAAAAGGGGCCAGGCAACAGATTTTTGGAATGTGAAGAGAGGCAGTTTCAGTGATGCGCAACAGCGGCCCTCTAAAACTGAAGAGGGGGGGGACCAGTCCCCAAAGGTCACCCAAAACCCCAGAACGCTTTTTGATGATATGAACTCAGGTGCAGTTTTTTTTGGGGCATGGGCTGGCCAGCCCCCCCAACAGCACGGTTTTGGAAAAAGGGGGGAATGGAGATTGAGGTCCAAGACCCCCAAAAAGGCGAGGAAAAAAGGGAAAGGGGGGGGTACAGCTGGGGGAAAAGGGTTGCCCCCAACGGGGGAAACAGTAGGAGAGGTAGGCTGCAAAACTCGGGGTTCCCCTTGCCCCAGTTTGGCACCCCTTCCCCACCCTTTTTCCCCTTCCCCAAAACCAAAAGGGGGGCCCCCCAGGGTTTTCACTGCGGGGGCCTTTTTTTAACACTTTTCAGATATATTTTTCTATGTCAAATGAAGCGGGGACCCAAAAAATAAAAAGATGTAAAAATGCAGTAACCTTAATACCACAAAAAGGGAAACAGTGCGGTCAAAAACCGTGGTTGATTCCAAAAAAAAACTGGAGATTGGGCCCCAAACCCCCCCGCCCCAAAACCCAACTTCAGTCTGTTGGACCTTTCCTCCAGCCCCACACCAGCTTTTTTTGGCTTCCCCAGGACCCCCATGGAAGAACCTCTGCACTGTTTCCAGAGACCCCCTGTTTTTCCCCCCACGCTGAAGTTCCCTGTCTCCTCACACCCCAGGTAACAAAAGCCAAAGGGAGCACGGGGAGGGGGAAAAAAACCCAAACTCGCAAACCTCCACGAGCACAGGCTCGAATTGGCAAATTTCAAAATCCGTCCCTTTTTAAATTGGGGGTTCAGGGGGGGAGCCCGACAGTTTCCGTAAAAAAAAAGGGATTTTGGATCCCACAATACAATGTGCCCAAAAAGAATTTTTTTTCACGGCAAGCCGTCCCTGGGGGGCAAAAGCATGTTAGGGAAAAAAATTTAAAAAAGCCACAAAAAGCCATCAGTAAAAAGGTCCCCGACCACCGATGGGGGGGGCCAGTACCCATGGCCCCCCGGGCATACCTTTCCTCACTTTCCATTGGGGGAATGGGTTTTGGGCCGGGAAAAGAAATTTTTCGAGTGGCGTTTAAAAAAGGGTTTTGCCAACCCCAAAAAATTTTAAAACAAGTCTTCCACTTGACCATCCCCTCCCCCGTTCCTCAATCCCTCGCGCAGGGGCCCCTCACGGTCCCCCCCCACAACCCCCCCCCTTTTTTGGGGTGAACCTTTCCTGTTGGACCGATAAAGAGCACAGCCGGGGCCCAAAAAAGAAAAAGGCCCCTCCTAAAAATTTAAATTTTCCCCGGGGGAAACAAACCCACCCCCTGCGGAGCTCGGGGAAACCCAAAAAGCAGGAGAGCGACTGTGGTTTTTGCCAGCGAATCCCCCCCCCCCCCCCGGCTTGGTAGTGTGGCAAGGCCGAAATCTGGTGGCAGTTTTTGGGGCCCTTTGGGAACCCCCCCCCCAAAACCTGTCTGGCACAAAGTCTCAATTGGCCCCTGCAGAGTTTTTTTAGGGACTATGGGTCTTGAAAGCACTGCGCAAAAGGGCCCCCCCTAGAGTGGCTCACTTTCGCCCTTTTCCCCCACGACCAGATCGCGCTTTTCGCTCGCAAAGCAGTTTTTTTGCATTCCTAAAACCCCGATCATTGTGACTACCCACCAGGTGGAAAATTTCCCCTTTTCATAGTTGGAGCGGTGTGTGAGCAGCCCGCCAGCGTAATGGGTAAAAGCTGCATAAGGCGCAATCAAATCGCAATTTGCGCCGTTCACACTTCACCACTATGGGGGGCCCCTTTTGAAGGACATCTGCCACGTTTTTTTTGCGTTTTATGAGTCAACGCGGGGGCAAGGGAGATTGCACTAGCCCCTACTGTCCCCCTTTTCTGCCCTTCAAAAAAAAACCCGAAAGAACAAGGGTGGGGTTTTTGGAAGAGGTGGGGATAGGAGTCAAAAATTTCCCCAACCCCCTTCTGGAAAAGCGCGCAACGTGGTTCCACAAAGGGCGGGCGGGGGTCATTTTTGTGGGAGGATGAGGAGGGGTCAATGGGGAGGAAAAAATCCCCAGAGGGGGGGACACAACCTCTAGTCAGTATGAAAAGGGAAGGGGGGGGGGTGATGCAAGCAGGCAGAAATGACGCCTCTTCGGGGGGACAGCGTTTCTTCCTTGGGGGGTCTGCAGAAAATGGTTATTTCATGCTGCAGTGCCTGAAAAAACGACCGCGGAAAACGCCCAAAATTCTACCAGCCCTGATATTGGGTGTACACCCTCCAAACCCTCGCCCCCCCGGGGGACAATTTTCAAAACCCCCATCCAGTTAAACCCGGGGGGCGTAAAAGGGCGGGGCCCAAAAAAGACACGGTGCAACCCCTAAGGGTTCTCCATTCCAGCCGAGAGCGCTGTGCTACTGCTTTACAAAGAAAGCTCGTGCGTCGAGGCAGTGGAGCAGCTCTGAAAAAAAAGAGGGACACAAGCAGCGCCTCTGCACAGGGCAAGACCAGTAGTTCCAAATGTGGCGAAGTTTTGGGGCAGCGCCAAAAATGTCTACCCTTTCCCGAACGGCCCCAAAAAAGGGGGAAAACTTTTCCAAAGAGGTACGCATTTTTTTTTCCCCCTCTCGTGTACCCCCCCTGGCTTTTCCCCCATTCAATTTTTTTGGGTCTCTAAGGGAACCCCCAAGTTTAGCCTGTGTGGGGGGGTTTTGAGATGGTTCTGAGAGAGACTCCCCTGGTGGTTACAACGGGGGGGGGGCGTTCATAAATTTTGGGGGGGGGGAAAAACAGGGGTTTAGACTGGTCTTAATAAAGGAGTCCTTCCCATCAGGGTTTCCGGGGATAAATTTTGTTTTGGTCTGAACCCTTTTTTCCATTTCCCTTTAGCCTCTGTGTCGTGTTGTTTCCCCGCTAACAGTAAAACATTTTTTTTTTTTTTTTTGTGCTTTTTTTGCTTTTCCCCGGAAATTTTTGTGGGGTTTTTAGGGTCCCCTCCGGGGGTTTCCCTGCCCCCTCATTTTTACCACGATGTTTTTTACTTTTGCTTTTTCCAGTTTTTTGCTTTTGGGTGCTGTTTTGATTTTGTTACCCCCAAAAACTAATTTAGGTGGTAGGGGGCCGTGGACCCTAGGTATTTTTAAAAAATTTTGTGATTTTTGGGGTTTTTTGGGGGGGTTTTCTGGGATTGCGTAAGTCCCCCTTTCCCATCCTTTTCTTTTTTTGTTTTTTTTGGGCCCCCCCGCGTTTGCTAACTATTTTTTTTCCCTGTGCCCCGTATTTCATCTTGTCAAAACCCCCTTTTCTTTGGGGGCTTTCTTTTTTTTTTGGGGTTTTTCGCCCGGGGCAGATAGTTTTCCCCTTTTCTACTTTAGGGGTATTTTAGTTTCTCGGGCCCTGTGACGGGGGGTCTAGGCCAAACCCTAGGAACGCCCCCCGGCTCCCTCTAGTTGTGGGGTTAGTCAGGGTCTGCAATCTAAAAGATTCCAACTCCCTTTGGTGTATTGCCTTTTTTACCGCATTTCTCGCTCCCGAAACAAACAGTACACGGCCCCCAAAAAAATTAAAATTGGGGGGTACTCACAGAAGGAAAAAAAATTGAAAAAAAAAAGGGGGTTGTCAAGTTGCAGAGATTTTTTTCTATTTTTTTTTTTTTTTTTTTTTTTTTTTTTCCCTCTGTATCTCTGGTGCGGGGGGGATTTGAAAAGGATTTGGGACGGTTTCTGGCCGTGTGGACAGCTTCCCCCGAGGTTGGGGGTATTGTAACCCAAATTGCGGGGGCCTTTGTGGCCCCCAGGATCCCCTTTTCCAGATTTTTTTTTTGGGGGTCCCAGTAAATTTTTAGAATTTTAAAAAAAAAGTAAATTGTTTTTTGCCTTAAAAAACTAATTTCCCGGGGGAAAGCAGCGCGCGGTTAAATTATCATCTCTCCCTGCGCGGGGGTCCCGGGTTTTGGGGTTTTTCCCTGACCCTGGGGATCCTGTTTTGGTGATTTTAAAGCATTTTTTCGTTTTGGGGGGATTGACGAAAAGCCAAAAGCCCCGAAAAAGCTGAAAAACCCCTTTTTAGCATAAATCGGGGGGCCTTTTGACGTGATTTTTACTGAGAGTTTCCGTAGGTGGGCATCCCGCCCCAAAAGGAATTCGCGCTTGCAGCCCTTTTCGGGAAAGGGGGCTGTCAAAAAAAAGAAAAAGGGGGTTTTTGGGGGGGGGGAAATTTTCCCCCGTCCCCTCTTTTCCCAAATTTTTATGCAAATTGCGTTCAAATTGACGACGTTTGCGTGAGCGGGAAGTTGCGTGGAATGTGTTCCCCTTTTAAACCCCCCTTTTAAACCCCTTTTCGGTGTTTAAAGGTGTCGGGGGGACAGCGTCATAGTTTCGAAAGCGCAAGGGGTTTTTTTTTCTACTGGGGTGATGCCTCTCATGCTATTTCAGTTGCCCAAGGGGGGAAAATGTTTTGCAAAGTTCCCTTTGTTTTGGGGGAGTGTTAACTAATTTTTATTAACGTCACTCAAAGGGCCCCTGTCCTTTTTTCTGCCAGGGGTTTTGTTTTTTTCGGGGGCAGTTTTTAAACCCGAGGAAAAAATTTTGCTAAACTTTTTGGGGGGGTTTTCCCTTTTATACCCCTACAGAAGTCTAATTTTCCCCAAATGGGGAAAGATTCTAACCTTTGGCTGAGAAAAAAACCCCCGTTTTCTACTGGGGGAAAATGGGGTTAAACCCCCCCCCCAAAGGGGTGCGCAAAAATTTTTTTTTCTTAAAAATCTGCATACATTATCGTGGGGTTTCCCCCCTTTGGGTTTCAGTCCCCATTTAAACCGGGTTTTTGGTTGGAAATCTGTGTTTTGTAACCATTGGGGTGCCAATGTGTTTTAAAAACCCAAAACCCTTTTTTTTCTGCCCCCCCCCAGGTTCAGGGGGTTTCCCGACTTTTTTAAATTTATTTTTCTGATGTGTTTAGCGAAAAAAAAAAACTGCATCCTTGCCCCCCTAGGGGGTAGATGCGCTATTTAATTAGTGCCGGGTAGTAAAAACCCCAAAGGGCGCCTTTTTAAAAAATTGTCTGTATGAACAGACGCTAGGGGGGCTTTTATCAAGGAAACATTGGGGGAAAGGGGGATATCAGACCATCCCTTCACCCCCTTTTTGGGCCGGGGTTTTTTTTTTGTGGCCAAAAAAGAGGGTTATTAAAGGGCCCCGGGTTTTTTTTAAACCCTCTTTAACCAAAAATTTCTGTGAAATTCAATACCCGTTACCCCCTTTTTTTTTGACCTGTTTTTGGGTGAAAAACGCAAAATTGGGGTTTTTTAAGCTTTACTTCAGGGGGGGGTTTTAACCCCTTTTTCCCCTTAAGCACGGGGAGAAAGGAAAAACGGCCCTTCAATACCCCTGAAGGGTTTTTTAGTACCTATGAGCCCTTTGGCTTACTAATGCTCCTTTCCCCCTTTCCCCGTCTTATGAAGCATTTTCAGGGATTTTGTGGAAAAATTTCTGATTGTTTTTTTTGGATGATTTTGATTTTTTTTAAAGAAGGGGTCTATGTTTTAAAATGTTTTGAAGTGTTTCCCCCTTTTGAGAGAAAAGGGGGCCCCCTGGAAGGGGTCAAAGTGCTTTTGGGGGCAGAGGGTCTCATTTCTGG
>JARQOD010000007.1:167851863-167899335 GCA_033576555.1 Oophaga sylvatica | reverse complement strand
TTCAACATTAACTATCAACTAAGGGGGGGCGAAGCCTGATGGCGATGTGAACAGTCGCATCCTCCTGAGCTCTCCCGCTGCTGCACAAAATTAACCCACGCTTCGCAGTGCCAATGCCAGCCTCAGCCGACCGAACGGTGGGGGAAGGAGTCTGGAGCATCTGGAACGCAGCAGAGACCGGAGGAGCCGTAATGACCCGCAGCAAGAGGCAAAAAGACCTGGGGGCAGATTCAGGCAGCTCCCAAGATGGCGCCGACAAGAGGGAAGAGGTGGCCAGGCTTAATGCTGCATGTCAGCGCCGCATGAGCGCTGCGGCGAAATTGGAAAAGTTTGCCCGCATTGAAGGTGATATGAGGCAGCAAGAGTCAGAGGGAGAGGAGGAGGAAGATGGGGATGAAGGGATGGAGTTACAGGAGGAGGAAGGAGGGAAATCACCAGTGAGCAGTTTCCCTGAGGGGAGAAAATGGCAGCGGCAGCAGCACAGGAGGAGGGAGATGCATGAAAATCCCACTATTAAAGATGTGTTCACAGTAGTGTCTTTTTGTAAGCAGGCACTAACTACGTTAACCCAGCAAGTCCTGGGAGTGCAATCTGAAGTTGCCACTATAAAAAAAGGACATACATAAGGTTAATACCAGGACGGGAGAAGTGGAAAATAGAGTGGGAGAGGCGGAAGACTGGATTAATAAATTTAAAAAAATGGAAAAACAGTTTAAGCCACAACTCTCTGAAGTTATGATAAAAAACGATGACTTGGAAAATCGTTCCCGAATGAACAATATTAGGATCGTGGGGCTCCTGGAAAAGACAGCGGGGTAGGGATCCCACTGAATTTATTGAGAAATGGCTGAGTGACCAAATCGGAGCGGACTCTCTCACTAACCACTACCCCCGGGTAACACTCCACGTATTATTATTGCAAAGTTACTTCATTATAAGGATAGAGATATCATTATCCGTAAAGCACGAGAATCAGAGGAGATTACAATGAATGGCCAACGTATTGGTATATACCCCGATTACTCGGTAGCTGTACAGAAGCAGAGAATGCAGTTTGAAGGGTAAAAAGACGCTTGAGAGAATTGGGAGTTAAATATTCAATGATGTTTCCTGCTAAACTGCGAGTGGCGGCCATGGATAAAGTTTTCTTTTTCACGGATCCTGAGGAGGCCACAAAGTGGATTGATGTCAATGCTACGTTTTTACATACCGAAGACTGAGAGACGGTCATGGAATTTAACAATACTGCTTGAAAGAGGGGTCGGCTAAGGACATTTAGTAAGTGGATTCCTTTCTATATTACAAGGAACAAATGATATTCAATATGAATAGATTGGGGTGGAAACACCCATAATGTTAGCTATGCAAGCATATATATGTTCTAATTTTTTCCCAAAAAACTTTCTTTTTCTTTTATTTTTATTTTTGACTTTAAGGGTGACCCGATCATTACTGGTGGACTAGTATTGGTTCACTGAAAAAGAAGGAAGTCAATACAAAATAGTTTTGTGTATAGCTCTGGTGGAGGGCAAGGTGGAGATAAACACTGCTTGTAATTGCAGATGTGTTAAATTAATGTATATTATTTGTGCTATAATTGTTTGTTTGCACTTACAGAGAGACAAACTGTGATGGGGAAAATATGAGTGCACGGCGGGAGGGGAGAGAGAAACGAGAGCAGAGTGGACAAATGGGTAAATGGGGAGATGGTAAAAAGTTAGTCGGAGAGAAGAGGGGTCTCTGGAAGACTGGTTCAGGAGTGAGAAACCCATGGCTCTTAGAGAGCATTCAAGGAGAGGAGGAAGAAAGGGGGAGTTGGGAAGGGGGAGGTGGGATAGTTATCGACAGTTAAAGTAAGAAACGGCAGAATGATGGGAATGGTATTTATTATATACAATGGGTAGCTTTAAAGTTATAAGTTGAAATGTTAGAGGCTTATCGGAGAAGAACAGAAGGGCGACAATATTTAAATGTATGCAGGATCAGGGGGCGGCAGTGATATGTCTCTTGGAAACTCATTTACAGCATGAAACAACCCATATTACCAATAGAAGATGTATACAAAAGGCATATCATTCTACATTTTCCAATTACTCTAGAGGAGTCTCGATTTTAATTAATAGATCCACTTCCTTTGAAGAAATAGATGTGTACATCAACCCAGAGGGACAAGGTGTAGCAGTTAAAGGAATGTTTTCTGGACAACCCTTGTGTCTAGTGGCACTTTACATTCCACCTCCTTATTCCAGTACTAAGATCAGAGTGATGAGGGAGTATGCTGAAAGAAGTGGAGGAATGCCGCTGCTGATGATGGGAGATTTTAATAATGTGGTAGATAGTTTCTGGGACAGAAATAAGAGACCACCAAATGTGCAAGGCAGCACCATTACAGTATTTGGTAACTTTATTAAAGAAATTGGTCTGACTGATGTATGGAGGGTTAGGAATGGAGGGAAAAGGTGTTACTCATGTCACTCCACATCTCATGGCACACTGTCACGTATTGACTTGGCATTAGCAGATGGGCTGGCAGATGTCATGATAAGAGAGGTACAATATCTTCCCAGAGTGATTTCTGATCATAGTCCAATTATGGTGAATATTGGATACGGGTCACAGAAAGGAATAGTTAAGGAAGCATGGAAAATACACCCTGTTTGGATACAATATCTTAATGTTCAAGGGATTGGAAAAGAGTTAGAAGAATTTTTTATTCATAATGATGGGAGTACAGATAAACTTGTGGAATGGGATGCAATGAAGGCCTTTCTAAGAGGGTTGTTATTCAGGGACATCAGTAGGCATAAAACACAGACTAAAAAAGAGGAGATTGAAAAATTGGAAGCACTGGGGAGAGTGGAGGAAGAGGTTATACATAATGACACACCTGAAACACAACGGGGCTTGAGGGATGCTCAGGAACAGATTTATAATGTCCTAATAGATAAAATGACTAGAAGACCGGCGTTCCAAAAAGACAGGTTTACTTTAGGGAGAAAGTCGGACATCTTTTATCGGTTATCGCCTCGGCACAAAGAAGTAATTCATTTTTTTATAATATGGTAAATAACAAAGGGAAGACAGTAAAGGATTTGGAGGGGATATTGAATATTTTTGGTGACTTCTATAAAACTTTATACTCATCAGAGGAAAATGCTGGAAATGAAGAGGTAGACAAATTTTTGAGGTTGGGGTCGCTCCCTAAGTTAAGTAAAGAGAATAAGGATATGCTGGACTCTCCCATTACTGTAGAAGAAATGGAGATTGCGCTGCATGGCATGGCCAATGAGAAATCCCCTGGGTTAGACGGTTTACCATCAGAAATTTCTAAACAATTTGCAGAATTATTGCTACCAAAATTGTTGACAGTATTTGAAGAAGCTAAGGAGAAAAAGTTGCTGCCGGCCTCTATGAGAGAAGCGATGATAGTAGTGATCCCAAAGGAGGGAAAGGACCCCAGAATACCCAAATCATATAGACCAATTTCACTATTAATGGTAGATATTAAAATATTGTCAAAAGTTTTGGCTAATCAGTTGACCGGGGTCATTTCTTCTCTGATACATCCAGATCAGGCGGGATTCATGCCTAATAGATCTACGGCAGGCAATGTGAGAAGACTATATCTTAACCTTCAAATAAAAGCAGATAATTCGGGTCGCAGAGTGATTGCTTCATTAGATGCCCAAAAGGCATTCGACAGTGTACAATGGGAATACCTATGGAGAGTTATGCAAAAATTCGGGTTTGGGCCTCGATTTATAGAATGGGTGCAACTACTCTACTCTCAACCCACTGCTAAGGTCAGAGTTAACGGAGCGATTTCCTCATCCTTCCCTTTAAATAGAGGAACCAGACAGGGATGTCCGCTGTCGCCACTCCTCTTTGCTGTAGCAATTGAACCATTAGCTGCTGCCATAACGGGGAATCGGGGAATTCAAGGATTTAAGTATGGGGGCATGGAGGAAAAAGTTGCTCTGTATGCAGATGATTTATTATTGTTCCTGGGGGATCAGTCTGAGTCGTTGAGCTGTGCCATACAGACAATTGAAAGGTTTGGGGCCATATCTGGGTTGAAGATTAACTAGTCCAAATCTGTCTTGTTTAAAATGGATAGGGAGGTGGAATGGACGGATAGAGATATCGAAGTTAACAAATTACAGTGCAAAGAAACCTTTAAATATCTGGGGATACAGATTACCTTGCCGATTTCAGAGTACCTTAATATTAATTTGATGCCATTACTTCAGAAACTTAAAGTCAAAATAGAGATATGGAATAAACTGCATTTAACGGTGGTAGGAAGGATAAATCTTTTTAAAATGATCCTGATGCCTAAACTGCTATATATTTTACATAATGTGCCTATTTGGATCTCGAAAAAAGATTTGGGTCCTTGAATGTGATGGTTAGAGCGTTGGTATGGGTGAGAATAATGTTGGAAACTATTCAGAGACCCAAAGATGAAGGAGGAAAGGCATTGCCAAACCCAGAAATTTATTATCTAGCTGCTCAGAGTCAGCACTTTAGAGGGTGGGCAAAAGCTGGAACTGGTGATTCTGTTAAAAGAATGTTAGAATATTGCACGGGGGATAGGCCGATACTAGAGGGACTGGAAGGAGGTAACATTAAAAGACTAGGGGGGGGGAAATGCCCACGCTAGAACTTATAGACAGAATCTGGAGTACAATAAAAAAGGTGAGAGGAGTAACGGGACTAACTAAATTTACACCCATATGGAATAATAGTAACCTGCCAGAGACAAAGAAAATTGGCACTATACGGGAGTGGACAGAAAGAGGAGTAAGGTATATGTTTCAAATAATGGAAGGTGAAGAACTTAAACCTTTCTTGCCGTTACAAAGTGAGTTTGTGTTGCCAAATACAGAATGGTATAGATATGGGCAGGTTAAACATGCAATAAGAACCCAGAGAGTACAACAGAGATTGGTAGTAGAAGCTGATTTAGTTCTGGAGTATATTTGGCAAGAAGGAATCACTAGGGGGTAATTTCAAGCACTTATAAAGAGTTGATGCATACCTTTCTTTTGGGGTTTCCAATTGAAAGATAGGCTTAAATGGGAAGAAGAAGTGGGAAATATGGAAGATGATGTCTGGGAAACTATATTGGAATATATACCTAAACTCTCCATGGGCGAACCTGCAAGGCTATCACATATTTATGTAGTTCATAGAGTATATAGGTCACCCCTAATAATGCACAAAATGGGGCTGAAGGGAAACTCGGAATGTCCAAGATGTAATACAGATAGGGCGAGTATATTCCATATGATGTGGGAGTGCCCTCTCAATGTTTTGGTCTGGAGTAATTAATATGATTGAAAGGGCGTATGGATGTGAAGTCTCTGGAGATCCTATTACATGTTTACTGGGCTATGTGGAAGAAATTGTAGTTGATAATAATAGTAAAATTGCTATTGCTAGACTACTTTACTGTGCTAGGAAGCTAATTGCAAGAAATTGGACTAATCCTGATCCTCCATTGATACTGGAATTCTCTGCAAGAATAAAACATATTATATATTTGGAAAAAAGTATCTATGAAAGAAGAGGTAAACTGAACATACATGAAAAAATATGGGCGCCTTGGATGCAATATAAAGGATTGTGAGAGATGAGACCTTTTACATATAATGTTCTTTATTCATCAATTTATGTTTGCGATACAATTGTTTTTACTTGTTCCTTATAGATACGGGTAATAGGCATATGATATCTATCTACATCTTCTGTCATAATAAAGATAAAGAAGCTGAAAAGCTATCGAGGGGGGGCGGGGAGGGGATAGAGGGATAAAATAAGTTTGTATAATGTTTGTAATATTCAGCTGTTTTAAACATTGTTTGAATCTATGAAAAATCGGTTTAATAAAAATCTATCTGATTAAAAAAAAACTATCAACTAAGAATGAACCTATAGATTTCACAGTTATCTCTATAACACATTCCTTATTTGTTTACCAAGTAAAGTGGCATGTCGGATTTTGGCCTGGTCAGGAAGATGAAAACTGGCTTTGGTGGGAAGGGGTTAAAAAGCTTGAAATGGGTTAAACATAGTTTTTTGAAGACCTCAGAGCATTATTCAAGTATTTTCAGGCTTTACATTATCTGCAAATTGATTCATCAAATTGATTTCGGCAAAGTTGCTGAATTCACATTTCAAAAGATTATTTAATCTCTAAATGGCATTTATTTATACCGTTACTGTATGTATGTTAAAAAAAATTGTTTTAGCCATCATTTAACTGTGAATGAAAGTATTTACACGTTTTATTTTAATGGTAAACCTCTTTACTGTTTTACCTAGACTGTAAATGTTCAATTTTATTGTTGTGTATGGTATATAGTAGTTCCTGGCTGATTTAATCAACACATTATTTTTTTTAATATATAGTTTCTAAAGTTTAATCCATTAATGGCAGCCTCTAATATCTGGAATAAGCTTTATTGAAAGGCTTATATCTTACAATGTTTACACTAAGTCTTGTGATTTGCTACAAGTAATACAAGTAAACACTGATATATTTCATATCTGAACATCATTGCCCCATCGCAGCAGGGTTTTGTTTCTGCAGTTTTATTTTTGCCTTCCAGTTATTTGGCCCTCGGTGTGTTTGTTTTCTGTTTTGAAAAAAAAAAATACAATTAAAATTTAATGACCTACTCTGAAAGGTTTTTTTTTCTTCTCACTCTCTTTGTTGCCTACTGTGCTGCATTCAGTTGTTTGATCCTGGTCAATATTAAAACAGTATCATAATAGCTAATTACATGACCTGAAAGTAAATACTAACATCCTTTTTACTTAAGTGAAAGTCTAAAAAAAATATAAGACAAATAATTTCTTGATTTTAAATAGCAACAAAAAGTTGAAAAGATAAATCAGTATCTGTTCATAACATGTATTTAAAGCTTAAAAAGTTCCTGCAAGTACAATGTAATGCAGATTTATAAGAAAATCAACAGAACACTTGTTGATAGGATCTTTAGGTACTTGCTTACAGTACATGCTATCGTAGACTTTGGATGTCTTTCTTATGCCTCTACAGGTTCAGTAATCTCAGACTACTTTGATGATGAGATGAAGACTCAGTGAATGCCATACTAACTGTTGCAGAACTCTGCTTTTTCTGGCACCAAAGCTGTAATTCGGTCTATGTCTATAACCTTTTCCATATAAATGCAGCAAAAATCATCATATAAACACATTTAATATTCCTGGCCTGCACAATATACTGCCAGCGAGTCGCATGCAGCCTGCCTATGGTTCACTTGCAGCATGCAGAGAGCCTGGAGACTCCGGTCCTCATCTTCTTATATCGAAATGTATTTGAGTGTTTCAGACATGAATACATTTTAATATATGAGTGCCAGGACAGGGGCAGAGGAGCATTTATCAGTTTCGCCCCAATGAGCAGCAGCACGATGAGGTTATTATGAAGCTGACCTCATCACACTGCTGCTGTAACCACAGTGCTGAGTGCCGCACAGAAGTGGCAAAGACGCAGTAAGCGCTCCATGGAACAGCCAAAAATTGCATGTTCTGACATTTACAGTAGATGGGAGGGGAGAGAGTATGTGGCAAGTTGTTACTGTAAGGGCACATTATAGGGCAATTGGGGGAAAATTATAAAAGGCGGCACAAAATTGTGAGTAATAGTGTGTTTGTGGGGAAGATAAAGAAGGCAGAAACGGCGAGAGATGGTATTCTTGGCAAGCTGTGACGCTTACACCCTTCAGTGTTTCTGGATAGATTTATTGACAGCTCAGCCATTCAAATTGGTACAGGGGCGTGCTGAAGCTGTTGGTGCTTAAGAGGAAGAATATCAAGGTTTGGTCACCTGGTGCCATCAGCGCTTTTGAAAGACTAAAAGAGTTTCATGTCTGTACCCATTCTGAACCAGCCTGATCTCCAATAACCATTCATTATGAAGCGGATGCTTTAGAGATCGGGGGCAGTTTAATCGCAGGGGCCCAAAACTCTGACTAACCTGCATCCATGTGATTTTTTTCAAAAACATTTTCACTGGTGGAGAGAAATTGTGATGTTGGGAATCGGAAGTTACTTGCTGTCAAATTGACCTTTGAGAAATGGAGGAATTTTTTTTTGAAGGTGTGGTTCATCCAGTTACAGAGGCAATTGATCACAAGAATTTAGCTTTCATTGAATAAGCTAAAAGATTTAATCCTAACCAGGCCAGATGGTTCTTGTTTTTATCTAGGTTTAATTTTTCTATTACATTCAGGCCAGGGTCCAAGAATGTGAAAGCTGATGTATTATCTCATATTCTAGATTAAATATTTCCTCCAGAACTCCCATCCTCCATTATTTCTCAGGGTATTGTGGTTTCTATGATAACCACGGAATTGGAAGAGGAGATTTGTAAAGTCCAGTCATTGGCTCCTTCCACTACCCCAGGGTCCAAATTATTTGTGACTGTGTACTTAAGATAGAATCATGAAATTCCTGTAACACCCGCAATCTTAAGTGGTGATCATGGGGTTACTGCTACACGGAAAGCTTTTGCTAGACCTTTGCCCTTGCATAATGAAGTCAGTCATAGCCAGCCAGCTGGGGAATTAGCTCCAATGCCAATTCCAGAAAGACCATGGACTAATTTGTCCATGGATTTCATTAAGGATTTGCCTCTGTCTCATGGGTAAACTGCTATCTGGGTGGTAGTTGATCAATTCAGCAAACAAGCTCAGTTTGTTACTTTGTCAGGGATACCTAATGCAGAGACACTCTCCTGGTTGTTTATTTCTCATATTGTAATGTTACATGGGATCCCTCTGAACATTGTGTCTGATAGGGAAATACAAATACAATTTGTCTTTAAATTCTGGACAGCTTTTTGTAGTAAACTCAGGATTGACTTGTCATTTTCATCTGTTTATCACCCTGAAATCAATGGCCAGACTGAGAGGACAAATCAATCTTTGGAACAAATTTAAAGGTACTTTGTAGCAGCTTGGCAAGAGGACTGGTCTTCGTTTTTACCTCTCACTGTGCTTGCTTTTAACAGTCGGGTAAATTAATCTACTGGAACCTCACCGTTCTTCTGTAATTACTGTTTTCATCACCATTTTGTTGAATTTTCTAGGATAAGTTCTGAATGCCCTGGGGTGGAGGTCACCGTAAATAGACTTGGGGATGTCTGGAGGAAGGTTCAAAGGAATATTGGGACTGCTCAGATTTGCCAAAAACAGAAGGCTGATAAAAGATGTTTGGTGGGTCCTGCTTTTAAAATTGGGGATAAGGTTTGGTTGTCATATGGGTCCAAAGTTTATTGGTCCATATGAGATCCTAGATGTGACCAATCCTTTGGAATTTAGATAAAAGCTTCCTCCACCCCTTCACACTTATAACGTGTTCCATAAATCCCTTTTTAAAGGAGTTTATCCTTTCTGCATTGTCTCCCTGATCCCCACCTCCTCCAGTTTTAGTAAACGGCGGCCTGGAGTATGAGGTTTAGAGGGTTGTGGATTATCACAGGGTCCATAATTCCCTCCAATACCTCATCTCTTAGAGGGAATATGGACCAGAAGAGGTGTGAAGGCCAATCGGATAGTCAGGGCCTTCCATCTAAAATTTTCTGGGAAGCTAGGGGTCTTGTGGCTACCCCTAGAAGAGGGTATACTGTCACGGTTTCACCTATTAGTGTGTCTGGGAAACAGTTATTGACAGCTCAGTCAATCAGTCTGGTACAGGGGCATGCTGAGCTGTCTGTCAATTTGCTGATTGACAGTTCAACTATCCAGTCTGAGACTGGGAGATGCTGGATGTCTCCAAGTGTTCATTATCCCAGGTGATTGTCATGCTACTTTACTGAGCTGTTTCTCCAAGACCTCTGCCAGACATATATTCTGCTAAGTGTGGTTAGCTGTTTCTCCAAGACCTCTGCCAACCTCTATGCCTTGCATTCTGTACATTGATCTTTCGTTGCCTGACATTGGATCTCAGTCTGACCATCTGTCTGTTTAGCCCCTTCTGCTCTGATCCATTATCTTCCTGGTATTCTGACCTTGTAATGTTATCTGACTACACTTTTATCTCTTCCTTCTGTTTATGACTTACCTTCATAGCTTCTGACTTTGGACTCCTTGACAAACCAGGGGACGAGTCCTTAGGAGAGAATTTGCATATTCCCAGTGTCTTCTGGGATAAGTGAACAGTCTCCATGAGCTCAAAGAACACTGGATTTTGGCCGTTTCAGCTGAAAGGAGGCGCGCAAATTTTGCCACATATTTCACTGCTTTGACATCTCTTTAACAATAAGAACATGAAAGAGGCCAGGAGCCATTTGGTGAGCTGCATTTCTTGCTACTTGTTTACAGACTTACTAGTGGAAAGCCAAACTTCACATGCCAGATTGTGTCCCTGTTGGAGGAAACATTGCAAAATCTTGAAGAGAGGTTAGCTACATTGAAAACCATTAACCCCTTCATGACCCAGCCTATTTTGACCTTAAAGACCTTGCCATTTTTTGCAATTCTGACCAGTGTCCCTTTATGAGGTAATAACTCAGGAACGCTTCAACGGATCCTAGCGATTCTGAGATTGTTTTTTCGTGACATATTGGGCTTCATGTTAGTGGTAAATTAAGGTCGATAATTTTTGCGATTATTTGTGAAAAAAATGGAAATTTGGCGAAAATTCTGAAAATTTTGTAATTTTCAAATTTTTAATTTTTATTCTGTTAAACCAGAGAGTTATGTGGCACAAAATAGTTAATAAATAACATTTCCCACATGTCTACTTTAAATCAGCACAATTTTGGGAACAACATTTTTTTTTGTTAGGAAGTTATAAGGGTTAAAAGTTGACCAGCGATTTCTCCTTTTTACATCAAAATTTACAAAACCATTTTTTTTAGGGACCACCTCACATTTGAAGTCACTTTGAGGGGTCTATATGGCAGAAAATACCCAAAAGTGACACCTTTATAAAAACTGCACCCTCAAGCTATCAAAACTACATTCAAGAAGATTATTAACCCTTCAGGTGCTTCACAGGAACTAAAGCAACGTGGAAGGAAAAAATGGACATTTTAATTTTTCCAACAAAAATTTTCTTTTAGCATCAATTTTTTCATTTTTACATGGGCATCAGGATAAAATGGATCCTAAAATTTGTTGGGCAATTTCTCCTGAGTACACAGATACTCATATATGGTCATACACCACTGTATGGGCGCACAGCAGGGCTCAGAAGGGAAGGAGCGCCATTTGACTTTTTGAATAGAAAATATGCTGGAATATTTAGCGGTTGCCATGTCACATTTGGAGAGTCCCTGTGTGCCTAAACATTGGAGCTCCCCCACAAGTGACCCCATTTTGGAAACTAGACCTCAAGAACTTATCAATTCATAGTGATTATTTGAACCCTCAGGTGCTTCACAAATAGATCTGTAAAAAAAAGGAAAAGTCTTTTTTTTCACAAAAATTTTTTTTAGCCTCATTTTTTCATTTTACATGGGCACAGGATAAAATTGGATCCTAAAATTTGTTGGGCAATTTCTCCTGAGTACACAGATACCTCATATATGGTCATAAACCACTGTTTGGGCGCACAGGCAGGGCTCAGAAGGGAAGGAGCGCCATTTGACTTTTTGAATGAAAATATGCTGGAATATTTAGCGGTTGCCATGTCGCATTTGGAGAGTCCCTGTGTGCCTAAACATTGGAGCTCCCCACAAGTGACCCCATTTTGGAAACTAGACCCCTAAGGAACTTATCTAGATGCATAGTGATCACTTTGAACCCCAAAGGTGCTTCACAAATTGATCCGTAAAAAAAAGAAAGTACTTTTTTTTCACAAAAATTTTCTTTTAGCCTCAGTTTTTTTCATTTTCACATGGGCAACAGTATAAATTGGATCCTAAAATTTGTTGGGCAATTTCTCCTGAGTACACAGATACCTCATATGTGGTCATAAACCACTGTTTGGGCGCACGGCAGGGCTCAGAAGGGAAGGAGCGCCATTTGACTTTTTGAATGGAAAATATGCTGGAATATTTAGCAGTTGCCATGTCGCATTTGGAGAGTCCCTGTGTGCCTAAACATTGGAGCTCCCCACAAGTGACCCCATTTTGGAAACTAGACCCCCTAAGGAACTTATCTAGATGCATAGTGAGCACTTTGAACCCCCAGGTGCTTCACAAATTGATCCGTAAAAAAAAGAAAGTACTTTTTTTTCACAAAAATTTTCTTTTAGCCTCAGTTTTTTTCATTTTCACATGGGCAACAGTATAAATTGGATCCTAAAATTTGTTGGGCAATTTCTCCTGAGTACATAGATACCTCATATGTGGTCATAAACCACTGTTTGGGCGCACGGCAGGGCTCAGAAGGGAAGGAGCGTCATTTGACTTTTTGAATGGAAAATATGCTGGAATATTTAGCGTTGCCATGTCGCATTTGGAGAGTCCCTGTGTGCCTAAACATTGGAGCTCCCCCACAAGTGACCTCATTTTGGAAACTAGACGCCCTAAGGAACTTATCTAGATGCATAGTGAGAACTTTGAACCCCCAGGTGCTTCACAGAAGTTTATAACGCAGAGCCGTGAAAATAAAAAATCATTTTTTTTCTCAAAAAATGATTTTTTAGCCCACTATTTTTTATTTTCACAATGGTTACAGGAGAAATTGGACCCCAAAAAGTTGTTGTCCAGTTTGTCCTGAGTACGCTAGTACCCCATATGTGGGGGGGAACCACTGTTTGGGCACACGTCAGGGCTCGGAAGGGATGTGGTGACGCTTTGAAATGCCGACTTGATGGAATGGTCTGCGGGCATCTTGTTACGTTTGCAGAGCCCCTGATGTGCCTAAACAGTAGAAACTCCCCACAAGTGACCCCATTTAGGAAACTAGACCCCGCAAAGAACTTATCTAGATGTGTGGTGAGCACTTTGAACCCCCAAGGGCTACACAGAAGTTTATAACGCCCGGGCATGAAAATAAAAAAATCATATTTTTTCCACAATCAGGATCTTTTAGTCCCTAATTTTTTTATTTCCCAAGGGTAGCATGAGAAATTAGACCCCAAAAGTTGTTGTCCAATTTGTCCTGAGTATGCTGATATTCCATATGTGGGAGAAAACTACTGTATGGGCACACGTCGGGGCTCGGATGGGAAGTAGTGACGTTTTGAAATGCCCACTTGATGGAATGGTCTTCGGGTCGTCATGTTACGTTTGCAGAGTCCACTGATGTGCCTAAACAGTAGAAACTCCCCACAAGTGACCCCATTTTGGAAACTAGATCCCCCAAGGAACTCCTATAGATGTGTGATAAGCACTTTGAATCTCCAAGTCCTTCACAGAAGTTTATAACGCAGAGCCGTGAAAATATAAAATCATTTTTTTTCCACAAAAATAATTTTTAGTCCCCAATTTTTTTCCCAATGTTAACAGGAGAAATTAGAACCCCCAAAGTTGTTGTGCAATTTTTCCCGAGTACGCTGATACCTCATATGTGGGGATAAACCACTGTTTGGGCATACATCGGGGCTTCGAATAAAGGGAGCACTGTTTGACTTTTTGAACGCAAAATTTGCAGGAATCAATGGTGGCGCCATGTCGCGTATGGAGACCCCCTGATGTGCCTAAATAGTGGAAACCCCTCAATTCTAACTCCAACACTAACCCCAACACACCCCTAACCCCAACCCTAACCCCTACACACACCTAACCCTAATACATCCCTAATCATAACCCTAACCCCAACACACCCCTAACCCTAATCCCAACTCTAACCATAAACCTAACTACAAGCCTAACCCTAATTCCAACCCTAACCCTAATTCCAACCCTAACTCAAATTCCAACCCTAACCGTAATTCTAACCTTAACCCTAATGCTAACCCTAACACTAGTTCTAACCCTAAGGCTGGGTTCATATTGCGTTTTACCAGCTCGTTCAACACGTAGCGTTGACTGGCTGGTAACGGTATAGCATAACGCGATCGCGTTATGCTATACCCGCTAGCGCAGATGAATCAGCAGATAATCAGCCGCGGATCCGCAGCAAAATCAGTCGCGGATCAGCAACAAAATCCGCCGCGGATCAGCAGCAAAATCCGCCGCGGATCAGCAGCAAAATCCACCGCTGATCAGCGGCGAAATCAGCCGTGGATCAGCGGCGAAATCTGCCGCGGATCAGCGGCAAATCCGCGCGGATCAGCAGCGAATCCGCAGTGGATCAGCAGCGAAATCCGCCGCGGATCAGCAGCGAAATCAGCCGCGGATCAGCAGCGAAATCAGCCGCGGATCAGCAGCGAAATCAGCCGCGGATCAGCAGCGAAATCAGCCGCGGATCAGCAGCGAAATCGCGCGTCGCAGCGAATCAGCAGCGAAAATCAGCGCGATCGCGAAATCCGAGCACGAGCGAATCAGCAGCACAAATCAGCCGCGGATCAGCAGCGAAATCCGCCGCGGATCAGCAGCGAAATCAGTCGCGGATCCGCAGCGAAATCCGCCGCGGATCAGCAGAGAAATCCGCCGCGGATCAGCAGCGAAATCAGTGCGGATCAGCAGCGAAATCCGCAGCGAAATCAGCCGTGGATCAGCGGCGAAATCCGCCGCGGATCAGCGGCGAAATCAGTTGCGGATCAGCAGCAAAATCCGCCGCGGATCAGCAGCGAAATCCGCCGCGGATCAGCAGTGAAATCCGCCGCGGATCAGCAGCGAAATCAGTTGCGGATCAGCAGCGAAATCCGCCCGGATCAGCGGCAAAAATCAGCGGCGAAATCCGCCGCGGATCAGCGGCGAAATCCGCCGCGGATCAGCAGCGAAATCAGTTGCGGATCAGCAGCAAAATCCGCCGCGGATCAGCAGCAAAGTCCGCCGCGGATCAGCAGCGAAATCAGCCGCGGATCAGCAGCGAAATCAGCCGCGGATCAGCAGCGAAATCAGCCGCGGATCAGCAGCGAAATCAGCCGCGGATCAGCAGTGAAATCCGCCGCGGATCAGCAGCGAAATCAGTTGCGGATCAGCAGCGAAATCCGCCGCGGATCAGCGGCGAAATCAGCCGTGGATCAGCGGCGAAATCCGCCGCGGATCAGCGGCGAAATCAGTTGCGGATCAGCAGCAAAATCCGCCGCGGATCAGCAGCGAAATCCGCCGCGGATCAGCAGTGAAATCCGCCGCGGATCAGCAGCGAAATCAGTTGCGGATCAGCAGCGAAATCCGCCGCGGATCAGCGGCGAAATCAGCCGTGGATCAGCGGCGAAATCCGCCGCGGATCAGCAGCGAAATCAGTTGCGGATCAGCAGCAAAATCCGCCGCGGATCAGCAGCAAAGTCCGCCGCGGATCAGCAGCGAAATCAGCCGCGGATCAGCAGCAAATCAGCCGCGGATCAGCAGCGAAATCAGCCGCGGATCAGCAGCGAAATCCGCCGCAAATCAGCAGCGAAATCCGCCGCGGATCCGCAGCGAATCAGCAGCAAAATCAGTCGCGGATCAGCAGCAAAATCCGCCGCGGTCAACAAATCCCGGGACAGCGAAATCAGTCGCGGATCCGCAGCGAAATCAGTCGCGGATCCGCAGCGAAATCAGTCGCGGATCCGCAGCGAAATCAGCCGATCGGGAATCCGCAGCGATCAGCAGCAAATCCGCCGCGATCAGCAGCGAAATCAGCCGCGGATCAGCAGCGAAATCAGCCGCGGATCCAGCGAAATCACGCGGATCGCAGCGAATCAGCGTGATCGCGCGAATCAGCGCGTCAGCAGCGAAATCGCCGCGGATCAGCAGCGAAACACGATCCGCAGCGATCAGCAGCGAAATCCGCCGCGGATCAGCAGCGAAATCCGCCGCGGATCAGCAGCGAATAGCCGATCCGAGCGGATCACAGCGAAATCAGCCGCGGATCAGCAGCGAATCCGCCGCGGATCCTCAGCGAAATCCGCCGCGGATCAACAGCGAAATCAGCCGCGGATCAGCAGCGATATCCGCCGCGGATCCTCAGCGAAATTCCGCCCGCGGATCCGCAGCAAAATCAGCTGCGGATCAGCAGCAAAATCCGCTAGGAAAAAAAAAATTTTTTTTTTTATTATTTGTCCCTACCTATGACGGGGGGGGTTCATTTACTTTTTTTTTATTTTGATCACTGTGACAGTTTATCACAGTGATCAAAATAATTTTTTTTACAATGGAGGGCGCACTGCGCATGCTCCGGCCGGCGGGCGCACTGCGCATGCGCCCGCCATTTTCCAAGATGGCGGCGCCCATGAAGAATCCCGGGCAGCCGCCGGGATGGATCCAGGGACATCGGTGGGACGGATCCAGGGACATCGGTGGACCGGGAGAGGTGAGTAGGGGACGTCGGAAGGTGAGGGGGGGGATCGGAAGGTGAGGGGGGGTGATCGCAGGAGCAGGGGAGCAGACAGCGACGGCGGTGACCGATCGCTGCCATCTTTCGATGGCGGCGGCCGATCACCGCCGTGACATGGTGTGGGGGGGTCTGATCGCGGTCTCCAGCCATGGCAGATGCTATTGCAGCATCGGCCATGGCTGGATTGTAATATTTCACCAGTTTCATTGGTGAAATATTACAAATCGCTCTGATTGGCAGTTTCACTTTTAACAGCCAATCAGAGCGATCGTGGCCACGTGGGGGTTAAGCCAACCCACCTGTGGTGATGCAGTAAGGGTCCTGTTACTGCGGGTCGGTGACCTTTCAGTGACCCCGGACCCCCGACCCGCAGTAACATGATTTATAGCATGACGCCTACGTCGGCGTCATGGGTCGGGATGGCACAGGTTTTCATGACGCCGACGTCGGCGTCATGGGTCGGGAAGGGGTTAAGGAATGTGAAGAGTTCTTAGACAGAGCAGAATTATCTTTTCATGTTATAGAAAGAGAAGAAATTCGAAGTGCACCTAAAGAAACAGAGAAATGGAAGCATGTGACCCAGAAAGGAAGGAGGATCAAGAGGTAGTCAGCACCCATACTGCTCAGGAACCAGTACCAGGCTCTAACGCAGGAGAACGATGAAGAAATACATCAGGATAAGACTGCCCACAAACAACAACCTTGTACGCCTTCAGAGTCCTCCTGGATGGAGAAAGAAAAATGCTGTGAAGAAGAAATGGAGAGTTGAGGTCATGGGGGATTCCCTATTGAGAGGAACAGATATAAACAACCTGGAGCATTGGGCAGCAATTAACAGAATGGTTTTTAACAGGGAAAATGCAAAGTACTACATCTGGGCAATAAAAATGAAAAAGGCATATGCCGAATGGGAGGAATAGAGCTAAGCAACAGCACATGTGAAAGACTTGGGTATAATAATAGATCACAGACTGAACATGAGTCAACAGTGTGATGCAGCAGCAAATAAGGCAAATACAATTCTAGGATGTATTAACAGAAGCATACAGTCTAGATCACGTGAAGTTATTATTTCCCTCTACTCCTCTTTGGTCAGACCTCATCTGGAATACTGTGTCCAGTTTTGGGCACATTTTAAAAAAGACATGAACAAACTGGAGCAAGTTCAGAGAAGAGTGACCAGAATGGTGACCAGTCTGCAAACCATGTCGTATGAGGAATGGTTGCAGGATTTGGGAATGTTTAGCTTGCAAAAGAGAAGACTGAAAGGAGACTTAATAGATGTATACAAATATCTCAAGGGCTGTCACATTGTAGAAGGATCTTCTTTATTCTCATTTGGACAAGGAAAGACTAGGGGCAATGGGATGAAATTGAATGGGAGGAGACACAGATTAGATATTAGAAAAAACTTTTTGACAGTTAGGGTGATCAATGAGTGGAACAAGCTGCCACAAGAGGTGGTGAGTTCTCCTTCAATAGAAGTCTTCAAACAGAGGCTGGACAGACATCTGTATGGGATGTTTTAGTGAATCCTGCTTTGAGCAGGGGGTTGGACGAGATGGCCCAGGAGGTCCGTTCCAACTCTATGATTCTATGATTCTATGACTATCCTGACTCACGGCTTGGCTGTGATAAGTAACTAGCATCACACAAGCAGAGGCGGACATGATACATAGGCAGGCGGGCACAGCTGATGAACAGGCAAGGGGGCACGACTGATAGGCAGGTGGGCAAGGCTGATAAGCAGGTGGGTATGGCAGATAGGCAGGCAGTCACAGTAAATAGGAATATGAACACTTGGACCTGAGAATTAATAAGAGTATTATGAACAAACTTACAACATTGCACATGTACCTCCCATCAGGTGGCGGTGCCTCATGCAATGAGTGTCTTCCAGCCATTTGTTGGGGACACCTAAAGGGACAGCGGGCACCATCTTAAAGAGGATGGAACCGCACATATGTGATCCCTAAGGACAGTGCCCAAAGATTTACTTGTTGTGCTCACACCTCAAGCATTAGCACCTGGAGCAGGAAGTGTGGGACCGAGGCCATGTCGTTGAGTAAGTCAGCATCTCTGCTGAGAGAGGCAGAAAGTAAAGATGCTGGTGCTATAGCACCCTTTACACCAGCTCTTTTTCAAGAAATGTCTACAGGAGGAAAGGGGCATGGATGTTCTCCCTGGGCTCCCAGGACCTTTCCTCATGACTAGTGTTGAGCGATACTGCTCGATATCTAAAAATATCGGATCGGAATGGTATCGCCGATATCACTAAATATCGTCGATATCCGATTCCGATACCGGAAGTCCCATGTAAGTCTATGGGAACAAAATATCGCAACTAAAAAAACACTTTCTTTCCTTGTAAACACAAAATATACACACTTAGAATACATATATCTATATATACATGTCATTGTGACATATATATGTGTCCTGTGTGCCTTAATTGAACTGTTTTTTTGCTTGAGAATTGCAAAAATCATCATAGACTGTATTTGCCATTTTTCCGTCATATCTGCGCCACGAGGCACAGGTGAAGAATAAGGGGGTGCTCTCGTGGGCGTACACTCACTCCGTGGCGCGAAAACGATGTCCGCACACTATAAATGTTACTGCAATGTAAGATCGTGCCCCACAGCTCTGGAGTTCCGCCTCCTCATCCTCCTCAGTGGGCGTAAACGAACTCGAAGGTCCCACCTCCCTACAAAAGATGTCGTCTCTCCTGATGCTAATGACACATGTGACTTTGCTGAGATGGCGAATGGACGTGAGCAGAAGTGGGAAGGGATGGAGGAGTCACAGCTCTCCCCCCACGGAAGCGACCCGATCGCCATGGAGCCACCGTTTGGCACCCGGCCTGGAAACCCTCCTACGCTGGAAGAAGCGGAGGATACCCTGAGAGACCTGGCCCGGCACCGGGAGAAGGTCGCCAGGATGGAAGCGAGCTAGCGGGCCCTAAAACTACAATTGGAGCGGCACCAATCCCTCTTACCCCCTGAAGTGTCTGTACCGGAAGGTGAGGCACCCGTTCCAGTAGAGGAGGCCGTGTGGGCATCCCAGCCCTTGCAATCTGAACCGGTTGCCAGTATCTCATGAGCACGTTCGTAGAGGAGCGTGGGGCATCCACCTGCATCTACCGTTGCCAGTAACAGAGCACGTCTGCAAAACACCGCACCAGCACCCCAGATCCCGCTGTCTGCCCCCGTCGCTGAGGCAGAAGAAGCGACACCGTCCTCATGGAGGAGGCCGCGCAGGCACCAGAGCTCTACCTGCCTGTACCGGAGCCCCGACCGTCATCTGTTCCAGAGCCGGCTGCTTCCGCCACAGGTGAGCGCCGCCAGGACTGGGGGGCGCCAGGAGAGCTGCCGCAAACCGGACATCGTAAGCTGGCATTTGATGGTGGAGACATGGAGCAGCTGGTGGAGGAGAATTACAACCGGCGTCAGGAGGAAGAGTGGAGACGTCGGGAGCGGGAAGCAGAGCGACAAAGGGAGCAGCGAGAATCCCAAAAGTTTCGGCAACGTCACCTGGAGAAGGACCTGGCAGAGAAGGCACGTATGAGAAAAGATAAAAGTACGGTGAGGGAGCCGCGGCGTAAGGGTGCAGTACGGAACTTTAAGTTAAAAGGTGGTTGGGGCTTCATCCAGGAGCCTGGACTTTATTTAGAAGTCTTTGTAACTCGGCGGGACGTGGAGGCTCACCTCCCAGAAGGACACCCGGGGAGGGACCTGTTGCCAGGAGACTTGGTGACTTACACCCGACACTGGGGTTACAATGGATGGTACGCCCTAAATGTTACCAGGTGCGACCCCTACTCCCAGAGTGTCAGGAAACTGACAGACCCTACGAGCCTTCAGCCTCCCCCAACCAGGCCTCTGCACAAGTGCCCACCCCACGCCGTAAATCTCCCCAGCCTCCCTCAGTGGTCTCCTCAGCAGCCCCAGCTATGGACATGATAATGATAGCTGGCCCGTACCAGGCGCTGTTAGGCCCCCTGGGGTTCGTACAGTCCGGGACATAGGGTTCCAGACCCGGAGGGAGACGAAAGAGGTGGCCACACAGACCCAGATAGCGGGTCACGACGTCACTGTACACGCCACACGACGTCATCAGGTCTGGGTGGACCCTCCTGTCACGGATGTTTGGCAAGCTCCACAACAGTACCAGGTGGTACCTGGAAGAGGCCAGCCAAAGAAGTCTAAATAACCCGGACAGGGTCTCTGTATGTAAATAGTTAAATTATTGATGTACCCGGACGGGTGAATGTTCATAAAAAGAAGTTTATTGTTGCCTTAATATACCCATGTTGGGTAATGGTTTGATGTACCCGACGGGTGAATGTTCAGAAGAACAAGTTTATTGTTGCCTTAATATACCCAGGTTGGGTAATGGTGTTTCACTGTGTTTCACTACAGTTCAACTTTGAAGCCATGAACTGTAGTGGCTCACAAATTTTTCTGTAAATAGTTGGCACTTCGGTGCTCCATTTTGGTTTTACAAAAAACTTTACTGTGCACTATTTTCAACTACCTCAGAAACTAAAAACCCGTTTGGTGTGGCCGAAAGTGAGGTCTGCTCAAGGAAAGTCTTGCAGCCCACCCAAGACCACAGTTGGAGGTTTGGAGCGGGTCCTCCACAAGCACAAGTAAAGGACACTGTGAAGTTACCCGGTGGGTTTGTAGTCCTAAGAAGTCTCCACGAACTTCGTCACTAATGCTATTTGCACTTTTGTTGAATATGTATTTATTAACACACATGTAGAACACATATCAAGGGTATCAACAGTAACAAAACATGTCACATAATATAAGCCATTTGCACTTTTGTAATGTTATTATTAAAAATTTTATTATGCAACGTTTAACTTGAAGTGTTTCCTGCTTTCTTACTACGTCGCATAGTCCACTCTGCTACATCACTTTGCACCATTGCTCTATCTCACATCTATCTGCCCTGGAAGGATAGCGTGTTACCTGTAGAAGACTTTTCACCTACCTGCACTACACCATCCCTTCCAGAGGACCTGCACAGCAGCGCTGGACACCCTGACCAGGTACTACAGGTGGCGTCACGACAAACTACACGAACATTCTATCATCCCCTGGAAATATCCCACATTCCAGTGATCGCCCAGGTCACGGACCGAGCTGTGCTACTCGTGACATCCCCCATAGAAGTCGACGTGATCGGTGCCGAGTACCCCCAATACCCCTGTCTCTGTGCGACTCAACTTCCCTCACTGTGCTGGCACTTTACATTTACAATGCCTCTGGGTTTTATTTTTTGGGGGGGGTGGGGAACATTCAGACTTTTGCTATGGGGCCCCATGATTTATATGTACGCCCCTGCTGCTGAGGAATGGTATTTAAGGCTGTTAAGGAGCCAACATACATGGACCTTGCCAGCCTGATAATACCAGGCCACAGCAGTTTGCTTAGCTTGGTTGGTTAACAAAAAAAGGGGATCCCCTCGAAAAAAAAAGGCGTAGGGGTCCCCCTATTTGTGTTAACCAGCCAAGTAAAATGCAGACTGCTGCGGCCTGGTATTAAAAGACTGTCAAGGCCCATGGATTTTGGCCCTCAACAGCCTGATAATACCAGGCTACAGCAGCCCCACATTTGGCGCATCAAAAGACGTGCCAATTGTGGCACTTTACCCGGCTCTTCCCACTGCCCTGTAGCGGTGGCAAGTGGGGTAATAAGGGGTTAATGTCACCATTGATTGCACGGTGAGAATAAGCCCGGTTAATAATGGAGAGGTGTCAATAAGACACCGATCCATTATTAATCCCAAAGTTTTTAAATGTATAAAAAAAAAAGCAAGAAAAAAGTATTTTAATGAAATAAAAGAGACAACACAGTTTTCATTTCTTTTATTGTACTCTCATTCCTGCGACGCCATCGATCTCCTGTAAAAAAAGAAAAAAAAAAAAACAACAGTATACCACCTGTCCGACGCAGTCCATAGTAACGACTGTCCCACGGCGATCCAGCTCTGCTACATCGCAATGACAGGCAGAGCCTGTCATCTCGACGCAGCACAGCTGATTACCTGCTTCCCCGGCGGTGACGTTATCGGACTGACTGCTTTACGGCCGGGATTACCCAGCAGTCACTGCAGTTATCGCGAGAAACTGCATGTGACCGCCGGGGAAAGATGATGGCGGCCATGAAGCAGTCCAGCCCGTGACCGCCGGAGATCTTCTGCCAGGTAAGTGCCGCTGACTCCTGACAGACCCGACCAACGGACACTGACAGTGACAGTGACAAATCCGATTCCGGTATCCGATAAGACGAAAATATCGGAACTAATTATCGAAAGGCCGATAGAGCTAATATCGGCCGATACCCGATACTTGCGGTATCGTATCGCTCAACACTACTCATGACCAATCTTCATCAAATCCACCAGAAAAAAGGATATTCATCTTACCTTCTTGGTCGCTAGAATTTTCTCAATCTAGAAAATGTCTTCAGTAGAGATGAGCGACTTTGCCTTTGGGAGGGTCGAGTCGGGTTTCGGACCATCCGACTTTGCCAAAAGTCGAGTCGAACGAGATCGGCTGACTAACTACCTGCAAAAGTTGGAGTTTCAACAAAAAAACGAAACCCGACCCAATGCAAGTTAATTGGGGAATAAAAGTCGCCAGTGAGTGGAGGACAGTAAACACACCTACAGTGCCCATTTCAATGCCAACGACATCAATTCTGATCACTTAAGCTTGTCAACCTTAATTTACTTTATAATAATAGTAACGAATTGAAAACTGGGGGTTATTTGGCTAAAGTTGAGGGGGGGCGCAGGGCTGGCTCCAGGTTTTCGTGAGCCCCGGGCGAAAGAGTCTCAGTGGGCCCCTTTAACACATACTACAATTCATGATGCTCCGATACTGCAGAGAAATATAGGTATATAGTACAATGCCAAATACTTCACTTCTTACATTACATGAGTGATATCTATTGTAAATTCTACAATAGCTCAAAAACGGACAGTACAGTCCTCCATACAGTATTATGTGCACCACATAGTGCGCCATACATAATAATGAGCCCCATATATTGCTCTATACAGAATAATGAGCCCCATATATTGCTCAATACAGAATGGGCTCCATATAAAGGGCCCTATATGATGCCCCATAAATAATGAACCCCATATGATGGATGATGCTCCAGTGTATGATGGGCCCCATTTATAATGCTCCATATATAATGGGCCCCATATGATGCTCCAGTGTATGATGGACCCCATTTATAATGTTCCAGTGTATGATGTGTCCCATATATAATGCTCAAGTGTATAATGGGCCTTATGTATGATGTTCAAGTGTATGATTGGCCCCATATATAATTCTCCAGTGTATAATGCTCCCCATATATTGCTCTAAACATTAAAAAAAATGAAATATCTCTCCTTGCTGGGCACTGCTCTACTCTGGACTCCTCAGCGTTGCCATCTTCCAGCTCTCTGCACTGTGACTATTCAGGCATAGGGCGCACAGACGTGACATCATCGCGCTCTCTGATCTGAATGTTACTGTCAGTAAACGCGGAAGACGTCACAGCGGTGGAGCAGGGAGAGGTAAGTATTGCAAGTGCTGGGGCCCTGAGCTAGCAGGGGGGGCCCACTCATGGGTGCCGGCACTGGCACAGGGTCCCTCATAGTATGCTGATGTCTCTGATGGCGAGTGGGCCCCCCACCTGCTCAGGGCTCCGGCATTTGCCCGGGTGCACCAGGTGCTGACGCTGGCCCTGGGGGGTACAGCCCAGTTAGTGAGGTGGAAAAACTGGCAAATGTTGAGGTGTAGGCTGGACGTTTATCAGCTGCAAATGGAGGAATTGGATAAGCCGGAGGAAGAGGAGGACAAAGTGAGCCATTTTGCAACCCAGGCATGGTTCATTTTAATGAAGGTGAGATCACCAATATTTTTGGTCGACAGCCGGGTTTTTCTTTCTGTCAGGATTGATCCAGCAGCACTGAAGACTCTTTCTGATAGCACACTACCAGCAGGGCAAGCGAGTTCCTGTAAGGCATATTGTACCAATTCAGGCCAGGTGTCCAGTTTACAGACTCAGTAGTCAAAGGGGAATGAACTGTGTTGGAGAACATCGATAGGGGAGGAGAGGTAATTTTGGACCATAGTCGCCCCCCTTTGAGGAAGTGAGCGTCAGGCTCACGAAACGCGCGTCAGGGTTCCTGGACACCTGTGGATATCACAACCTGCTACTAAAATGGGTAAATCTTACCATGATCTGTTTATTTAAATGCACATTTTTTTGTCTATTGTTACAACTGCGCTATGAGCAATACAATATAGTCAGTTCATATAATGATGGAAGCCATCTGTGGACCTAATTATGATTCTATGATGCTAATACATTGCGCTCTGTACATATGATATTACATTGAGCAGGCACCCACAGGGTCCTTATTATTGGGTGTATCATCTCATCCTATGTTATATATACAACTATTCAATATATATGCACAATGCTGTAATTTTATTGATATCTGTACTTTTTGTATACAAATAAATTTGATATATTTTTTGAGATGCTTTTTTTTATCTTTTTTGTTCTCCAGTAATTCATAGTTGACAACTGCTGTCTCCTGTCTGTTGCAATCGATTCAGTATTAACAGTCGTGTAAGCGGTACTTGAGAAATCAGTCCACAACATGGTCATGAAACCCCTGTCTCCAACGCCACTTTGGCTGTGTGCACCACGAACACCTTTTCCATGTTGCCCAGTACAGCTCGTGGTAGAACCTGCACCACTGCTGTGTGCTGGGAATGCCTCTAACAAACGGTTTACCAGAGTTGCTTGTTTGTTCGCCAATATTAGCTCTAGGTGCTCCTGTGGCATGATGTTCTGTAATTTGCCTTAATAGTGTGGATCAAGGATGCTGGCCAACCAGTAGTCATCATCCTTCATAATTTTGGCAATGCGGGGGTTCCTTTTTAGGATCCGCAAGACATAATCACACATGTGGGCCAATGTTCCAAGTGTCAATGATGCACTGCCAGTGGTGGGTGGAGGAGCACTTTCTGCCAAATCCACATCCCTCCATTCATGCACAAACCCTGTACTTGACCTTGGAAAGCCAATATTTTCTCTTGCCCCCTGAGAAGCATCCTCCTCTCCAAAATAATCATCCCCCTCATCCTCCTCCACCTACTCTTCCTCTTCTTCCTCCACCTCGTTCAGGACAGTTCCCTGAGCAGACAATGCCTGACTGTCATAAAGGCTTCCCTCCTCCTCCTCAGCTGCAGAGGCCTGATCCTTAATGTGCGTCAAAGTTTGCATGAGCAGACGCATAGGTGGGATGCTCATGCTTATGATGGCGTCGTCTGCGCATACCAGCCGTATGCATTCCTCAAAACACTGAAAGACTTTACAGAGGTCTTTCAGCTTTGACCACTGCACACCCGACAACTCGATGTCTGCACTCACACTGCCTGCCCGTGTATTCTCCCACAAATGCATCACAGCCTACCTCTCTTCGCACAGCCTCTCAACCATGTGCATGGTGGAGTTCCACCTTGTTACAACGTCTATGATTAGGTGGTGCTTGGGGAGGTGGAGCGATCACTGCAGCCTCTGTATACGACTGGAGTCTACGGGCGAGCGACGGACGTGCAAGCACAGTCTTCGCACCTTATGGAGCAGTGCTGGTAACTCCGGATAATTATTTAGGAAGCACTGCACCACCAGATTCAAGGTGTGAGCCAGGCAAGGTATGTGTCTGAGTTTTGCCAGGGCTATGGCCGCCACAAAATTACAGCCGTTATTACTGACTACCTTCCCTGGCTCAAGATGTAGACTGCACAGCCATGACTCAGTTTCTCACTGCAAGTAGCCGGCCAGTACCTCCGCGGTGTGTCTGTTGTCGCCCAAAGACATCATCTTTAAAACAGCCTGCTGACGCTTACCACTAGCTGCTCGATAGTGGGACACCTTGTGTGCAACAATGGCAGCTGCGGATGGAGTGCTCGTGCGACTGCGCTCTGTCGACGAGCTTTCACTTCTGGAGGAGGAGGAGGGTCAAACGCCTACAGCCAACTGTTGTCTATACCGTGGGCTAGGCAGCACTGTCCCACCACCGCTGTCCCCTGTGGACCCTGCATCCACCACATTAACCCAGTGAGCAGTGATGGACACGTAACGGCCCTGGCCATGCCTACTGGCCCATGCATCTGTTGTGAGGTGCATCTTTCCACTCACTGATTGTTTGAGTGCATGGACAATGAGGTCTTTCACATGCAGGTGGATGGCAGGGATGGCTTTTCTAACAAAGAAAAGTGCCGACTGGGTAGGTCATAGCGCTTGCAAGTGCATGGTGTTTAAATGTTTAAGCATGCAACTGGTATTCAAATTTCGGAGATTTTTCCCTCAGCTAAAGGTCCTTCCGCACTTTTTACAGATAATCTTTGCCTCATCAATAGGATTTTGGACAAAAAAGTGCCACACTGATTGACCCGCTCCACCTGATCATTAGACTGAGGATGGTAGGCCAAAGAAAAATCCAGTGGTACTGTCTAGTAATTTGCAGGTTGCTCTCCAGAAGTGAGGAGTAAACTGGACGCCTATATCCGAGACAAAATGGAGCAATAGATCAAGGAGGCAGAAGATATGTAAAATAAACTTATCTGCAAGCACTGGAGCAGACGGGAGACCGAACAATGGAGTGAAATGGGCCATCTTGAAGACTATTCAAGAAAAAAATTTTTTTTGGAATAAATCATAAATGTGTGTGTACATGTATTCCTATAAAAACACAATTTTATTTCGATAACTTTAAAATATCACCAAAAACCCAGTGAAGGTACAACTCAACGTTTATACCGATAAAACTATGCTGTCAGACACCCTAATTATTCCTAATCTGTAGCCTACCTTGCCGTGGAGGTTGGCACCCTAGAAGTAGCGATCTGGCGCCCCCACTCAACGCAGGCTGTCCCTATCTCCCCTATTAATCCCTTAAATGAAGGTGGGAAAACAATAATTGGTAGTGAGAGATGAAGGGAGTCTTGGAACTAAACAGTGTCTAACACAAAACAGATAATAAAATGCCCATGTCATGCATCTGTAAACCCATATAAATATAAATGCACAAAGATATTATCAGATGAGATCTTTCATAGGAAAGAATCCGTCATAGTGCATGAAAAACAGTGCCATAGGTAACACATTAATGCATCAATATCACAGATATGGCAGCATAATAGCCTATAATATCATAAAGAGGTATATAGCTGGGACTTAGCATGAGCTGGGTGACCCCGACGCGTTTCCCCGTTAGTGCAACGGTTCCTCAGGAGGTATGCATGATGCCTGATGCCATAGAGATGATGACACCATCTTGAAGAAGCAATCCACAACCACCAAGATGACAGCACACCCGACCGATATTGGAATATTAGTGATAAAATCCATTGCAATATGCTGCCAGCAAGCAGATGGTATGGGCAATGGAACTAGCCGACCAGTCAGAGGCTGTTTCAGAGTCTTGTACTGGGAGCAAGAGGGACAGGCAGAGATGAAGTCAGCAATATCCTTACGCAGGGCTGGCCACTAATAATGTCTGTAAATGAGGAGAGCCAATTTCTTCAGCCAACTTAGATGAGTGACCCCACAGAAGTACTCGCTTCCTGTCAAATTCAGCACCGTAAGTCTTTCCAGGAGGGAACCGAGACAAATCTCGACGGAGTGACTTAAACATTTTGGAGGACTCGATGATTTGATGAATGTCCTCCTCTTGGTCGAGTGAATAAGTTTGCCTTTTGCATTGAAGAACTTAAATAAATTGACTTTGATGATATTCTAGTTTTGTGAGAAGCACATGTATATTTTCAGCAATCCATAATGTGCTTTATAGTTATATTACACAGAAAAATCCTCAAAACATGAGTTTTGAGTTTACAAGGAGATTTTGTTAGGTTTCTGCTCTAAAAACTGAGAGTAAGCTACGTGTGCTTACACTGATTTTTTTGGAGCAGAAACTGAGCTGCATTTCTCCAAATCCTTCTCAAATACTCAAAACTTGGTTCTGGCAAAGAATTAATGATGATGGTTTTAGTTATATATTCAAGTAAGTATCCATTTTATTTTTTTTTGCTGTCTTTCAAGTTGGTTCAGTATGACAATGTGGCCATTGGACCAAAAAAATGTTCACCCAGTAATTGCCACAATGTCAACTGTCTGCCGTCCTTCATACGAAAAATGCAGAAGAAAGCAACATGTGGTTTACATGAAGGAAAGGTAAACTTTGCAGTTCTTTGCCCTCCATTCCATACCTTGCCTTTCTGCAGTATAATCAACAATTTCCTCTTTCTTTATGATCCAGAACTTCTCACACATGACATTGGTTATGAGCATGAACGTTAACAAAATACATTAACTTGTCAAACATGAAAGTCATTAACTCCTTAGTGACAGAGCCAATTTGCAGCTTAATGACCAGGCCAATTTTTATAATTCTGACCACTGTCACTTTATGAGGTTATAACTCTGGAACGCTTAAACAAATCCAGCTGATTCTGAGATTGTTGTTTCATGACATATTGTACTTCACGATAGTGGTAAATTTAATTGATATGACTTGCGTTTACTTATGAAAAAAAATGGAAATATGGCGAAGATTTTGAAAATTTAGCAATTTTCAAATTTTAAATTTTTATGCCCTTAGATCAGAGAGTTATGTCACACAAATTTCTTAATAAATAACATTTCTCACATGCCTACTTTACATCAGCACAATTTTGGAAACAACATTTTTTTCTGTTGCGAAGTTATAAGGGTTAAAAGTTGACAAGCAATTTCTCATTTTTGCAACACCATTTTTTTTAGGGACCACATCACATTTGAAGTCACTTTGAGGGGTCTATATGATAGAAAATACCCAAAAGTGACACCATTCTAAAAACTACACCCTTCAAGGTGCTCAAAACCACATTCAAGATGTTTATGAACACTTTACATGCTTCACAGGAACTGAAGCAATATGGAAGGAAAAAATTAGCATTTAACTTTTTTTGCAAAAAATTTAATTCAGAACCAATTTTTTTTATTTTCACAAGTGTTAAAAGAAAAAATGAAACACAAAATTTGTTGAGCAATTTCTCCTGAATACGCCAATACCCCATATGTGGGGGTAAACCACTTTTTGGGCGCACGGCAGAGGTCGCAAGGGAAGGAGCTCTGTTTGACTTTTTGAACTCAGAATTGGCTGGATGCCATGTCGCGTTTGGAGAGCCCCTGATGTGCCTAAAAAGTGGAAACCCCCAACAATTGACCCCATTTTGGAAACTAGACCCTTAAGAAACTTATCTAGATGTGTGGTGAGCACTTTTAACCTCCAAGCGCATCACAGAAGTTTATAACGTAGAGCCGTGAAAATAAAAAATCATTTTTTTCCTTAAAAATTATTTTTTGCCCGCTAATTTTTTATTTTCCCAAGAGTAACAGGAGAAATTGGACCCCAAAAGTTGTTGCGCAATTTTTCTTCAGTACACTGATACCCCATATGTGAGGTGGAACCACTGTTTGGGCGAATGGGACAGCTTGGAAGGGAAGGAGCGCCATTTTGGAATGCAGACTGACGGAATGTTCTGCGGGAGTCGTATTGCGTTTGGAGAGTCCCTAATGTGCCTAAACAGTAGAAAGCCCCACAAGTGACTACATTTTGGAAACTAGACCCCCCAAGGAGCTTATCTAGATGTGTGCTGAGCACTTTGAACCCCCAAGTGCTTCACAGAAATGTTTAAACACAGAGCCACGAAAATAAAAAATCATTTTTTTCCTCAAAAATGATTTTTTTTAGCCTGCTATTTTTTATTTTCCCAATTGTAACGGGAAATTAGAACCCCAAAATTCCTGTGCAATTTGTCCTGAGTACGCTGATACCACATATGTTGGGGTAAACCACTGTTTGAGCGCACGGCAGGGCTCGGAAGAGAGGGAGCTCCATTTGACTTTTTAAACGCCACGTCGTGTTTGGAGACCCCCTGATATGCCTAAATAGTGTAAACCCCTCAATTCTAGCTCCAACCCTAACCCCAACACACCCCTAACCCTAGTCCCAACCCTAATCCTAACCCTAACCCTAATCCTAACCCTAATCCCAACCCTAATTGTAACTCTAACCCTAATTGTAACCCTAATACTAATTGTAAGACTAACCCCAATTGTAACCCTAACCCTAATTGTAACCCTAACTCTCATTGTAACCCTAGCCCTAATTGTAACCCTAAACCTAACCCTAATTCCAACCCTTACCCTAATTATAACCCTAACCCTGACCCTAACCCTAATGGAAAAATGAAAATAAATACAATTTCTTTATTTTATTATATGTCCCTAGCTAAGGGGGTGATAAAGGGGGGTTTATTTATTATTTTTTTATTTTGATCACTGTGATAGTGTTTATCACTCCCTCTGACGTCAGTGATGATGTGCGGTGTCCCTGGCTGACCTGAACTGAACTGATTAGCCTGGGAAACAATCAATTAAGCTTCCCAGCTAATCACTTCCTCTCCTGTCAGCCGGGAGAGGAGCTCATTCGTTCGGGGGCTTACAGCTGAGCCGCCAGCATTAGCTGCGCTTGCTGTAAACCAGTTAACCCTTTGTGAAGGATTACAGCGTTGGACCTGACTGAGCACCGGATAGGTAAGAATAATATTGTTTTATTATTTTTTATTATTACAGGAGAACAAGGGAATCGAAGGAATACCAGTAAAATAAAAGATGGTCAAAAACTGTGTGTTTATTTCATTAAAATGATTTTTAATTAAAGTGTGTGTTTTTTTATTTTATTTCATACAATAGGATTAATAATTGAGAGTTGTCTAATTGACAACTCTCAATTATTAACCTCGCTTAAAGTCACCTTCCAATAGCAAGGTGGCTTTAACCCATTATTAACCCATTAGCCACTGCTACAGGGCAATGGGAATAGACGGGCTAAGTGCCAGAAAGGGCGCATCTAATTATAGATTTGCCTTTTCTGGGGTGGCTGGGGTCAGATGTTAGTAGCCAGGGGGGTCACAAAATAAATACACCCTTCCTAGGCTATTATTATCTGCCCCCACTCGCTGGCTTTGCCTGTCTAGTGGAGAAAATAGCACGGGAGCCCACACATTTTTTTTCAACGAATTTACACCTTTAATTAACTCCTACATGTATGAAATTTTGCACACATACACTCATGTAATTGTTAGTGAAAACCATATATCAAACTACGTGAAATTACATGGTTAACTGTATGTAAACCATGTGTCAGTCATGTCAGGTTCTCTCATTTCACAAAAGCCGGTAATTGAATTAGATGCTATTATACTATGTAGAAGTGTATGAACTATAAATATATGTATATACTGTATATATGTCTCAATTACATATACAGTGCCTACAAGTAGTATTCAACCCCCTGCAGATTTAGCTGGTTTGATAAGATGCAAATAAGTTAGAGCCTTCAAACTGCAAACGAGAGTAGGATTTATTAACAGAAGCATAAATCTTACAAAACAAAAAGTTATGTTGCTCAGTTGAATTTTAATAAATTTTAAACATAAAAGTGTGGGTCAATTATTATACAACCCCTATGTTTAATATTTCGTGGAATAACCCTTGTTTGCAATTACAGCTAATAATCGTCTTTTATAAGACCTGATCAGGCCGGCACAGGTCTGTGGAGTTATCTTGGCCCACTCCTCCATGCAGATCTTCTCCAAGTTATCTAGGTTCTTTGGGTGTCTGATGTGGACTTTAATCTTGAGCTCCTTCCACAAGTTTTCAATTGGGTTAAGGTCAGGAGACTGACTAGGCCACTCCAAAACCTTGACTTTTTCCCTCTTGAACCAGGCCTTGGTTTTCTTGGCTGTGTGCTTTGGGTCATTGTCTTGTTGGAAGATGAAATTACGACCCATCTTAAGATCCTTGATGGAGGAGCGGAGGTTCTTGGCCAAAATCTCCAGGTAGGCCGTGCTATCCATCCTCCCATGGATGCGGACCAGGTGGCCAGGCCCCTTGGCTGAGAAACAGCCCCACAGCATGATGCTGCCACCACCATGCTTGACTGTAGGGATGGTATTCTTGGGGTCGTATGCAGTGCCATCCAGTCTCCAAACGTCACATGTGTGGTTGGCACCAAAGATCTCGATCTTGGTCTCATCAGACCATAGAACCTTGAACCAGTCTGTCTCAGAGTCCTCCAAGTGATCATGAGCAAACTGTAGACGAGCCTTGACATGACGCTTTGAAAGTAAAGGTACCTTACGGGCTCGTCTGGAACGGAGACCATTGCGGTGGAGTACGTTACTTATGGTATTGACTGAAACCAATGTCCCCACTGCCATGAGATCTTCCCGGAGCTCCTTCCTTGTTGTCCTTGGGTTAGCCTTGACTCTTCGGACAAGCCTGGCCTCGGCACGGGAGGAAACTTTCAAAGGCTGTCCAGTTCGGGAAGGCTAACAGTAGTTCCATAAGCCTTCCACTTACGGATGATGCTCCCAACAGTGGAGACAGGTAGGGCCAACTCCTTGGAAAGGGTTTTGTACCCTTGCCAGCCTTGTGACCCTCCACGATCTTGTCTCTGATAGCCTTGGAATGCTTCTTTGTCTTTCCCATGTTGACCATGTATGAGTGCTGTTCAAAAGTTTGGGGAGGGTCTTAAATAGTCAGAAAAGGCTGGCAAAAGAGATCATTAATCCACACATGTGAAGCTCATTATTCTTGGTGAATACTACTTGAACTACTACTTGAACTACTTCTTAATACTTTAGGGGGACCAAACAGAATTCTTGTGGTTTGAGGGGTTGAATAATAAATGACACTCTGAATTAACTTTTAACGTTTAAAAAAAAAAAAAAAATTTTGCTGCAGTGCATTTCCCACTTCCAGGCTGATCTACAGTACAAATGTCACAATGCCAAGTTAATTCCGCATGTGTCAACCAGCTAAATCTGCAGGGGGTTGAATACTACTTGTAGGCACTGTATATATTATATATATATATATATGTATTCTATATGTATATATCTATTCTTTCTTTTGTGATTTAAAAACTATTCATTTGCATACAGTATATGTCGGTTTTGCTAGCCACCGACAAAATCTCACAAGTTGGATGTAAATCGGATGTGAAACGTACGCTCAGATGCGACTAAATCGCATCATCGCAGTAGAATCGGATGACAATACGGAGCAATGTTCATGAAACTTTTGTGCGATAATCGACCGTTAAAACGGTCTGATTTTTTAGACGTTGTGTGTAACCCCGGCCTAATAACAGCGATCGCAAAAGCGCGGTCGGTAAAAACCAACCCGAATCATATTCTCTGGGTTCTTGGCTACCCCGGGTAGCTGAGAACCCGGAAAAAATCTGGCTCGGCGGGCGCACGGCACACTGCACATGAGCTCGCCATTTTCTTTGCCGGGAGAAGATGCGGGGAGCTCCAGGAGCCATGGGAGGACAGGGGGGACACCGGGAGGTATGGGGGACAGATCGGGGGTCCCGGGGACCCTCTTTCTTTCCACTCTGATGTGCGATCACATCAGAGGAGAGAGAAATTAAATAAAGAATCGCCGCTTTTATTTTTCGATCGCCGTTATAAGGTTAATAACAGCGATCGCAAAAGCGGGGTCGGTAAAAACCAACCCAAATCATGTTCTCTAGGGTCTTGGCTACCCCGAGTAGCCGAGACCCCGGAGAAAATCCGACTCTGGGGGGGCTCTATATACTTTCTCCACAGCGCTGTTAATTAACAACGCTGTGGTTTAAATACCCTTAACTACCGCCATTAAAAGACGTATCGGCAGTCGGTAAGGGGTTAAATAATTTTGTAATTATATATTTTTTTCATTTACTAGTTTTATTAAAGCCATGAAGCTATTGTGTTTCTTTTTTTATTTTTACCTTGGTAGAAACCTTTGCATCATTTAACAAGTTACATTTGAAACAAATTTTAGGCAATGATAAGGAAAGTGCAAAGTATACATACCAAAGACAACCAAATGATACTAACCAAAGACTTAGTGGAATGCCCACTACTCAGACAACCCCTTCTGAACTCCCATGTTTCTCTATATTTCACCCTTGTAAAACAATAACCTCTTTTCTCACCTCTGGTGGCGACACCGTTTGTAAGGTTCTGTGTACATGTTCCTGAAACTCAGTTTGTTCGTCAGCCATTTTACTTTCTGTCTTGCTGCAGCTATCTTGCCCTCAGTCAAAATGGAGTTTCCAGCTTGCATGTTCCCGCCCTGATTCTCTCCTTTTGCTTCTTAAGCAGCCACAGCTGAGCAATCAGTGCTTCAGAATCTAGCCTGCAGAGAACCTGTGACCTGACTCCTAAAGCCTTGGACCTTGTACTCCAGCTATTCCTACTGAGGAACTCTGAAGCACTTGTGGACTCTGAACCCTGCTCTTTGAAAGACCCACGTTTGCATGGACTTACGGTAACAGAGAAGAAGATCCTGAACCTGTTGTGGAGAGTGATTGCTGAGCTTAGATTACTCTGGCCTGCTGTGTCTCCTGCTTCTGTGTCTGCAAACTGTGTGACTATTTTTGCCAACTTGTATGAAGTAATACAAGACTTTCTATATCAAACCTGTGTCTCATGTATTTTCATCGCACCCAAGCACAAGACGCTATATGAACTGTACTACATACATTACAAGATTCTGAAGCCAAAACGTTAGTGTCTGCTGGGTCTGGAAAGGCTGTGTCTGCTGTAACTGTGGATATCGGATGTCCGGTTGTACTTTCTGTGATGACAGTGGTTGTGACTTCTCACAACCATTCCAGGTGAGCAATTCCCTTAAGTGTTTTTTTTTCTGCAGTGTTACCACAGGTAAACACTATTGTTTTTTTTTTCTTCTTTTCTCTTTTTTGTCTGCTGTAACTGTGGATATCAGATGTCCGGGTGAACTTTCTGTGATGATAGTGGTTGTGACTTCTCACAACCATTCCAGGTGAGCAGTTCCCTTAATTTTTTTTTCTCTCTGCAGTGTTACCACAGGTAAACACTATTGTTTTTTTTTTTTCTCCTCTCCTCTTCTTCCAGTACTCCTGTCTTAAAAGATCTGGAAAATGGAGGCCCGCATAAAGGAACTTTGCGGAGTGACTGATAATATCCTTGCAGATTTGCAGAATATAAAGACCCGTTTTTCAAGCCAACAGGACCTCACTAATCACAATTTGCAAGTGTTTGGACAGACTGCCCAGGATTTGCGAGCCAGGATTGAGGTTCTAGAAGGGCGAGTCCAGGCTCCTGCCGTAGCCCCGAGTTCTGGGATTCCCAAGTTGCCCCCTTTTCGTTTTGGCGGTGAACGTGAGAAATTCAGGGGATTTATTAATCAATGCAATCTTTTTTTTCTGCACATGCTTCACAATTTCCCACTGAACGATCTAAGGTGCTTACTATAATTATGTTGCTTACCAACAAGGCTTTGATGTGGGCAAACCCTCTGATTGAGACTGAGGATGATTGTTTGAATCACCTTGATGCTTTTAGTTCAGCCATGGGGCAGGTGTTTGATGACCCCAATCGAGGTGCAACAGCTGAAGCAGCCATGTTAGCTTTGCGCCAAGGTAAGCACTCGGTAGCTGAATATGCCTTGGATTTCAGGAGATGGGCCCTTGATACCACCTGGGACAGTTCCGCCAAAAAATCTATTTTTCGAAAGGGGTTATCTCCACTGATTAAGGATGAACTTGCTCGTGCCGACCCTCCCACTGCGTTAGGTGACTTTATTAACTACTGCATCCGTATTGATACTCGTCTGACTGAATGCAGGCAAGAGAGATGGTTCGAAAGCAATCGCACTAACCTTTTCCTACCTTCCTCTCCAGCTAAGGAACCTTTGAGTAGGATTACACGGGAACCTGAACCTGAACCCATGCAGGTAGACTCTTTACAACGACGGGTTAGTGATGCACGCAAGGAACATCGTTTTAAGGAGAATCTATGTTTCTATTGTGGTAAGTCAGGGCACTTCATTTATAAACTGCCCCAGCAGTTCTCGTAATACTACTGCAGCACTCATTCATTGTGAGTGTTGCGAGAGGGGATCTGTCAGGTCCGAGCCTCAGGCTCCAGAGAGATCTGCAGCAACAGATCTTGATTTCTCGGACTTAAACTCCGTTACCTCTGAGGACGTTGACTGTGTAAACGCTGCCATTTTTCAAGTTTCCTCAGCGGTGTCCCAGCTGAGTTGTAAGAAAAACAATTCTCATTGCTTTCTTTCCATCAAACTCTGGGTTGACTCAGCTTGGGTGTCTAGCTCTGCTATGATCGACTCAGGGGCAAGTGGAAATTTTATGGATGTCTCCTTTGCTCTGAAACAGGGGATACGTTCAGTGAAGAAGGCTACTCCAGTACAGATGGAAACTGTGGATGGCTCCCTGCTGACCTCTGGACCAGTGGATCAGGAAACAGAGCCTTTGAGGGTTCTTATGGGTAAAGATCATCGAGAGAAACTGTCCTTTATGCTTATCTCTTCTCCCCACTTTCCCATTATTCTAGGGCTACCATGGCTGCAGGCTCAGAATCCTACCATTAACTGGGAGACCAAGGAATTACACTTTCCAGAGAAACAGATGAGTCCAAAAGTTTCAGCTTGCTCTGTTCCTAAAGGAACCATGTCAGTCCCTGAACTACCAGCTGCATACCAGGACTATGTGGATTTATGTGACAAGAAGAACGCTGACCAGCTTCCTCCTCACCGTCCATATGATTGTCCAATTGAATTATTGCCTGGAGCAGAGATACCTTTTGGTAAGATCTACCCCCTGGTGGGGCCCGAGCTAAAGGCTTTAAAGGATTACATAGATGAAAATCTAGCCAAGGGCTTCATACGCCCCTCTTCATCTCCTGCAGGTGCACCCATCTTCTTTGTAAAGAAGAAAGATGGATCTCTGAGACCATGCGTAGACTATAGGGAACTCAATAAGGTTACTATTAGAAACCGTTATCCATTGCCTTTAATCCCTGAGTTATTGGAGAGAGTGCGACATGCCAAAATTTTCTCTAAACTAGATCTTCGTGGGGCCTATAACTTAGTCCGTATTAGACCTGGGGATGAATGGAAGACTGCATTCAGGTCACGCTATGGACACTTTGAATATCTAGTTATGCCTTTTGGTCTGAGTACCGCCCCAGCCACTTTCCAACACTTGGTGAATGACATCTTCAGGGATCTTCTAGATACATTCGTGGTAATTTATTTGGATGATATTCTAATTTTTCTAACTCCACAGAGGAACATCATGGACATGTGAGAATGGTCTTGGAACGTCTAAGACAAAATCATCTTTACATCAAACTTGAAAAGTGTGAATTCCATAGGACCGAAATTCAATTTCTGGGGTATGTACTGTCTACACAAGGAATTAGTATGGATGGAAGCAAAACCCAAGCCATCAAGGATTGGCCAAGTCCTAGAAATGTGAAGGAGGTACAGCGCTTCATCGGGTTTGCCAACTTCTATAGACGTTTCATTAGAAATTTCTCTGAGGTAGTGTCACCTATCACCCAACTTACCCGGAAAGAGTCTAGGTTCTCCTGGACTCCCCAAGCCCAGGAAGCATTTTCCCGTCTAAAAGATAAATTTACCACTGCACCTATCCTAGTACATCCCAACCCCGAGCTTGCCTTCATAATAGAGGTGGATGCTTCAGACTGTGCCATTGGAGCTATACTCTCTCAGAGAACAGGTGAGAAGAATGTCTTGCATCCCTGTGCCTTCTTTTCCAGCAGTTGTCTTCGGCTGAGAGGAACTACGATGTGGGCAATAGAGAGTTGTTGGCCATTATTGCCGCCTTCAAAGAATGGAGACACCTTCTTCAGAGAGCTGCACAGCAAATAGTCGTCCTGACAGACCATCGTAACCTTGAGTTTATCAGGTCGGCTAAGTGCCTGACTCCTCGCCAGGCTCGCTGGAATCTTTTCTTAAACCAATTTAATTTTATCATTTCTTATAGACCAGGATCGCGCAATGGAAAGGCGGATGCACTCTCTAGGATTTACTCAGCAGAGACACGTCCAATTACTCCTCCTAAGACTATTCTTCCTGACTCTAGATTCCTAGGAGTAATTCATAATCAAGACCTACTTAAGGACATCAAGGAAGCATACCATGCGGATTCCTTTTTGGCACAACCCCCAAGGGACGTAAGTCTTGTCTTTAAGAATGGTGTGTGGATTCAGGGACAACGCCTGTATATTCCTGAAACAGTCAGATTGAGAGTATTGCAACTCATTCACGATTCCAAGATAGCTGGGCATAGAGGAATTCTAAAGACACAGGAATTTCTCTCTCGTTTCTTTTGGTGGCCCACTTGCAGGAAGGATGTTTTAAACTATGTCACTTCATGTGAAGTCTGTGCAAGATGCAAAACACCTCGCTCCTCACCAACTGGTCTGTTACAGCCTCTTCCCACCCCGTCCCGCCCGTGGGGATCCATTTCTATGGACTTCATTGTGGAGTTACCAACCTCTCAAGGGAAGAACACCATTCTAGTGGTGGTTGACCGTCTAACAAAGGCAGCTCATTTTATCCCTTGTGTCGGCTTACCCACTGCAAAACAGACATCAGATTTGATGATTAAAGATGTGTTTCGCTTACATGGAGTACCGGATGAGGTTATTTCGGATCGAGGGGTGCAATTCACTTCTAGGTTTTGGCAAAATTTCTGTGCAGCATTGGACATTAAAGTAAACCTTTCTTCTGCTTTTCATCCCCAGACTAATGGACAGACCGAAGAACCAATCAAACCCTGGAGCAGTATCTCCGCTGCTTTATCTGCCACCTACAGGATGATTGGGTGGATCTACTTCCATTAGCTGAGTTCTCGTATAAACAACTCTCAGAGTGCCTCCACTAAGCAGTCTCCTTTTTACTCTAATCTAGGTTATCATCCTAACATTCTACCACGATTTCCCATAGAAACGCCTTTACCAGCAGTGGCTGAAAGAATCACGTCTTTACAGAAGAATATGGATCTTCTAAAGGAGAATCTGGAATCGGCTCAGGAAAGGTACAAGAAAGCAGCAGATAAATTTCGTAAACATGCACCAGCTTTCAAGGTAGGAGACTTGGTCTGGCTGTCAACCAGAAATCTTAAGTTAAGGATTCCATCGTCTAAGTTGGGACATAAGTACATTGGACCCTATAAAATCAGTAAAATTATAAGTGCCGTTGCTTGTCGTCTTCAACTGCCCAGAACTATGAGAATTCACCCTGTCTTTCATGTATCCCTACTAAAGGCTGCGACACCCAATACGTTTCCTGGACGTTCTTCTCCTTGCCCTGACCCAGTGCTAGTCGATGGTCAGGAAGAATTTGTGGTGGAAAGGATTTTAGATTCCAGGTTGTATAGAAATCAGTTACAATATCTGATTAAATGGCAGGGCTACCCAGTGGAGGACAACTCATGGGAACCAGTCAATAACGTTAATGCTCCTCGCTTGCTCCGTCAGTTTCATCAGAGGTACCCACACAAGCCTGGCCTGAGGTCATCCGGAGGTTGTCCCTAAGGGGGGAGTAATGTAAGGTTCTGTGTACATGTTCCTGAAACTCAGTTTGTTCGTCAGCCATTTTACTTTCTGTCTTGCTGCAGCTATCTTGCCCTCAGTCAAAATGGAGTTTCCAGCTTGCATGTTCCCGCCCTGATTCTCTCCTTTTGCTTCTTAAGCAGCCACAGCTGAGCAATCAGTGCTTCAGAATCTAGCCTGCAGTGAACCTGTGACCTGAGTCCTAAAGCCTTGGACCTTGTACTCCAGCTATTCCTACTGAGGAACTCTGAAGCACTTGTGGACTCTGAACCCTGCTCTTTGAAAGACCCACGTTTGCATGGACTTACGGTAACAGAGAAGAAGATCCTGAACCTGTTGTGGAGAGTGATTGCTGAGCTTAGATTACTCTGGCCTGCTGTGTCTCCTGCTTCTGTGTCTGCAAACTGTGTGACTATTTTTGCCAACTTGTATGAAGTAATACAAGACTTTCTATATCAAACCTGTGTCTCATGCATTTTCATCGCACCCAAGCACAAGACGCTATATGAACTGTACTACATACATTACACCGTTCCAGCAGTATCGGTATAGGCTTTCAAAAGAATCGCATGATATTGTTATGTCATGTGATCTTTGGTCCCAATCACCACTTGCTTCTCTATCCCCACCTTTATACAAATCACATGCTATCACAATTTTCAGATAAATATTTTTTAAGTATTTAGAAAACTATGTGTCACGGGTAATCTGCTCAGTTGAGAGCTCCTGGAACCTTTCCGGCGTTTAAGTCTGTCAACTATTCACTGTTAGCCATTCTCATCTCCTATATAAACTGGGCACTGGCTAGCACTCATTGGCAGAGATAGCTTATGCTGCATGACTGGAGGTTGTTCGTGGTTATTGGAGAAGGTGTTTGGTGGTTTTTTCTGTGACTGTTGCTAGGTTTTGAGTGTGTGATAATTCAATTTCTTCTACTTTTATTTAACCCTATCCTCCACTACCCGGTGCATTCCTCTGTTATCTGTGTGAGTATATTTGTTTGGTATTTTTTGATATCCCTGTTCGTATTATCTTGTTAGTCTAGTTGGTGTATTACAGTACACTACTACTCCCAACTTTACTGGGTGGGTGAAGGGTACAGACTGAGGGCAGATTCAGGAGCTAAGGCAAGGTACATGGCCCCGACATCTTCATTATCAGAAGTAATCCGGGGAACAGGGTGAGCAAGGGCACCCCTAGCGTTAGGGATCAGGAAGGAGCCCCTGGTCCCTGGAATCCGACAAGAGACGTAATGCCATTTATTATTTTCTGCACATTTCAAAAATACTTGCTAATTTGTGTTGGCATACCTCAATTAACTGACTATTCCAATTGGAGTAATATAGTAAAATATAACTATTTGTAAATTAAAAAGCTTTTAAAGTTGCAAAATGAACACAATTATAATTAATTTAAAAACTCATATTGCTTCTCTCAACATACAAAAGATTATTATTAAATGTTATGTATTACCCTAATTAAAGTGCTATAGATTCAGAGGAATGTCCTAGTTTGTGAACTTCCTTAACCAACTTGTACAATTCCTGAATCATTTTCCTTCTTACCGCTATTAATATGTGCAGTTTTTGTTGGATCTCCTACTCCTTTTTGATATACTGGAGGAAATCGACCTACATAGATAACATATTTGGTTACTCTTGCTAGTTCTTCTTCTATTGGACTACTACAGTTAGCTAGCTAATACTAATTGCTAGCTACTGATTCCTAAAATGATAGCTAAACCTGCATGGTATACACAGCTAAGCTATCACTGTATCAAGATATTTAGGTAGCACTCCTCTTTAATATATATGCTGGACCCTCTGCCCTATTTTATCTAAGCTGGATATTTTGCCCTTTGCATTTTTTCACTTATTCATTCCTGCCATAAATCATCAGGGGCTGGCAGTTTAGCTGTGAGATGTACCTAGATGTAGTTGATAGGAATATTCAGCGGAGTAGGGGCACCAATTTAAAGCTATTCATATGTGTCAATCAAACTGATTTGCTTATACAAGTTTTTTAGATGATCGTTTCTGGATGGTGCACAGCTTTAGCATAGATATGATAACCAGTAAAGAATGAAAGAAGAAATTGCAGCACTCACCCGATCCTTGAAGAGCAAGTCCTTTATTTCTTTAAGCGGAAAACATGATAAGATGCGGTTGTGCAGGTGACAGGGGAGTTTAACAAGAAAAGACAAAAGCCCTGACGGACTATGGCCGTTTCGCGCCTCACTTGCGCTTCTACGGGTCCATAATGTCCTATATAGAACACGCTACCCTATATTATCTAAGCTGAATATTTTGCCCTTTGTGTTTTTTCATTAATTTATTCCTGCCATAAATCATCAGGGACTGGCAGTTTAGCTGTGAGATATAACTAGATGTAGTTCATGATAAATGTGATAACATATCGGCATAATTGCTGACCAATTGTGTTGGCAGATTAGATAAAATCCCAATAAAACATATTCACGTTTGTCTGTGTAAGGTGAACAAGTGTGAAAAAGTTAATGTGGTATGAATACAGTGCCTTGCGAAAGTATTCTGCTCCCTGGATCTTTTCAACCTTTTCCCACATATCATGCTTCAAACATAAAGATATCTAATGTAAATTTTTGGTGAAGAATCAACAACAAGTTGGACACAGTTGTGAAGTTGATTGAAATTTATTGGTTATTTAAAATTTTTGTGGAAATACAAAAACTGAAAAGTGAGGCGTGCAATATTATTCGGCCCCTTTACTTTAAGTGCAGCAAACTCACTCCAGAAGTTCATTGTGGATCTCTGAATGATCCAATGTTGTCCTAAATGACAACTGATGATAAATATAATCCACCTGTATGTAATCAAATCTCTGTATAAATGCACCTGCTCTGTGATAGTCTCAGGGTTCTGTTTGAAGCACAGAGAGCATCATGAAGACCAAGGAACACAACAGGCAGGTCCGTGATACTGTTGTGGAGAAGTTTAAAACCGGATTTGGATACAAACTGATTTCTAAAACATTAAACATCCAAGGAGCACTGTGCAAGCGATCATATTGAAATGGAAGGAGTATCATACCACTGCAAATCTACCAAGACCCAGCCGTCCCTCTAAACTTTCATCTCAAACAAGGAGAAGACTGATCAGAGATGCAGCCAAGAGGCCCATGATCACTCTGGATGAACTGCAGAGATCTACAGCTGAGGTGGGACAGTCTGTCCATAGGACAACAATCAGTCATACACTTCACAAATCTGGCCTTTATGGAAGAGTGGCAAGAAGAAAGCCATTTCTCAAAGATATATACAAAAGTGTTGTTTAAAGTTTGCAACAAGCCACCTGGGAGACACAGCAAACATGTGGAAGAAGGTGCTCTGGTTAGATGAGACCAAAATCGAACTTTTTGGCAACAATGGCAAACGATATGTTTGGTGTAAAGGCAACACAGCTCATCACCCTGAAAACACCATTCCCATTGTCAAACATGGTGGTGGCAGCATCATGGTTTGGGACTTCTTTTCTTCAGCAGGGATAGGGAAGATGGTTAAAATTGATAGGAAGATGGATGGAGCCAAATACAGGACCATTCTTGAAGAAAACCTGTTGGAGTCTGCAAAAGACCTGAGACTGGGACAGAGATTTGTCTTCCAACAAGACAATGATCCCAAACAGAAAGCAAAATCTACAATGGAATGGTTCACAAATAAAAGTATCCAGGTCTTAGAATGGCCAAGTCAAAGTCCCGACCTGAATCCGATCGGGAATCTGTGGAAAGATGTTGTGAACACGTTGGAGGCGACTTCTGAGCTGGGGCTCCCTCCGGTGGTTGCTGAGGGTAATGAATCAATTGCTGAATGGCTTTCAGCTGGGTCCGAATGGTCTCATGTAAGTGACCTGAACTCCCATCAGCATTGCCGGTAATCAATTGTTCTTCCAGGTCTTGGTTGGAGCTCAGCTTGCATTCCTGCTTCCATTCAGATAAGTGACTTGCAGTGTTTTATTTCCTCTGGTTGGATTTTCCTTGCTGGTTTGCTGCCTAGCAGTGGACTTCAGCCTGGTCCCCTTTTGGGGCCTGGCGCTGCATTTGTGCTCAGTTTTGTTTGCACTTTTGCTCTGTTCCTGTGTCACTTTTTATTTGCTGAATTGCTGTGTGTTACACCAGAGATCTGATTTAGGTGGTAGAGATCGTGTGATCTCAGAATTTTTGTTAATCAGAAGTGCTGGTATTTTTGTCAGGGTTTTTTGGGTTGCAGTCAGAATTCTTTCCTATACTTTTCTATCTAGACAATATTGGGCCCCAGCTTTTGCTCATTTTATTTTCTGTCTGTGTTCGTATTTTCTTCTTGTCTAACCGCCATTACATGTTTGGGGGTTTTTCTATTTCTTTGGGGGTTCTGCTACGGGGCAGATAGCTTTCATCTTTCTGTCTTTAGGTGTAGCTATCTCTCCGGCTGTGACGAGGCGTCTAGGATCACCGTAGGTACGCTCCACGGCTACTTCTAGTGTTGCGATTAGTTTAGGGTTCTGCAACCCACTAGTTTCCAGCCTCTCTGGTGTATTGCTACTTTGGCTATTTTTGCTATTTCTCCTCAGCTACCGAATCATAACAGACAGAGCTGAAACTGCTGTTCACAAAAGATCTCCATCCAACCTCACTGAGCTCGAGCTGTTTGTCAAGGAAGAATGGGCAAGAATTTTAGTCTCTCGATGTACAAAACTGATAGAGACATACCCCACGCGACTTGTAGCTGTAATCGCAGCAAAAGGTGGCGCAACAAAGTATTAAGGGGCCAAATAATATTGCACGCCCCAATTTTCAGTTTTTGTATTTCCACAAAAATTTAAAATAACCAATAAATTTTGTTCAACTTCATAATTGTGTCCCACTTGTTGTTGATTCTTCACCAAAAAATTATATTTGGTAGCTTTATGTTTGAAGCATGATATGTGGGATAAGGTTGAAAAGTTCCAGGGGGCCGAATACTTTTGCAAGGCACTGTACTTTTGCAATGCTTTGTAACTCCCAAGCATAGCTTACAAGTCACTTTCTCTTCAGCTCCACTTCACTTATGCAGTCTCAGGGTGACTCTCTAATCCACAGCATTATCTTCTTTGGGATTCTGGCCATATACAGAGCCACTTAACTTTCCTTCTGTCTCTAATCCACTTCAACCCACAAGGTCCAGAATGTTCCATTCTGCTGTCACTAGATCCAGTTACAAAATATTGCTATGTCTCTTCTGCTTCGTCCCTTCACACAGTCTTCCCTGTGGCTACAGATTTCACTTCCTCCACGTGGTCACACTAAATACCTTTTTTCAGAACAACTACCAAAGTTCCTAGCTAACAAGTCCTGCCATAAATGTGGCTGGCCAGCTGATAAACCTTCCTTTCCTATCTGTCTAAACTACCACAGCATAAAATGATGCACAACAATGGTACATTTTAGGTACATTTTATAATGACTCTTAAAAGTCTTCTTGAAGAATGTCAGATAACCTCTCACTCCTTTTCAGAACTACGCAAAGAAAAGACAAAATAATATTTGGATTCCTTTTATAGCACCGAGTTCTTCTACAGAAGTACAATCTCTAATAGATTTAAGTTCCTTTTTGCAGAAAACTATGTCCATAATATTGCTTGGCTATTGAAACTAAGCATCCTGTAAAGCACTTTAAAATTTCCCATTTTATTATCAGCTGGTATGCACATGCTTATTTGTAGAAAGCTTTACTAATTATGTTGAAATTACTAAATACACCTAAATATACTACTATTATATGCACCATTTTTCAGTTATTCATTTTAAAAATCACAAAAAACCTTCTCCATAGACTTCAAAATGACAAATATATATTCTGCCATTTGTGACACAGTTTGTCAAGATACATCATCCTACTTCATAGAATAGTTAGAGTTCACAGATTTTCTAAATAAAATAGGCAGCGAAAAGGTAACAGCTGAAATCTCTAAATATTTTTGGCATTGCTTTAATGTGAAATCTTTTTATCTAAATGCATCTTTAGAACTCAGATTTCACTAGAATTACTTGAACTTTTTCTGCTACCATTTCTCCTCTAATTATCGTTTTCTTTTAGGGAAAAAAAAGACAATACTGTTATCGTAGAGGCTCTATGTGAATTTTACTCACTCCCATTTTATAACATTCATGCTTTTTTGGTTTCTGGCAATCTCCATATGCTAGACTTTAATATTTAATCAGTCTAACTTTTAAGGGAAAACTACTGGCCCCATTAGATAATTAATGCATTCTTGAATTTTATCTGCTTCGGTTTATAAAATATGCAACCAGTAATTAGAAAAGGAGTTTATTAGGTACACTGTATTTGTTCAGGAAGCAGTTTCTCCTTTGATTGAAGCCTCTGGGACTGGCATAGTTAGACCGTCTGTCTTCTCATTCAGTAGTGTTCCATTGTTTATCCTTCATGCTACAGTTTTGCAACACTGCACATCCTAGCTGTTCCAAGAACAGTTGGTGGTTTAAGTATTACTTCTGTAATTGGGCAAATAAGAATAGCAAAACAACATAATGTTTCTGTAGGAAGGCAGACTGCAAAATATTTATGTTCATTCACCTCAAAAAAGATCTAATTTGCCAAACATATATAAATATAAATATGTTGAACAAAGAGCAATATGGAAATATCATGAACTTATAAATATTTTGTGGACTCCAAAAATATTGTGTTTTTATCCTGTTATTTACAAATTTCACAGATACAGAACATATGTGTCTAGATATATTTATGCTTTACTATTGCTACAGCCGGTTGAAGTGCCGTAGGTAGAGCAATCCTTAGGTTGGATGATAACCTGTGGAGCACTTTCTCTAAAAGTGTTGGGGTCTTTTCAAAAAAAGAAGCTATGTGTATGCACAAGAAATAATACAGTGTGTGAATCCTACATTATTTAGTTGTTTTCCCTTTTGCAGACACTAAACACCTGAAGAGACAACACCTTCTTTTTCTTAACTCTGCATCTCTCCTCTCTCTCTTTCTTATGGAATTCAAGAAGAAGCAGGAGTTATCTGATCCCTCAGTGATGACAGAATGAAAAATGGATTTAGCCAGTTTTTGGTAGTGAATTATCTGGAGATTTGAAGGAAGTAATTAATAACTGGAATGGGAGGCATTATTTCATTTTTTTAACTCTGCATTTCTGAAAATGTAAGTGTACTGTAGTTGCTCTTTACACCCTCGCTCATAATGTAAATATAATGTCCAAATGATACAATTATACAGTGCTAAATAGTGTTGAGCATTCCGATACTGCAAATATCGGTTATCGGCCGATATTTTCTGTATCGGAATTCCGATTCTGAGTTCCGATATTTTTGTCATATCGGATATCGGAATCGGAGATTTCTGAGAAAGTCTATGGGAGTTCTTGTGTCACAGAATTAAGTACGTGACACAGGAACTTCCCGAAACTGTCACTGTCAGTGTCGGTCGGGTCTGTCAGAGTCCGCACTTACCTGGCAGAAGATCCCCTTCCCCGGTGGTCACGTCTTCCTGGATGGCCGCCATTACCCTGTCCCCTGGCGGTCACGTGC
>JARQOD010000007.1:167814702-167851763 GCA_033576555.1 Oophaga sylvatica | reverse complement strand
ACTGGGGTCAGTAATGTCACTGTTCCCCTGCTGTGTGAACGACAAAAATCCTGCTGCCTCCACCCTGTTCTCTTCTCATCCCTGGGTTACAACACCGCCAGTTGTTTCTCGGAAGTGCTGTTAGCACAGTCTACACTTGCTCCTGTGTTACTGGGGTTCAGTAATGTCAGCTGTTCCCCTGCTGTGGAACGGCAAATAGTCCTGCTGCCTCCACCCTGTTCTCTTCTCATCCCTGGGTTACAACACCGCCAGTTGTTTCTCGGAAGTGCTGTTAGCACAGTCTACACTTGCTCCCGTGTTACTGGGGTTCAGTAATGTCAGCTGTTCCCCTGCTGTGTGAACGGCAAATAGTCCTGCTGCCTCCACCCTGTTCTCTTCTCATCCCTGGGTTACAACACCGCCAGTTGTTTCTCGAAGTGCTGTTAGCACAGTCTACACTTGCTCCTGTGTTACTGGGGTTCAGTAATGTCAGCTGTTCCCCTGCTGTGTGAATGGCAAATAGTCCTGCTGCCTCCACCCTGTTCTCTTCTCATCCCTGGGTTACAACACCGCCATTGTTTCTCGGAAGTGCTGTTAGCACAGTCTACACTTGCTCCTGTGTTTACTGGGGTTCAGTAATGTCAGCTGTTCCCCTGCTGTGTGAACGGCAAATAGTCCTGCTGCCTCCACCCTGTTCTCTTCTCATCCCTGGGTTACAACACCGCCAGTTGTTTCTCGGAAGTGCTGTTAGCACAGTCTACACTTGCTCCTGTGTTACTGGGTTCAGTAATGTCAGCTGTTCCCCTGCTGTGTGAACGGCAAATAGTCCTGCTGCCTCCACCCTGTTCTCTTCTCATCCCTGGTTACAACACCGCCAGTTGTTTCTCGGAAGTGCTGTTAGCACAGTCTACACTTGCTCCTGTGTTACTGGGTTCAGTAATGTCAGCTGTTCCCCTGCTGTGTGAACGCAAATAGTCCTGCTGCCTCCACCCTGTTCTCTTCTCATCCCTGGGTTACAACACCGCCAGTTGTTTCTCGGAAGTGCTGTTAGCACAGTCTACACTTGCTCCCGTGTTACTGGGGTTCAGTAATGTCAGCTGTTCCCCTGCTGTGTGAACGGCAAAAAGTCCTGCTGCCTCCACCCTGTTCTCTTCTCATCCCTGGGTTACAACACCGCCAGTTGTTTCTCGGAAGTGCTGTTAGCACAGTCTACACTTGCTCCTGTGTTACTGGGGTTCAGTAATGTCAGCTGTTCCCCTGCTGTGTGAACGGCAAACAGTCCTGCTGCCTCAACTTTAATTTCCATGGGTACCTTCTGCTACCCATCCGGGTTCCAGTACCGTCAGCTGGTTCTCCGCAGTACCTTTGGCCTAGGTGCCTCCATGTCGGTATCCGAGTTCCAGCAACGTCTGCTGGTCCTTGGTAGTGCTTTGGAGCACAGGTACCTCCTGCTTAGTAACCCTGTCCCAGTAACGTCAGCTGGTCCTCGGTTGTGCCATTGGCTCTTTTCCTTCTGCTGACCCTCCGGGTTCCAGCACAGTCAGCTGGTCCTCGTTACTTTCATTGGCTCTTGTACCTTCTGCTACCCATCCGGGTTCCAGTACCGTCAGCTGGTTCTCCGCAGTGCCTTTGGCCTAGGTGCCTCCATGTCGGTATCCGAGTTCCAGCAACGTCTGCTGGTCCTTGGTAGTGCTTTGGAGCACAGGTACCTCCTGCTTAGTAACCCTGTCCCAGTAACGTCAGCTGGTCCTCGGTTGTGCCATTGGCTCTTTTCCTTCTGCTGACCCTCCGGGTTCCAGCACAGTCAGCTGGTCCTCGTTACTTCCATTGGCTTTTGTACCATCACCAACAGGACAAAGAAGGTTAAGACAAACTACAAGATACAGAACAAGAGACAGAAGAACAATAAGCAGAAGATCAAAAAGCAGAAGAACATTAAGTATAAGACCAAAATGAAGAGCAAAATATATGCTCTAAATTCTAAGCAGAAGAAGACTAAGCAGTGTATGGGGGTGAGTCCGTTCCTCCTCGTGGTGCCCCTGGAAAATGCCTGATGCTGCTGCAGGCTAAACTGAACGCGGACAAATACTGTTGTAATTGAAATCTTTCGTGACAGCAAGAACGGAAGGATGAAAATTCAGAGTTTTACAGATTACAAGTACAGAATGTCTGTCACAAATAAGAATATGATGAAAAGGATGAATAGGAAGAAGATGAAGAAGTAGAATATGAAGAATAATAACTGTTTAATAAGAACAATATAAGTAATGTTAACAAAAAGATGAATAGCAAGAAGTTTTAGAAGATTAAGAAGGTGAAGATGAAGAATAATTTGATGAGAAAGATGATGCTGCTGAAAATTATGAAGGAGAAAGTGTGTGAAAAGTTAAAAAGGTGAAGACCATGGAAGTTGTGAAACAGACATATTTGACAAAATAGAAAAAAGGTTAACAACATTGTCAATTTGTTCATCAATCCGAACGTATTTCCTAAAAAAAAAAAATTAATGCTATTCCATTGGATTGGGTCAAACATCTATGCCTTTAATGTCTCCTCAACCTCCCCCAATACATTCTACATTACTCTTTCTTGTTTTCCTTCATGTACAATTAACCAACAAGGCAAGAATGGTTTTTTTTTAATTTCGATATTTTGTTCCCATAGACTTACATGGGACTTCCGGTATCGGTATCGGGTATCGCCGATATTTTTGTGATATCGCGATACCATTCCGATTCCGATACTTTAGGATATCGGAAAGTATCGCTCAACTCTACTCCCTGATGATCGAGGCCGAAGCCGAAAATACAATTTACATGCCTCCCGAAGGTGAAAAATTTGTCTCGCCCACCAATGAACCTGTCCGGGAGAGCTACTTTAGGTTCAACTCTGGTTTGCTCCAGGGAGACAAAACTTTGGACTTAATGTCCGTCAGCTCCATGGATAATCCCTGCAACTGCAGAGCCAGCTGGGCTACTGGATCCATGGTAACTGGAGATAATTTTTATTGGCCAGTGAAAATGTCACGCTGTCTAATGATATGTATACAATGTCAGTAAACTATTAATACAGGAACAACACTCTATACAACAAGTAGTATAGCAACATCAGCATGTAAGTATAGAATAGATTTACCTGACACGATATCTGCTGAACTCAGGGTTAATCTTGAGGACTGATGAGCTGAAACAGGAAAGAAGTGGACCGGGATCTAACCTGACCCTAAACTGGGGTCCTAACTAATCCCTCACCTTGGAGGTACTGATAATGGTTCAGAGGTCCAAGTCTCCAACCTAACCCTGTCTCCTATCAGACCCTGAACCCTGTAATTAGTCCTAAGAAGGATCCTGACTACCACCAAAGGGATATGGGCTGATCTCAGCTAAATACACAGATTAGACATATAAGACAGACAGGATAACACACGCTTGCATACACACTCAAACACCAAAGAACATAAATGGTCTGGGAAATAAACTCTAACCAAGTTGAGCTTAGAACAACTAAGGAGCTCACAACTAAAGTCTATACAGATTCATTCCTATCTGTGGTCTGCATGAAGGTTTCACTGGCAACTCCCCAAGCAGACAGCCAGGAATTTAAAGGAAACCAATCAACAAATAATCAATTGCAGCCGGGAGAAACTGCACCCAGTCCCAGCACCGAGCACAGACAGAATTAACTCCCTAGCTGCCAAACACAAAGAAACAGCAGCTCAGCTGTGAGAAGTCAAAATGTGCAACCGCGACGATCTTCGTGGCAATGCACACATGACAATACGCTCCACAAAATAGTCAATCCCCGGACAGACAGAAGCCTCAGCCTGTCCATAAGAAAATCGAGGGTGAAACCCAGAATTTCAGAAAAATAGAGACATCAAGGTGGCAGAGCTAGCCCTATTATTAAGAGCAAACTCAGCCAAAGGCAAAAAAGAGACCCAGTCATCTTGATCAGCAGACACAAAACATCTCAAATAAGTCTCCAAGGTCTGGTTTGTTCTCTCGGTCTGTCCATTGGTCTGAGGGTGAAATGCAGAGGAGAAAGATAACTGAACACCAAGTTTAGAACAAAATGTCCTCCAAAATCTGGAAAGAAAGTGGACCCCTCTGTCAGACACAATGTTCTCCGGAATGCCATGAAACCGAACCACCTACTGAAAGAACAAAGGCACCAATTCGGAGCAGGAAGGCAACTTAGGTAATGGCACAAGATGTATCATCTTGGAAAATCTATCACCGATTACCCAGATAACGGTCATTCTCTGAGAGACAGGGAGGTTGGAAATAAAATCCATAGAAATATGGGTCCATGGCCTATTGGGTACAGGTAATGGCATTAACAAACCACTAGAATGAGAGCAAGTCCCACAGGACTGCACAAAGTCCCTGACGTCACGAGACAAAGTAGGCCACCAAAAGGACCGACTCACCAAGTTTCTGGTACCAAAAATCCCGGGATGACCTGCCAATGCGGAGCAATGAATCTCAGACATCACACTCTTTTTCCACTGGTCTGGGACAAACAATTTCCCAACAGGGCAGCGCTCAGGTTTATCCTCCTGATTCCCCTCCAGAGCCAGTCTCAAATTGGGCGAGATGGCGGAAAGTACTACACCCTCTTTCAAAATAACAGCAGGATCAGATAACTCAGGAGAATCTGCAAAGAAATTCCTCGAGAGGGCATCCGCCTTAAAATTCGTAGTGCCCGGAAGAAAAGAAACCACAAAATTAAAACGTGTGAAAAACAAGGCCCACCTGGCCTGTCTAGGATTAAGTCGCTTGGCTGATTCGAGATAAACCAGATTCTTATGGTCCGTGAGGACCACCACCTGATGTTTGGCTCCTTCCAGCCAATGTCTCCACTCTTCAAAGGCTCACTTCATGGCCAAATAACTCCCGATTACCCACATCATAATTACGTTCAGTTGGAGAAAATTTTTGAGAGAGAAAGGCGCAAGGTTTACTCTTAGAGGTCTCTGGATCCCTTTGGGACAAAACGGCACCTGCCCCAAAATCAGAGGCGTCAACCTCCACCTGAAACGGCAGAGAAACATTAGGCTGCCGTAGAACAGGTGCAGAAATGAATCTCTGCTTAAGTTCCTAAAATGCAGAAACTGCCTCAGAAGGCTAATACACAACATCGGAACCCTTTTTGGTCAAATCAGTCAATGGTTTAACAATAGCGGAGAAATTACCAATAAATTTACGATAGAAATTGGCAAAACCCAAAAATCTCTGAAGAGCCTTCAATGAAGTAGGTTGAACCCAATCACAGATGGCCTGAACCTTGACCAGGTCCATTTCAATAACAGACGGAGACAAAATGAATCCCAGAAATGAGACCTTCTGTACGCCAAAAAGACACTTTGATCCCATCACATACAGTGCATTCTCTCTCAAAATCTGGAACACAGTCCGAACATGTTTCACATGAGAGTCCCAGTCGGAAAAAATCAAGATATCATCCAAATAAACTATCAGAAATGTATCCACAAAATCCCTGAAAATATCATTCATAAATGATTGGAGGACGGAAGGGGCATTAGTAAGCCCAAAAGGCATCACTAGGTACTCAAAATGCCCCTCTGGGGTATTAAACGCCGTCTTCCATTCATCCACGTGCTTAATGCGAATAAGGTTATACGCCCCCTGAGGTCAAGCTTGGTAAACCAACTAGCACTTTTCACTCTGGAAAATAGGTCAGAAATCAAGGGTAATGGATATTGATATTTAACAGTGATTTTATTCAGGAGGCGATAGTCAATACACGGCCTCAATGAACCATCCTTTTTGGCCACGAAGAAAAAAACGGCGCCCAAGAGTGAAGAGGATGATCTAATATGACGCTTCTCCAAAGACTCCTTGATATAAGATCGCATAGCATCATGTTCAGGTACAGATAAATTAAAAAGGCGACCTTTAGGAAATTTACCACCAGGCACTTACTCAATAGCACAATCATAGCTCCTGTGAGGAGGTAAGGATGCAGACTTACTCTCAGTAAACACATCCGAATAATCAGTCAAAATGTCAGGGACATCCTGAGACTGGGGATAGGCAGAAAAAACAGGAGTGTCAGTATTAACACATTGGCAGCCCCAACTGGTCACAGACACAGATTTCCAATCCAAAACAGGATTATGAGTCTGTAACCAAGGGAAACCCAGTACAATAATGTCATGCAGATTATGCAACACCAGAAATTTGCAACTCTCCGGATGATCTGGTTCAACCCTCATTATCACCTGAGTACAAAACTGGGGTTTATTCTCCGCCAAAGGGGTAGAATTAATGCCCAGCAAAGGAATAGACTTCCGCAGGGGTATCATGGGAAACCCACAACGTTTGGCAAAGTCAAAATCCATCAGGTTAATAGCTGCTCCTGAATCAACAAAAGCCTGAGCAGAAAATGTGGACAGGGAGCATATCAGGGTAACAGTCAAAAGAAATTTAGTCTGAACACTACCCAAGACAACTGTGCGCGCAAAACGTCTTCCCCGCTTAGGGCAGACGGAAATAGAATGAGAAGTGTCACCACAGTAGAAACATAACCCATTGCGCTTTAGAAACTCATGACGCTGAGCCCCAGAAGTCACTCCATCACACTGCATGGGCTCAGGAGCTGGCTCACAAGGCAACACTATCTCACGCATACATCTGCGCTCACGCAAACGTCTGTTATGTTTCGGTAGCTGAGGAGTGCAGGTAAAAAAGGCAATACACCAGAGCAGTTGGAATCTATGAGATTGCAGTACCCTGACTAACCACCACAACTAGAGGCAGCCGTGGAGCGTTCCTACGTTGGTCCTAGACGCCTCGTCACAGCCTGAAAAACTAACTACACCTAAAGATAGAAAGAGGAAAGTTATCTGCCCCGGAGCAGATCCCCAAAGAACATAGAAAGCCCCCAAACATGTAATGGCGGTTAGACAAGAAGAAATACTGACACAGACAGAAAATAGTATGAGCAAACGTTGGGGCCCAAACTACCTAAACAGAAAAGGATAGGAAGGGCACTTACTGCAATCCCAAAAAACCCTGAAAAGCACCAACTCTACTAATTTCAAAAACACCTGAGATCACACGACCTCTACCACCTAAATTAGTTCTCTGGTGTAACAAAATCAAAACAGCAGCCACTGAAAAAACTGGAAAAAGCAAATGTACAAACATCAGTGGCTGAACTAAACTGAGAGGGCAAAAGCCCCCGGAGGGGACCCTGAAGGCCCCCACAGAAGTGCAGGAAAAAATGCAAAAATCAAGCACAAAAACAAAAAGAAGAAAATGTCTTATCTGTTAGCAGGAGATGCAGACACGACACAGCAGGCTACAAAGGAAACAGGAATCAAGGATTGAGACCAGAACAATTGATCACCGGCAACCCTGATGGGAAGGTGACTCCCTTATAATAGACCAGTCAGTAACACCTGATTCCCAATCCTCACAATCTTCACTGGACAGTCCAGTACCGCTTGTAACCACCAGAGGGAGCCTTTGCTCAGAACTCATTTCAAGTCCATTCACAACAAACGTCTGTCAATTTGAATAGCCAAAGACATAGAATCATTGAGACGAGAGGGAACAGGGAATCCCACCATAACGTCCTTTACATTTTCTGACAGACCCTTCCGAAAAAGGGCTGCCAAAGTATCATCATTCCATTTAGTCAGGACTGCCCACTTTTGGAATTTCTGACAGTACAGCTCAGCGGCTTCACGACCCTGATTTAATGCCAACAAGGTCTTTTCAGCTTGATCAGTGACATTAGGTTAATCGTACAATAACCCCAGAGCCTGAAAAAATACATCAACATCATTCAAAACAGGATCCCCAGGTGTCAGGGAAAAAGCCCAATCTTGAGGGTCACTGTGCAGCAGAGAGCTGATAATTTGAACCTGCTGTGCTGCGCTCCCTGAGGACTTAGGCTTCAAGGAAAAAAACAACTTACAGTTATTTATAAAATTCAGAAATTTAGACTGATCCCCCAAGAATAAATCTGGCATGGGGATCCTAGGTTCCACAACAGGCAACCCAGGAAGATAGGCAGTAATCTTCTGAACCTCAGTGGCAAGCAGCTCCACACGGCCAGACAACTGTGTAAACTCCACTGAGGACAAAGAAAAATTCCTCCTCAGCACCCAGAGAAATAGAGGGAAAAATGCAACAAACAGAAAAAAAAAAAATTCTGACAACTCCCTTTTTTTTTTTTCCTTTTAACTATTTTCCCTTCTGTTGAGTACCATATAATTTTCAGTTTGGCCGGTAATACTGTTATGTTTCGGTAGCTGAGGAGAAATAGCAAAAAATAGCAAAAATAGCAATACACCAGAGAGGCTGGAAATTACTGGGTTGCAGAACCCTAAGCTAACCGCAACACTAGAAGTAGCCGTGGAGCGTACCTACTGTTATCCTAGACGCCTTGTCACAGCCGGAGAGATAGCTACACCTAAAGACAGAAAGATGAAAACTAACTGTCCCGTAGCAGAACCCCAAAGAAATAGGAAGCCCCCAAACATGTAATGGCAGTTAGACAAGAAGAAAATATGAACACAGACAGAAAATAGAATGAGCAAATACTGGGGCCCAATTCTGTCTAGATAGAAAAGTATAGGAAAGAATTCTGACTGCAACCCAAAAACCCTGACAAAAATACCAACACTTCTGATTAACAAAAAACCTGAGATCACACGAATTCTGCCACCTAAATCAGATCTCTGGTGTAACACACAGCTACTCAGTAAATTAAAAGCTAGACAGGAACAGAGCAAAAGTGCAAACACAAACTGAGCACAAATGCAGCGTCAGGCCCCAAAAGGGGACCAGGCTGAAGTCCACTGCAAGGCAGCAAACCAGCAAGGAAAATCCAACCAGGGGAAAAAAACAGCAAATCACTTATCTGAATGATATAATGATATCAGGAATGCAAGCTGAGATCCAACCAAGACCTGGAAGAACAATTGATTACCGCAAGGCTGATGGGAGTTCAGGTCATTTATATCAGACCATTCGGACCCAGCTGAAAGCCATTCAGCAATTGGTTCATTACCCTCAGCAACCACCGGAGGGAGCCCCAGCTCCGAAGTTACCTCCAACGTGTTCACAACAGGGACCCCATCCTTCCTTTCCTTTGTTCATTTGTATTTTTGATACATACATTTTAATATGTCTTGGATAAATAATTGATTTTATTGGATTACACGCTGGAGATATTTTTCCTCTTCCATTTTTCATTGCACTAATTTTGGGCATAGCTTGAAAAAGTAGCTAAAAAAATTGATGAAAATTTATGATTAGTAGATTTTTAATAGTGAAACCAGTATAAATGTGGTAAAAGTGGTGGAAGTGGTTTGGATTAATTTACATTTTGTTGATAATACACTAAATTGAAGCTATAAGATAGGATACATTTTACTTACATTTTCTATTGCATATGACGACCCTCTTCTATGGTTTACATACTGAAAAAGCATTTTGAAAAAAGTTGGCACGGGATGAATATTTTTAGACTCATGTTTCACTGACACTTGCGTATAAATAATCGGTCCCATTCTCATCCAGGCGATTGGGACAATTTTTTTCTCACTTGTCATCCGTGTGCTGTTCGTCTGCAGTCTGTACACAATCCAATTTTTTCTCAGCAGCTATTAATCTTCTACAGCACTATTTACAGTTTCCTATCCTACAGGATTGCAATGTATCAATAAAAATCGGACACCATATTGATGGTCTGTATGACATATGATTTTTTTCTCACACCCATCCAATTTCGGAGTGAAATCGCAGCATGCTGTGTTTTATTCTCATCCCACACAAAGTTGAGTAAACATACTCAGATCTGCCCTGCCTCATTAAATAGCATTGGTCTGAGTGCAATCCCTTTTTTTCTCGCATTACACTCGTCCGATTTATACTCTAGTGTGAGCGAGCCCTACTAGTACTTATAGCAGTAAAAAATAGCAAATTCATCCTTTCTTTTACTTTTTTTCTTATCACACTCTTAATTACATACCGTCAATTTGTTTTACTATAAATATGGAGACAAGAAATGTAATTGTAAAACTATATTTAATAAGTAAAAGTATGTTAATGTTTGCAAGTGTCTGCAAGTTTATTCTCTGAGGGGCAAAAGTGAATAATTTTGCAATAATGTTTCTCTTGCTTTAGAACATTATTATTAGGAGTGGAAATATCCAGTAGTAGCTGTAATTTAGCTTTTTACATGTTCTGTAAAAGCTGCATATATTCTCTTGGACAAAAATAACTGCTGCAAACTAGTGTGCAGAAAACTAGATAACAATTTTCCCTATTTGCTACATATCAAACATCTCAGATCTACCTTTACTAAACTCTTTGTACAGTAAAAAGACAGCCTTTGAGGGTATGGTCCCACGGTCAGTAAACGCTGCGGGTTGGATGCTAGGTATATTGAAGCTGCCTTTAGGGTAGCGATACGTGTCGGACCGGACAGAGCAGATCATATGAATCACCACTGGTAAATATGACCCTCTTTCCTGACTTTGTATATTGTTGACTCTCGATATGAGGCTGTGGGTTGCTCTCATGGGGCTTGGATTTCTCTGCCTTTAGAGACCTTACACATTGTGGCTTTCAGAAGAATATTGGGCTGCTTGATACTATGTTTGGTTAATATGCATATGTGATACATGCACACACAATTACTCTTTGGGTATATGTAACTAATATTTTTAATATGAAATTATATTTGATTATCAATTAGAATATATTTTTTGCTATAAAATGTTTCCATGCCCCAAACTTCTCCTGTCAGTGCCAATTGGATGGTGATTAACCGGTGGTGTGTTTATTTATATGTATTGACAAATATTCATATTATATGTGGAATTGTTTTTCCGTCATACGACTGCTCATTTATGTCCTTGTCTTTTTACACATTATTTTAATGGTGTTTTATCTTTGTATTGTCTGTTTGCCTGGCATTCTTGTTTCAATAAAGCCTTTTTTCTTTTTTGGTATAGGCTGTGTGTGCGCTATTTTCTTGCGTTCCTTTTCCTTGTTCCTTTTTCATCTGCAGCGTCAAACCCGCAGTGGCCAGATGTTACAGCACAGTGGATGGGATTTCAAGAAATCCCATCTCCACTATGCGTGCACGGACACCCGCGGCTTCCTTGTGGAGACGGACATGCGGCGTGACTAACCGTGTGCATATACCCCAATATATCTGCAAACAGTAAATTACTTTTTTTCCTTCCCAGAAACCAACATTCAAGTAGCTTTATTTCAAGTGACAAAAAAATGCATGCAATGAAAAGCACAAAATTATTAATGAAAACACTAGGCATAGAGAAAAACAACCACTCTTAGCTGAAGCTACATCTGTCAGAAATCAATTATGGCAATGAACACCTGTAGACAGTCAGCACCTCCCAGTCTCAGGTTGGACAGCCAAGCTATCAATCACTCTTAGCTTGGCTTTCCCCTGCACCAGATTGGATACTGAGCTTTTAATAAAAGCACTGACAGCGTCAGCACTCCCCTGTACCAAATTTGATGGCTGAGCCATCAGTAACTGCATCTCAGACACACTGAGGGTGGAATCATTACAAGAAGGACCTAAAGTTGTTTGCGGTGTTATACTACATCAATGAAGAACAGAGCAAATGAGAGTAGAATTGTCGGTCTATGATTCAATTCATAGTGCGGTATAGAGACTATGTAACTATGAATTGATTGAGCCATCATACACTGCAGTACAGCACCTTAATAACACCATATAATTTTATTATTGATGCACTGCAAACAAGAGGGAGCAGTTTAATTCTTTAATTCTAACTGTCTTAATTTTAAAAGTCAAGAAAAATACTGAAACAAAGTTTTGTTTGTCAGAGAAAGAGTGCTTTCTGGTATGTGAGATGGACAAATTATAAGATATAACTTTTTTGCATTTCTTTTGTATTTTTTAAAGACAAAATAATAATCTCTGCATTGCAGAGATATAAATGGAACTGTCCACCTTAAAACATGTACATGTTTTATAGAATGCAAACAATTTTTTTTGCACATTTGTTGTAAAGGTTTTTCTGCCAGCCAGGCCACATGCTCAATTAGTATCTAAGAGGGGCGCCTGAAAAGTTCGAGGCCCGACCCAGAAGTAGTGACAGTGGGTCAAAATTTTTCAGTCAGTTCTCAACATAGTCTCCCTTGAGGGTCACACAGGTATGCCATCGCTCTTGGAGTTTCATTAGTCCACTGTGGTAGAACGTTCCGTCTTGCTCCTCCAAAAAGTCCTTTACGGCGTCCATGACGGCTTCATCAGAAGGAAAACGACTTCCACAAAGGTGCTTTTTATCTGTGGAAATAGGTGATAGTCCGAGGGAGCCAAATCAGGGGAATAGGGTGGGTGCTGAAGCAGTTGGAAACCACAGAAGTGAATTGAAGCCATTGCAACATCTGATGTGTGAACTGGGGCATTGTCCTGGTGAAACAACACCCCTTTCCACAGCATCCCTCTACTTTTTTCCCTAATTGATGACCTCAGACGATGAATCTGAGCTGCATAATATTCCCCATTGATGGTTTGACTTTTCAGGAGGAACTTCAGAAGAATGACACCCTTGGAATCCCACAACACTGATGCCATCACCTTGCCAGTGGATGGAACCACCTTTGCCTTTTTGGAGCTTGGGGAGGTGGGATGTTTCCACTGTTTTGAGGCTTTTTTTGACTCCGGACAAAAGTGGTGTACCCAAGTCTCATCCATTGTAACAAATGTCTGCATGAAAAGTTGAATATCAGCTTCAAACAGTTGCACATTTTCCGCAGAGCGAAGTTCTCTCAGACGTTTGTTCTCTAATGTCAAAAGTCTGGGCACCCATCGGGCCGAAACTTTATGCATGTTCAGCAACTGTGTTAGGATATGGCCAACCCTCTCCACTGATATGCCCACACATTGTGCAATGTGCCGCTGTTTGACACGTCGATCTGCCATTACAATGTCTTGCACTTTTTGGACATTTTCATCTGTGCATGCAGTTGAGGGATGACCACTGCCCGCTGCACCTTCAATTGATTTCTGTCCCCGCTTGAAATCTGCAACCCACTTTTTCACCATTGTATAAGAAGGAGCATTGTCCCCTAATGTATCCAGCATGTCCTTGTGAATTTCCAATTGTGTCAGTCCTTTTTTCAGAAGGTATTGAATGACTGCTCGCTTTGCAATTTCTCCATTTCCATATTTCAGCCTTGCCACCAAACTTTAAAATGCTGTCACGGAAGCCAAAAAAATCAAAATAAATCCAGATTGCTCATGAGACCATTCAACTAAGTAAATAACATATTGCATTGCAAAACAAGACCATGCAAAAAAGATTTCATGGGTAGGCCTCAAACTTTTCAGGCCCCCCTTGTATCACTGACATCAACACGATTATAGTCATCCAACACTACCGCTTGTCCTGTTCTGTGTACACTTCCCCCTCTTTCTCCTTTACATCAGCAGAAATTATCTTTGATTGTGTGTTGAAAAACATGCATGTTATTACTATTTATTTATTTTACTTACTTATATAGCGTCATTGATTCCACAGCTCTTGACGGACATTATCGGTACTGTCCCCATTGCTTATGCTGCTAGCCATTCGCTCGTGTGCCAATTTGACTCCCAGCTGGTTAAAATGCTGGTCATGCTGTCTCTGCCACACCACTTTGTGAAGTCAGCTGCCTTTCGAGAAATGATGACATGCACTCATTATTATTTTTTCTCAGAAAAGTGTGCTCCCTATGCGCTCTCATGTGCAGGAGAAAGTAGGAGACTCTTTCTTCTTGCATTTAAATTCCAAAGTGCACTGCACCATGGACACTGGATGGAGCAACTTTGGAGAGAGACAAAATGTAAGTTTCATGGTACACTGGGTGAATGTTTTGAGCAGCAGAGCTGTGCCATTGCAACAGGGACCGGTGTTGAAACCTCCATGACTTGGGAATTGTGTCTGTTTCCACCACAAGGTGATGGTTTACTGTCTTTTCTTACATATCCTACAGATCCCGCACAACAGACATGACCCAAACTTAATCGCCACTGGGAACACTGTAAATTCCACGCACAACCCACATATTTTCCTTTCTGTAAGATAAAGTGCAACCAACCAGATATATAACTTGAAGGCATGAGGACAAAGTTACACAGCGTTCAATTTACTGTTGTGTAGGAAGCAGAAAATCTTATGATTAATGGCTACTGTTATCAGTAATCAAAGGGATGACTATTGGAAAGCCATGATTTTGGATTCTAATCATAAAAGTCAATTAATTGTTCAAGTTTTTGAAATGGATATTACTAGGAGAAGCAGTGTTTTCTGCTTTTTGAAGCTTTCACTAAGCGGATGACTGAAGACCACCCAACTGACCAGGAGATCCCTCTCGGCTTCCATCAGACACCAAAACTCCCCCACTTGTGCCATTTTTAAGGCTACAACAAGTAGCAGAGGCAGCATGAGTAACAGTTATAGTATATTTTACATGATAGAACAGTTGTGTTATTTGTCATTGCACCAATTTGATGCAGTTCAGCAAAGAGAGACGCACAGGAGAATCACCAGGATCAATTTAACCTCAACTGCTTCACAAAAAGATACCCTGAGCACTGGTCCATTGATATTTGTAATAAAATATTCAACCAGTGGCAAGACTGGTCCAGATTGCTGCCGGAGTAGTGTCATGGCTAGTCCCAAGTGTACTGTCAGAGAGTTAATTAAGCACAACAGAGGGCTTTGTCACAACCAAGTGGACAAGGTAATCCACCACAAATGTGAAAGGCCTAACATTTGTAAAAAACAAACAAATCAGTCATGGATCAATTCTGACTCTCATTTATCTTTGCAAACAAGAAAATAAAGAAAATCTAAACACATTTAGTGTTGTTACATAAAGTGCAATTGTGCAGAAGATATAGTATACATGTAAATTGATCACTAACATAAGCAACGTACGGGTTATGCCACACCCTGACGAAGGTATGCCAAAACTTGTGGTGGGGTAGGCGCATATCTTTGATGCTGCTACTTAAAACAGTCCAGGTACATCTCCTCTCAGGCTAATCTGGACACATCATATGCTTTATGGTCTCTTGCTGACACCGATATTGGATTAATCATATTGTAACCATGACCAGGATCTATTTGCACTTGTACTCCATACGTTGATTCATGTTGGTGATCCATTTGTACTGCACATTTGCATTTTATGTGAGCAACAACACTATTTGTACTTATAGCATATCAGATTGAGTTTACACACATGCATACCAACCAACAGCAGCTCCCTCCACCTATTCTACATCTTGTCTATCAATTTTTCATTTAATATGTGCCTCCTTTTAGCCTTTGTTGAATACCCACTTAATATATCGTATCTTGACTATTTATAAAGAAAATTTTTATTTTTTTGCTTCTATTTGACCTGAATCTCGTTGTTACGGCTGGCGGAACGCACAAAATAATATAAATAATAAGTGCGTTCGCAGCCCGGGGTCCACCGTGCAAGCGGAGCCTGCTGCTAGTAGAAATGGCGCGAGAAGCAACTCTGTTATCCCGCAGAGTCGCCAACATATACGCCGTAATGCGCTGTGGCAATAAGTGCAAACTCTGTTACTCCACAGAGCCGCCAGAAGGAGAGCCGCAGCGCTATATGGCGATGTGTGCGCACTCACTAGACACAACTGAGTGGCAAAGAAAACACGCTAGGGCGCTGTCTAGCGTTGAAAGCGAACCCTGTTACGTCACTGGGCCGCTGAGAAAAAGTACTGTGTCCTGTCAGGCTCTCAGGTACACAGTTAAGTGCTACGCGTTCATAAAGCGTGATCATGTGCTAATGTCCTCGCGGGAGTCACCCGCAATCTATGGCGTCTGAACGCCAGACCCTGAATACGGCAATCAAAACTCCTCACCGGTTATGCCGGTAATCTAGGGCATCTAGGACACCGACCCTGACCAGCTACCATACCAATCTCCTCACCGATTAAGTCGGTATTCTAGTGGCTTATTTCAGCCGGGTCCCTATCCACACATACACATGACCACACTGGCGCATAGCATACAATGGTTGATATTAGCGCATGGTGGCCCAGCCATGCTACCCTTTTATAGCAACAGCTACAGGACCTTCCAGGAACAAGGACCAATGAGAAGCTGTTACAAACACACGTAGCTACATGACCTTCCTGGCGGACCAATAGGAGCCGCTGCAGCACCTGAACATGTGACCCCTGATCTCCAATGAGAGATTTCACTCTGGGCATGCTCAGATGGGAAAACGCAGGACTTTGTCTCAAAGATGACTGCTCCAGCACTGGCTATAATAGCAGATCCAGGAAAGGGAGCAGCAAGTCACTGCACAGTAGAGGAGTGGGCAAGACGCCTGGACCGACGTCTCTGCTGAGCAGGCTCCACTGAATGGGAGACCGCAGCAGGATGGGTTCGAGACTCCTCTTATGCAGCAGCGGGAAATCGAACCCTAACATTACCCCCCCTCCTAGGGCCCCCCCTTCTTTGGGCCTCGCTGCGCTCAAAGGCTGCGGAGCGTGAACATGCTCGGCAGGCTCCCAAGATCTATCCTCAGGCCCATAGCCCCTCCAGTCCACCAAATAAAACTTTTTGCCCCGTACCACCTTACACCCTACGATGGCGTTCACCTCATGGTCATCCGTAGATGAACCAGATGTCCCGGAAGATGACTCAGAAAACCGGGACATGAGCACGGGTTTCAGGAGGGATACATGAAAGGTGTCGGAGATACCCAGGCGTGGTGGAAGAGCCAAACGGTATACCACAGGGTTAACCTGCTCGAGGACCTTGAAAGGACCCAGGTAGCGGGGTGCCAACTTAGTGGACTCAACTCGCAGCCTGATGTTACGGGCGGAGAGCCACACCAAGTCCCCAGGAGCAAATGTTGGAGAGGGGCGCCGATGTGCGTCGGCAGAGGACCTCATCCTCTCCTTGGACGCCTGAATGGCATCCTGGGTATGGTCCCAAATGTCCCGTGCCTCCACAGCCCAGTCTGCCACCCTGGAGTCGGCGGAAGACACGGGCATGGGCACCGGAACCCGCGGATGCTGACCGTAGTTCAGAAGGAAAGGAGTCTGTCCGGTGGAGTCAGCCACAGCATTGTTTAATGCAAACTCAGCCCATGGTAGCAAGGATGCCCAGTCATCCTGCCTGGCAGAGACAAAATGTCGTAGATAGGTGACCAAGGTCTGGTTGGCCCTCTCTACCAACCCATTCGTCTCAGGATGATATGCTGAAGAGAGATTTAACTCAATACTGAGTAGACGACAAAGCTCTCTCCAGAACCGAGACGCAAACTGGGGACCTCGGTCACTGACAATTTTGTCCGGCATGCCGTGTAGACGGAAGATGTGCCTAACGAACAACGCTGCCAGAGCCCGTGCAAAAGGTAACCGTGCTAGTGGCACCAGATGCACCATTTTAGAGAAATGGTCGGTGATTACATAAAATAATGATGGTGCAACCCCGAGACTTAGGCAAGCCCACCACAAAGTCCATCCCAACCATCTCCCAGGGCCTGTCTGCCATCGGCAAAGGATAAAGTAAACCAGCTGGCCGTTGTCGTGGAGACTTGTTTTTGGCGCAGTAGACACACGCCCGAACATAGTCCCCAACATCACGGACCATATGCGGCCACCAATATGTCCTCGCCAGCAATTCAGATGTCCTCTTTGCCCCAAAATGTCCACCAACCCTGGACGAATGTGCCCAAGAGAGTACCTCCGGTCGCAAATTGGTAGGCACAAAAGTCTTGCCCGGGGGCACAGACTCTAGTGAAACCGGAGCCACTGTTCTCAGGCTCTCTGTGGGAACAATAAGCCGAGGCTCCTCTACCTCCTCTTCAGAGGACACCACAGAGCGAGAGAGAGCGTCGGCACGAATGTTCTTCTCTCCAGAGAGGAAATGGAGTGTGAAATTAAACCGAGAGAAGAACAAGGACCATCTGGCCTGGCGAGAGTTAAGCCGCTGAGCTGTCTGCAGATACACCAAATTTTTGTGGTCGGTGAAGACTTGGAAGGGAAAACGGGCCCCCTCCAACAGATGTCTCCACTCAGAGAAGGCCAACTTCATGGCTAGCAACTCCCTATCCCCGATGGAATAATTCCTCTCCGCTGAAGTGAAGGTCTTAGAGAAGAAGAAGCAAGGATGCTTCCGACCTTGAGCATCCTTTTGGAAGAGGACTGCTCCAGCACCAACGGATGAGGCATCCACCTCCAATAAAAATGGCTTATCAACATCGAGGCGATGTAGGATGGGAGCGCTAGCAAAATGAGACTTAATAGAAGAGAAAGCCGTGGAGACCTCTTCCGACCACAATTTGGGATTTGCTCCCTTCTTGGTGAGGGCTACCAAGGGAGCTACCAAGGTAGAGAAATGCGGAATGAACTGGCGATAGTAATTAATGAACCCCATAAAGCGCTGCACCGCTTTTAGAGAGTGAGGTTCCTGCCAGTCCATCACAGCCTGTAGTTTGGACGGATCCATAGCCAATCCCTGGGTTGAGATGATATAACCAAGGAAAGGTAAAGACTCCAGCTCAAACATACATTTCTCTAACTTAGCATAGAGGGAATTAGCCCGTAAGAGGTCGAAGACTCTGCAGACATCTCTCCGGTGGGAGTCAATATCTGGAGAGAAGATGAGTATATCATCCAGATAGACTACGACCGAGGTGGAGAGCATATCCCGGAAGATGTCATTGACAAAGTCTTGGAAAACGGCTGGAGCATTACAGAGCCCAAAGGGCATCACCAGATATTCGTAATGCCCATCCCTGGTATTAAAAGCCGTCTTCCATTCGTCCCCCTCACGGATGCGAATCAGGTTATAAGCACCGCGCAGATCTAGTTTAGTGAATACTCTTGCTCCCCGAAGCCTATCAAAAAGCTCAGAAATCGGGGCAACGGGTACTTGTTTTTAACGGTGATGGCGTTAAGACCCCTGTAATCAATACACGGACGCAATTCTCCGTTTTACTTCTGCACGAAGAAAAATCCCGCCCCTGCCGGTGACACCGACTTCCTAATAAACCCTCTTGCCAGGTTCTCCTGAATATATTGCGACATGGCCTCTGTCTCAGGAAGAGAGAGGGGATAGACCCTTCCCCGAGGAGGTTCTGCGCCAGGCAAGAGGTCGATAGGACAGTCATAGGGGCGATGAGGCGGAAGAGTCTCCGCAGCCTTCTTGGAGAACACGTCTGCATATGACCAGTAGTGCTTGGGAAGTGGAGTAAGATCTGCGGGTAACTCCGTAGTGGTAACCTGAACGCAACTCCTGACACATCTGCCTGTACATGCATCACTCCAACCCAGTATCCTACCCGAAGTCCACTCTATATGTGGGGAGTGGAAACGGAGCCAAGGTATACCTAGTAGGATCTCGTCTATTCCCTCGGGAAGGACGAGTAGGGAAATAAGTTCCTGATGGGAAGGATATACAGACAATGCAAGTGGAACAGTCTGGTGTGTAATTTGTGAGGGCTATGTCGACCCATTCACTACCCGGACAGTCACTGATTTGTCAAGCGCCACCAAGGTATTGCATGACGGTGAGCAAAGCTAGAGGACATGAAATTCCCCTCTGCTCCTGAGTCCACGCAAAGGTCGGCGGTGAGAATGGAAGTACCAACAGTGATTGTCCCTTTAAGTGTCATCTTGGAGGAAAATGCCGCTGTCTCTAGTGAACCTCCTCCCAGGGCCACTAGACGCGATCGCTTCCCCGATCGCTGAGGACATTTGTTGGCATAGTGTCCTGTCTGCTGACAACGGTTACAGACCACGGATACTCGGACAGACCGAGACTTAGGTCCTGCATGAGAAACTTCTGTGGCCTTTTGGGGTTCGGACGCCAAATCGGGAAATTCGAGAGGTTTGGCAAAGGTGGGAGCCAACCGAAACCTCTGCCTACACTGGGCCCGCTCCAACCTCCCCTCGTGGAAACGGAGGTCAATGCGGGTAGATATGGAGATAAGCTTCTCCAGTGTGGCGGGAATCTCCCTGGTAGCCAACGCGTCTTTAACATGGTCAGCCAGTCCTCGCCAGTAGATTGGAATAAGAACTTTATCAGACCAATCTAGCTCAGAAGCTAGAGTCCGAAACTGGACGGAAAACAGACTGACCAAAGAAGAACCCTGTGCCAATGCCAACAGTTGTAGCGCCGTATCGTGGGTGACCTGAGGTCTTAAAAAGACCTTTTTAAGAGCCTCCAAGAAACGAGGAGCACTCCGCACCACACGATCGTCGCGCTCCCACAGCGGCGTTGCCCACTCCAACGCTCTGCCCGAGAGTAGAGAAAGTACAAAACCCACTTGTGCCCGATCCGTGGGAAAACGTGCAGCCAGAAGCTCGAGCTGTATAGAGCACTGACTCACGAATCCCCGACATTGCTTGCTATCACCGGCAAACTTGTCAGGAAGCGGGAGGTGGGATAATGTAGGGGCAGAGGTGGCAGAAGACAAACTGGCTGCAGCCACGCTAGCAGCCTGAACAGCGACTGCAGTAACATCCACAGCTGAGGTTGTGCGCTCAAGAGCCGCCAACCTACCCTCCAGCTGCTGGATGTACTGCGATAGACGCTGTTCATCCGCCATTTTACTAGCCAGACCCTGGCGCTAATATTATGTTACGGCTGGCGGAACGCACAAAATAATATAAATAATAAGTGCGTTCGCAGCCCGGGGTCCACCGTGCAAGCGGAGCCTGCTGCTAGTAGAAATGGCGCGAGAAGCAACTCTGTTATCCCGCAGAGTCGCCAACATATACGCCGTAATGCGCTGTGGCAATAAGTGCGAACTCTGTTACTCCACAGAGCCGCCAGAAGGAGAGCCGCAGCGCTATATGGCGATGTGTGCGCACTCACTAGACACAACTGAGTGGCAAAGAAAACACGCTAGGGCGCTGTCTAGCATTGAAAGCGAACCCTGTTACGTCACAGGGCTGCTGAGAAAAAGTACTGTGTCCTGTCAGGCTCTCAGGTACACAGTTAAGTGCTACGCGTTCATAAAGCGTGATCATGTGCTAATGTCCTCGCGGGAGTCACCCGCAATCTATGGCGTCTGAACGCCAGACCCTGAATACGGCAATCAAAACTCCTCACCGGTTATGCCGGTAATCTAGGGCATCTAGGACACCGACCCTGACCAGCTACCATACCAAACTCCTCACCGATTAAGTCGGTATTCTAGTGGCTTATTTCAGGCCGGGTCCCTATCCACACATACACATGACCACACTGGCGCATAGCATACAATGATTGATATTAGCACATGGCGGCCCAGCCATGCTACCCTTTTATAGCAACAGCTACAGGACCTTCCAGGAACAAGGACCAATGAGAAGCTGTTACAAACAAACGTAGCTACATTACCTTCCAGGCGGACCAATAGAAGCGGCTGCAGCACCTGAACATGTGACCCCTGATCTCCAATGAGAGATCTCACTCTGGGCATGCTCAGATGGGAAAACGCAGGACTTTGTCTCAAAGATGACTGCTCCAGCACTGGCTATAATAGCAGATCCAGGAAAGGGAGCAGCAAGTCACTGCACAGTAGAGGAGTGGGCAAGACGCCTGGATCGACGTCTCTGCTGAGCAGGCTCCACTGCAGCGGAGATGAATGGGAGACCGCAGCGGGACGGGGTCGAGACTCCCCTTGTGCATCAGCGGGAAATCGAACCCTAACACTCGTATTTTCCTTTTCTTGTTAGTATTGCTAATCCTTACAGGGCATCACTTTTGCCTCATGGTCGCATCCCTATATGCACACATATTTTATACATGTGTAACTATTCATCAGATAGCATCAACTCTATATACAGTGCTACAGTGTGAACATGCATATGTTCTTTTTTCTGCTCTCATTCATCTTTGCCTAATGCCAATGATTAGAACATATGTACTATCAGGCTTCCTAACTTTCTATTGTCTTCTTCTACACAGTCTTTCTGCCAGCAGTGCCGATGGCATAATTTCAACCAGTCATCTACTGTCCGCTAGACATCTCCTTATCTGCCGCAACTCATTTTTCTAACATGCAGTTTTTGCTGCTGCCAATGGCACTACACAATCACACCAGCTACACATTTTCTGTCTCCTCATTGTGTTTTAAAATGCTATATAGTACTGTTGCTTCTGGCCTTTACTGGCCCACACAATGCCAAGCATCACCTTGATTGACCTTTCCTGTATTTATACTGTGTAGATTCTTCTGCTACCACTCCCACTGCATATCCATGACAGTCAGACATTTCCTATTCTTACAATGTGTTTTATAGTACTATACTGCTGCTGCTGGATGCTATACTGCTAAACATCGCCTTGCCTGTCATATCTTATAAATCAAGCACTTGGCTTCTGTCTCTGCCATTGTATAGCCATGTAATCCACACATATTATAGCTGATTCACGTGCTTTTAGCAGTATATTGTACAGTTACAATAACTGCTGCCATTGCTGACACTGCCAGAAGACTCATTGCCTGATTCATCATACAAGTGCTTCTCACTAAATTAGAATATCATTAAAAAGTTGATTTATTTCAGTTCTTCAATACAAAAAGTGAAACGTGAAATTATATAGTCATTACAAACAGAGTGATCTATTTCAAGTGTTTATTTCTGTTAATGTTGATGATTGTGGCTTATAGCCAATGAAAGCCCAAAAGTCATTATCTCAGTTAATTAGAATAAATAACAAAAAACACCTGCAATGGCTTCCTAAGCATTTAAAAAGGTCCCTTAGTTTGTTTCAGTAGGCTCCACAATCATGGGGAAGACTGCTGACTTGACAGATGTCCAGAAGGCAGTCATTGCCACATTCCACAAGGAAAGTAAATTTTGTCTTTCATTTGGAAATCAGGGTCCCAGAGTCTGGCGGAAGGTTGGAGAGGCACACTATCCAAGCTAAATGAGGTCTAGTGTGAAGTTTCTACAATCAGTGATGGTTTGGTGAGCCATGTCGTCTGCTGGTGTATGTCCAACTGTGTTTTATCAAGACCAAAGTCAGCGCAGCCGTCTACCAGGAAATTTTAGAGCACTTCATGCTTCCCTCTGCAGACAAGATTTTTTGAGTTGGAAATTTCATTCTCCAGCAGGACTTGGCATCTGTCCACACTGACAAAATTATCAGTACCTGGTTTAAATACAACAGTATTACTGTGATTGATTGGCCAGCAAACTCACCTGACCCTAACCCCATAGAGAATCTATGGGGTATTGTCAAGAGGAAGGAGAGAGACACTAGACTCAACAATAGGTGGCGCTATAGAGTACAAGTCCTCTTTGTTTGAAGAGGCAATTTGCATATTAAAATTTCCCAGAGGAGCATTGCATGGCGAATAAGCCTCCTTACCTCGACACGCCAGAGCTGGTATGTCACTCTCCACAAGGAGAAACCTTACCCCCAGACACCAGTCCAGAGCCTCTCATCTAGCCAAATCAGATCTTTCCTACTTTGCACTGACGAGGACCAACAGTCCGAAACACCGTGTCTGCAAATGGAGATTCTGATTTGGCTTTTATCCTAAGTCATATTACAAGACTCGTTAAAGGGTTGATTGTGACTTGTAGGATCGCTACTTCCAATAGGTGGCGCTATAGAGTACAAGTCCTCTTTGTTTGAAGAGGCAATTTGCATATTAAAATTTCCCAGAGGAGCATTGCACGGCGAATAAGCCTTCTTACCTCGACACGCCAGAGCTGGTATGTCACTCTCCACAAGGAGAAACCTTACCCCCCAGGCCCCAGTCCAGAGCCTCTCATCTAGCCAAATCAGATCTCTCCTATTTTGCACTGACGAGGACCAACAGTCCGTAACACCGTGTCTGCAAATGGAGATTCTGATTTGGCTTTTGTCCTAAGTCATATTACAAGACTCGTTAAAGGGTTGATTGTGACTTGTAGGATCGCTTCTTCCAATAGGTGGCGCTATAGAGTACAAGTCCTCTTTGTTTGAAGAAGCAATTTGCATAGACTCAACAATGCAGACAAGCTGAAGGCCGATTTCAAAGCAACCTATGCTTCCATAACACCTCAGTAGTGCCACAGGCTGATCGCCTCCATGCCACGCCTCATTGATGCAGTAACTGATACAAAAAGAGCCCCGACCAAGTATTGAGTGCATTTACTGAACATACATTTCAGTAGGCCAACATTTCGGATTTTAAATTAATTTTTCAAGCTGGTGTTATAAAGTATTCTAATTTACTGACATAATGACTTTTGTGTTTATTATGCCTCTATATAATATGAGTTTAATATCTTGTATGAAAGAACTGAAATAAATTAACTTTTGAGGATGATATAATTTTGTGAGAAGCACCTGTATATCCTGCCTGCCACCTGTTTTTATACCACTTTACTGAAGTGCTGCAACCTGAGCTGCCATTGCTTTCCCTAGACTTCCAGACATCTCCTTCCCTGAAATGTCATATATTTATACCTTGTGGCATCTATCAATGCTTTTGCCACTGCACAGCCACATCAGCTAAACATTTCTTGGCTGCTCTCTAAATGCTATACTATACTGCAGAAGCCAAACTGCTATTGCTGGTCTTACACTTCCAATCATCTCCTTACCTAACCAATTATTTTTTTCTTTTTTACCATGCAGCTTCGGCCACTGTCACTGCACAACCACACCAGAAGCACATCTTCTGGCTGTGCATTCTGTTTTATAACGCTTCATTGTACTGCTGCTGCTGGGGCTACTATTGCTGATCCTAGAAGCATGACCTCTCATAAATTTAGATTGACTTTTAAAAGTGCTACTGCTACTTGACACCCCACACATTTCTGCACTTGTTTAGTGTCCTGTAAAGCTATATTATACTGCTGATGATAAAAATACTGTCTTGAGAATACACAAACATTAAAAAACCCCAAATAATTTTTGTTAAAAAGCCATTAATACTTCACTTTGCAAAAGCTAGACTGCTCCTGCACACATAAAAAAGGGATAATTTTTGGACTGCTTAATAAAAAAAACCTTTGTCATTGTTTAGACCTTTTAAGAATAGCAAACCCTTTGCAAATTTCAAAAAGGAATATTTTTTTTTCATTTCTAGTTAAGAAGCCATTACTGCTTTATTATCAAGATAGTACCGTATATACTCATGTATAAGCCGACCTGTGTATAAGCCGACCCCCCTAATTTTGCCACAAAAAACTGGGTGAAAGCCTAGGGTGAAAAATGATTATGCCCCTATATGATGCTCCACAGATTAGACCCCCATAAACTGCAGATTATACCCCCATATGCTGCACAGATTATGCCCAATATGCTCCACAGATTATGCCCCCATATGCTCCAGATTATGCCCCATATGCTCCAGATTATGCCCCCATATGCTCTACAGATTATGCCCCCATATGCCCTAGATTATGCCCAATATGCTCCAGAGATTATGCCCCCATATGCTCCAGATTGTGCCCCCATATATTCCACAGATTATACCCCCATATGCTGCACAATTATGCCCCCATATGATCCACAGGTTATGCCCCATATGCTCCAGATTATGCCCCAGATTATGCCCCCATATGTTCCACAGATTATGCCCCCATATGTTCCACAGATTATGCCCCCATATGCTCCATATTATGCCCCATATGCTAAACAGATTATGCCCCCATATGTTCCACAGATTATGCCCCCATATGCTGCACAATTATGCCCCAAAGTATATGTCCCTTATGCTGCTGCAAAAAAAAAAATGACATACTCACATCATCGCGCCCTCTGCCTGATCATTCACAGCCAGAGGAGTCGGACGAGGGAGCAGCGCGCAGAGGTGGAGAGAGGACAGGTAAATATCGCTATACTCACCCCTCCGCCGGCTCGGTCTCTGCAGCCTCTCCTCTTCTCCCAGCGCTCTCCGCAGCGCTTCAGTCCTACAGCGGTCACGTGGTACCGCTTATTAAAGTCATGAATATGTGCATATTCATGACTTTAATGAGCGGTGCCATGTGACCACTGCAGGAAGGAGCCAGATATCGTGGGAGAAGCAGGGGGGCTGCAGAGACCGCGCCGGCGGAGGGGTGAGTATGATCCAACACCCCCACCCCCCTTCCCCGCCGACCCCGTATATGATCCACGTATAAGCCGAGAGGGGGACTTTCAGCCCTAAAAAATGGACTGAAAATCTCGGCTTATACACGAGTATATACAGTACTTTTGTTTTGCTCTCTAAATAAAGGAATACATTTTAGATGAAAGTGAAAAAGCTATCTTACCTTCAATTAGCAAAGAAAAAAGCTATTAAAACACCATAAACAGGAATCATTTTTCCACAACCTCTTATGAAAAAACATACATTCTTTCATTTGTACCACTTGTGGATACAAACCAGCAAAGCACAAAAAAGGAAAAATGTGTGAATCGGTTTACAATTTAAAGTAGCCCAAAAAGACTGTTTGTGCACTGTACTGGAAATAAACATTATGTTATTACTAGTTACAATCCGTTTAGTCAGTTTGGTTGAAATCAATTGGACATATTTTATTCTTCAAAAAGGGTTATAGTCCTAAGAGACTATAGCATATTATACAACTATTTTGAGGGCAATTAGAAGCTTAGTAGTATTTAGATTCTTGACAAATGTATTCAATGCTGATCAAATTTTTAGGGAAATTCAGTGTACTTGGCAAATTTGAATAATAAAATTTAAACTTTAGAAAATACATATTATGGCTATGTACACTAGGTCTTTCCTTTGTTTCTTACTCATATGTGGAAAATAATAACTATGCATGGACATTTGTTCAGTATGTGTAATAATGTGAGACATAATTTATCTGAGTATAAGTATATTTACCTGGAACCTTTATCCAGTTATCTTGTTTGTCTAAACTAATAAGGCAATCAATACTATGATTTTTACTTCTTTTAAAACCATTTGAAAATGCTGACAACCAAAAAAAATCTTGCTGACATATACTGGCATGCAAAGCTTGATCTATTCTAAATATATGATTTTAATGTTTCTCATTTTCAAACCGCGCCAACTCACATCTATCATGCTCTGTCACATTTAAGTTTCCTAATTTACCGCTTTTAACTTTTTGTCATATTCAGCAAATAGATGTATTCTAAAAGTCAGTTTTCTTGTTATTGTGTTTCAGTGTGAACAGTATTTCAGAGAAGTATTTTTTTCTTGTGGAAATACAAATATGTTAATATTTGCCTGTATATCATCATGATGTGAGCAGTTTAACAGCTGCATGCATGTTATAGTGTTCCGTACGGTCAAGATGCCTAAAGGCAAACTGTCAACTGAAAAATTTACCTGAAAATACAAATTAATCTGGATGTAAAATACACTTACCGTAAAACAGCTAGGCTGGTTAACTAGAAAATCAGATTAAGGGAGAAAATGAAATTTTGCTCTTCCTGCATCTGTGAGTTGGGACAAGGAGTGGTAATAGTAATGGCTCATTACAAAATGAGTACACAGTAATTACTCTCTGTGCACCTTGACTGACAGCCTGCTCTGCATACATGCTGCAGAGCAGGCTGTCAGTCAGTTTGTAGTGAGAGAGAGTTTACAATGCGCCGATTGGGTAGTGAGCTGTGCCTTACAGTCCCAATGACCGCCTCTATGACTGGAAACTACTGGCTAAAGGGAGAAATAAAAGTCATAATCTCACTATCATCACTCTAGTTGTATGTGATTGGCATTTTTATAGGTGTCAGATTCCCTTTATGAAAATGCAGTAATTATAATGCAGTATATTGAGAAACTTTCAAATTAACTTGGTGAATTGTATTAAGTTTTTTTACTCCACTTTTCAAGTAGAAATTAGGTAAAAATTTTGGAGCACACCAATGTTGAGAAAAAAGTTATATCTATTTTTTCCATTGTGCCATTTTTCAAGAAGTGAAAAAAAATGTATTAAAGGGCAAGGTTATATACAGTCTTTATATAAGCAACAGTTCTTTACCTGTAGTCAAGCTAAGGCTGCGTTAACACTGTGAGATTATAGTGAACAAGAGTTTTTAAGAATTCTCATTTAACGATGATCTTTTAATGTAAACTGCAGCTGATCACCTGATGAATGAGCCAAAAAAAATCATTCATTAGATGAAATTATCTTTTTGCAACATACAATATCAACGTTCCTAGCGGTGCATCAACCTATGTAAAGAATACTCCCACTGTCGAGAACTTGGCAGTCTCTACGCACTAAATTTTGTTACAGATTAATTTTTATTTCTATAGTGCCAACATAATTCTGCAGGACTTTACAATTCAGAGGAGCATGTTAAGACTTTATAGAGTAACATAATTCAACAGCCACAAAGAGTAGTGAGGATCCTTTTCTCAAGTTGACAGCCTATGAGATTGCTTAGCGCACTTCGTTTGCTGCATTTTGCCCATGTAAAACGGACTATTAAATAAGGATTACAAACGGGAGGTAATTTAGCGCAGCCAGTAGATCTGTGTAAGGCTGGCTTTACACTTAGCGTGTTTTTACTACCCGTTTTTGCGGGCACAATGCATTTCTATGGGGCCGCAAAAACGGGCGGCAAAAATTCTACTTAGGGCCGTGTGCCAATGGCTGGAGGGCCGTACATACGGCCGTGAAAAATATCAAGCTTCCTCGATAAAGTTCACTGTCTTACGGACACGGCCCCATAAAAATTATGACTTCCGCAAAACCGTAAGTTACGTGTTCCGTAACTTCCGGTTTTTGCGAATCTCCGTTTTTTTTCTTTCCAATACTTATCATAGTATTGGAAACAGGCGATCCGCAAGTTTTTTTGAGGTCCCTTTTTTCGGCAGACCTGAAAATTGCGGCGATGCGGCCTGCAAAAAAAGCCCGCAATAACGGCAGCAAAAATTACGGAAGTGTAAAACCAGCCTTAAAGGACCCTAAAAGAAAAAAGGGTGGGAAATTCAAGCAGAATTTTAAATTCAGTTAGTTGAATGGCAAGATAGGGAAAAAAAGGATTTTCCTACATCTTTCAGGCTCAGAAAAAAAATAGAAACATGTTGAGGCTATATTAATGAGAAAAAATGGCAAGCTTGTTTGGGAAAAGAATCTATTTTTCAGCAAGATTTCACTTCTGTGATTAAGAAAAAGTTAATCATCAATATGGTTATTTACAAAAGAAATCAAACTGTGTTTGACTATTTGATCAAGGATTTTCAAAGGGGTTTTTAAAGTTGGTTGTTTTACAAGCATCTGTACAACATCCAAAAAGACTGAAAATCTTTTTAGATAAAAAGACCGAAAAAGTTTCTTGATAAGGTTACTACAAAAACAAGCAAGGGAAAAAACCCCCAAAAGCACACCAACTTCTTTCTCCATTTCTCTATTTCCCATGAAAAAAAGGCCACACCATAAAAGGCCCCCATAATAAATAAAAAATGTTTTTTAGATAAAAAATTCTCACATTTTGATGATCTTCTAAGTCTAAGTATTCAACCTTTTTTTTCCTAAAAAAAAAAAAAAAAAAAAAATGGAAAAAAAAAAAAAAAAAAAAAAAAAAAATACTTTTTTAAATTTTTTAGATTTTTCGTTTTTCTGAATGAAAAAAACACATTTTTTTGTGGCACCACAAAAAAAATAAAACTTTACTATTTTTCAATAAAAGCCATGCCTACCGTAATTAACTTGTTCATCGGAGAATCATTTTTTGGGGAAACCAGTTCAGCTCACATAGTTCAGCAGTCTCACAGTGTCGCTAAGTTTTACCTCGTGAGTCCTACTTTTCCCCAACTGTGTCCTTTTTTTATTCTGTTTATTTTTTTTTTCTCTTTGACTGTTTTTTTTATTGAATTTCCAACTTTTTTGAATTTTCAAACTTTTTTTTTAAAAATTTTTAATGTATACAAATGACTTCCATCAGTGTGAAAGTTAGTGAAGGAAAGTATCCTAAAAATCCTCTTTGGACTTAATAAGACATAAGAAAAAGAAAAGCTCTTTAACCCCTTAACAAAACCAACCATTTTGTAGGTAAAGACCGGGCCCCAATTTTTTCATTTCGACCACGTCCCTTTTTAGGTTTATAACTCTGGAAACCCAACGGATCTTGGCGATTCTGAATTTTTTTCCGAAATATTTTACTCATGATAGTGGAAAATTTTCAAAAAACTTGCGTTTATTTATAAAAAAAAAGGAAAAATAAAAAAATTTGAAATTTTGCAATTTTCAAACTTTTAAATTTTTTTTATCCAAAATAAATCAAAGAGATATGTCCAAAAAATAGTTAAAAATAACTTTCCCCATGTCACTTTCATCCCCCAATTTTGGAACCAAATTTTTTTTTTTTAGGAATTATAAGTTTTAAAAAATTTTACCACAATTTCTTTTTTTCCAACAAAATTCAAAATCATTTATTTAGGGCCACCTCACATTGAAGTAAATTTTGGGGGGGCCCCCTTTGACAAAAAAACCCAAAAGTACACCATTAAAACGCACCCTCAATTTTTTCAAAGCCAATTCAAGATTTATAACCCTTTAGGTTTTTCCAAAAAATTTTGAAGAATTCTACAAAAACGGCGCTGAAAAACCCGGGTCAAGGAGGGGTAGGCAGAGGCCTAGTAGGAATTTTTGAAGTTGAAGTTGTAGTTACAGCAGAAATTTTTTGCCAGACACACAGCAGGGAAAACACATTTTACTGAACCCCACAAACACCACGATGTTTTCACTGTCATCTAAACTTCTGACAGCAACGGCGCGTTAAACCCCCAAGGTCAAGGAGGGTGAAGGGGGCCTAATGAACTTTTAAATTTTGAATTGTATTAGCAGCAGAATTTTTGCCAGACACACAGGGGGGGGAACAGCAGCTTACTGAACCCCACAAACACTCACATGTTTTCATCTGGCATCAACCTTCTGAGCACAACTGGCCTGAAAAAAGCCCGGGTAAGGAGGGTGTACAAAAAATTTTGAGTTTTCCCCTTGTTACTGGCCATTGCAAATTATTACTTCAAACAAAATAAATGAAGTTTTACTACACAATAAAATAAAAAAATTTAAAATTTAAAAGAATAAAAAATATTTATACTTGACTCCTCTGTGTTGATAAGTTTAATGGCTAACGAAAAATGGAACAAATTCAAAGTTTTTTGAGACTATCAGTGCTTCACGGGGTGATAAAGCCAAAAATGAAAAATCACATTTTTCTACACACAACGGGGGACAGGAATAGCAAAAACAAGTAGGGGGGGAAAAGTGAGGGGAGCCGGGGAAAAAAAGGGGGAACAAGGATAATTATCACCCACAAATCAAAAAAATTAATGAATTTACCTGGGGCAAAAGATTTTTTTTTGCCCGGTCTAGCATCAGGGGAAGAATTACTGGTATTAAAATAAACTTAAAAAAGGAAAAAGTACAAAATTTTAGAAAAAGCTCATCAGACCTTTGACCGTTAGAGGAATGAATAAACAGGGGTTTTTGTCATTTTATTAAAAATTAAAAGGGAAACCGCGTCTATCCCCCTTTCCCGGGTCATAAAAAACCCAAAAAAAAAACGCCAAGAGAGGGGAATAAACTTTTTACCATCAGGAACTGTTCCAATTTTATTTCATCCCCCTGAGATAATGACAGTTTTTTAAAAAGCACTTCTTTCTTACCTATTGCACTATTCTGTGTCCTGTTGTGTAAGAAAAAAGTGAGCTTTTAATTTTTTTTTTAGCTTCCCCCATGAAGAGACGTAGTAGCCTTGAAACTTGCCCCAAAAGTTTCCATCTTTTCAGTTACCTTTTAAAAAGGATCAACCACTGCTGACCGAATCTAAAATTTTTTTACAGGCAACACGGACAAAGAACACATTTTCTAATTTCAAGAAGGAAAAATAAAAAAATACAAATATAAACGCATATAGCACATGCCAAAAATAAATGGAACAACACAAACACCCAAAAAATTGTAAAAAAATATGTTTAAATTTAAAAAAAACCATTTTTTTTTTTATGAAAAATGCTTAAAAGGCGGGTTTTAAAAATAACAAGGAAGACAATGGGGTTTTTAAAGTCACTCATCCATCATCGCAAATTTTATGGCAGCACAGACATTTCAATTATTAATTTTAAAATCGTAACTTCATGCAGTATGACAGTCCACATGGACTCCAATGTATTATGACACAATAATGAAAAAAAAAAAAACCATTAAAAAAAAATTGGCATTGTTTGTCAAATTTAATGTGTGCCTGCAAGGTAGGTAAAAAAAGGCTACGATAGAAAGGGGTATATCATTTCTTACAGACAGTGGACAGCCCGAGGGTAATGCGATGTTATACGTCCAATAAAGCTGCGGCAAAATCAGCTTTTTTTGCTTGTAGAGTGTTAAAGGGGGGAAAAAGAATTCGGTTGCAAAAAAGCTTTATCCTAACACTCCTTTTCCTACTGTCACGCGGGGGTGGGGTAGGGGGGCAATTAGCTGACTAAAAAATTGGGGGGGGGCTGCGTTATTCGCACTAGGACAAAAAAAAAATACGCATAAAATTTTAATGTGAAAAAAACTCCCCTATGAAAAAAAAAAAAATTACTTCCCCTTTAACAATGTACAAGACTAAAAGGGGCCAAAGGGTTTGACGCGACTAATTTTGAGATACATTTTACATCATTTTCCCCCATGATAACAGCACTGTGATACCTATATACCAGTATTAATTTATATCTCTTTTGGTTGTTTCAACAGCACTTGCAGGATAACTACCTATTGTCAAAAACATAGCACTTTCAGATGTAAAAAAATTTATTTTTACTTTTTACCATGTTACAGCGGCCATTCATATATGGTTTTGAAGTTCAGTTGGCACATTGTTATTTTAAAATTTCATAAATAAAACCGTGATGATGGAGAGGATTTAATGATTCGTACCCCCTGACTGCATTTCTACAGGCAAAAAGTCCTTTTAAAAAATTAATTCATAACGAAAGTACTTTAAGCATTAATTTCAAAATGTAAGATAACGTTTATTTTTTTTACCATTTTTAATAACATTGCAGATATCGCTTGATAAAAAATTATTTTTTGTCCAATTTGTAAAAAAAAAAAATTTTTACATTCTCCCCTAAAAAACTTCAAATTTTTCATGTTTTCACAAACAAGGGGGGACGGCTTTCCCCCTTTTGAGCTTTGTCAGTGTTTTCGTCCATGGCGGGAACAGGGTTTTCTTGCCGTTCACACAGCAGGGAACGCGGCGTTACGAACCCCACAACAGAAGCTTGTGTTTTCTGGGACACCCCTTTTTCGAGCACAACTGCAGTGTGGAGCCCAGGAGAGAGTTCGGGGGGTAGAAAATGAACAAAAGGAGACATGGATAACGTTGCGAACCATAATTTAATCTGAAAACGGACAGACAAATTCGGCAGATCCATGCTTGTTCTTTCGAAAAGTAAGCGTCTACTTACGGGGATAGTCCCAGCACGGTCTTTTTTACACCCCCTGCAGCACTAAAGACCGCTCCAAAAATACACGCCAGGGCAAGCCACACCTCCAATGCTACGGCAAGCTCGGCCATGATCCAGCTAGAGCCCAAAACTTGGGGGAAGAGCCATCGGGGAAAAACAAAGGGAAAGCCAAGTGTTTTTTCACCATCTGAGGTCCGTTTCCCCGCTGACTGAGCCCTCCGGAGGTGAAACTTTGGGCGCTGCCACAAAACTTCCCCCTTTTTAACATACGGGGGTTTCCCGTGCAGGGGGCACTGCGTGTCCCCCTTGTTGCAGACTCCAAAACTGCCTCACGCACAAGCGCTTGAAAAAACGACGCAGCAGTGCCCGGGGAGTAAGGAGAACTTTTTGGATTGCACCATTGGTTTTTGTACCCCCAAAATTTTACGCCCCGGGGTTAAAAGGTTGATGAGGTTTTTGACGTTGTCCGGACGGGGGTCAGAGGGTTACACCCAAAAATAAAAAGTGGTAGAAGTGGCGATCGGGGGTCGTTCTTAGGCCTGCAGATAAAAACCCCATGTGCGCGACCCCAAAAGGCAAAAAACGCTGCCTCTGCAAGGGCTTCTCTCCCCGCCGCATCACCCCCCCTCGCTCTACAACGCAAGCGTTTTTACCCCCTCGGAGCGATTTTTTCCCCCCCTTGACCCCCCTCCCATCCTCCTCAAAATTGACCCCCCCCAGCCCTTGTGAGGAACCACTTTTCGCACCCCAGAAGGGGATGGAAATTTTTGACTCCCACCTCCACCTTTCCAAAACCTCATCCCTATTTTTTGCAGTGTTTTTTAAGCAGGCAGAAAGGGGGGGCAGTCGGGGTGACTAGTGCATCATCTGCACCCCATCCCGTTGACTCATCAAACGCACCAAAACGGGCACTTCCTTCAAGGGCCCACTCATTAATGGTAATTTGGCGGCGCAAATTGCGTGTTTTTTTTGGGCCGATGCAGCTGAACCCATAACTCTGGGTCTGCTCACCCACCGCTCCAAAAATAACTTGAATTCCCCGTGGATACTCCCCCTATAGCATGTTCAGGAAGGCCAACGCTTCAGAGCTGCATGCGCGATCTGGCCAGCTGGAACGTCGCAATGAGGCACTCTAGGGGGGCCTTTGCAGCATGCCAAGATCCATAGCCCCCCCCAAAAAAACCCTTGCACCCAATTTTTAGCACATGTGCCGACGGGGGATGTGAGGATTTCCAAAGGGGCCCGAGCGCCCCAGATTGGGGCCTTGTCACACACTCCCAAACCTGGAGGGGATTCCGGCAAAACCCCACGTCGCTCCCTGCTTGAGGCATTCCAACCTCCTCGCTGTGTGGCTTCGATTCCCCGGGGGAATTTAATTTCAGAACCCCCGTTCCCCTTTGGCCCCGCGGTTCATAGGGGCGCTCAGGAAACGTCCACGGGCCCTGTGGGGGGAACCGGACGGCTCCTGCAGCGATAACGAAACGGAGTAGGAGGAGGGTCAAGTGGACAACTTGATTCCGGCAATCCTGGATTTGGGCAGAAAATACAGCGCCACTCGCAAGATTTTAACCCCGGGGTCCCAAAATCCCCCAAAGGGCAAGAGTGAAAGGTATCGCCCTGCCGGGGACGGCCACGCAGGGGTGGCAGGGGACCTGCACTGAGGCTTAGTAGCCATTTTTAATTTTGCCTCAACTGCTTTTGCAGACCGGGACGTTGCCTGCGAAAAAAATCGGCTGGCACTTTTTGTGGAACTGCAACCCCATTAATTCACGAACTGTCATCTCCCCCCCCGAATGACAGCATTTAAGGGGGAGGGGAGTTTGCAATCCAGCATTCAGAGCCTTGTTGTGGGGGGTTTGCCGGATGGCCGTCTTTTCCCCCATGCCGTGCACCGATTTTTTTTGTGGGGTGTGTGGGGAGACAGGGAACTTGCAGCGTGGGGAATAACACTGGTCCCCGGAAAAACATGACGGGGGTCTTCCATGGCGATCCTTTGAAAACCCCGAACCAGCTTTGTTGAACGGGGGGAAGGGCTCCAACACGAGCAAGATGAGGGCGCGTAGTTGGCCTACATCTCCTGTGCCCTTTAACTAAAAAAAGTGCTTTCCCCGCACATTTTTCCACATATTTGTTTATTAAAAGGTTACTCCCCCTTTTTAAAACCCTTTTAATTTTTTGATTAACCTTGCATTTGACATAAAAAATATCATCTGCAACGACAAAAAAGGACCCCAAGCAACCCCTGGGAGCGCCCTTTTGGCGGGGAAAGAACTCCCAACGGTGCCAAACGGGGGCTAAGCAAGCGAGTCGCAGCCTACCTCCCCACTGTTTGGACCTTGGGGCAATCTCTTCCCAGAGCTGCCCCACCCCCTTTTTCCTGTCCCACGCCATGTTGGGCCCTTAAAACCTAACATCTCCACCACTACCCCCCAAAACACCCTGTTTTGGGGGCGGCCACCCCACCAAAAAAATTTTGGCAACTGATCTCATCACACAATGCGTTCGCGGGTGCGACCCGCAGGGGGCCACCCGCCCTTCAATTCAGGAGACACAGCTGTTGCGCACACTGCTACTGCCTCTTCTTCACATTCCAAATGTCTTGCTGGCCCCTTTTGGCAACCAACAGATTTTGAAACAGAAGCAGAGACTCGCGGCCCCTGTACAAGCTCTCGACGCCTGGCAATTTTGGAGCGGTAAGAGACGATTTTTCAACAGGCTGTGGCCTGAGGGGGGTGGAAGCTATTTAAGTCGATGCTTGGGGTGCCATCCAACCAAAAACGGCTTTAATTTGTTCTTTCCCAGCGGGGGGGGCCTGACCCACAAAATGCCAAAAAGAACCTCACGGGGAAAACTGATGGGGCTGTTCACTGGGGGGGGAGCAGCCACAGAATCCCCCGTCCCCCCTGCGCAAATCCCCCCTCGACCACGACCACTGCCAAAACCCGATTCTTCATCTGGAGATTATAAAAAAAACAAAAAATTAAAAGGCCAAGTGGGTTATTCCTCACAGACTACGGAACCCCCCAGACAACGTTATATTTGGGGAAAAGGCCCCTTTTTTTTACTTCTTAGTGTTTGCAAAACCCAAGAATTTAACGGAGGAACGCGCACACTAAAAATTAGATTTTTTTCCCTAAAAGGACACACCAATTTTGAGAAAATGTGAAGGATGAGGGGGTGACACACCTCAGCAGACCCAACCCCCGTGGTTTAAGAACAAACGAGCTAATCTGCCTCACAAAATAAAAGCCACAACTACAGTAACACTGAAACACAACTGTTTTGTAGTTTTAAAACCCCCCTTTTGAAATCTATAGTGTTTTAACCAATGTATTTAACGGGGAAGCGCTCACACTAATAGATTAGATTTTTTTCCCTAAAAAGGAGCCACCATTAGAGAAAAATTAAGGATGAGGCAGTGAAAACCCAGACTACAACCGCGTGGTTGAAAACAAACTGGAGCTAATCTGCAATCACAAAATAAAACTCACAGACTACGTGAACACGAAACACAACTGTTCATACGTTAAAAAGGGCCCTTTTTGTACTTCAATGTTGCAACCAAATTTTTGTATACGGGGGGGGAACGCTACAACAATAGATTAAATTTTTTTTCCCTAAAATGGAGCAGCACCAATTAGAGAAAAATTGAAGGTGAGGGGGACACACGCTCATAGACTACAA
>JARQOD010000007.1:167794768-167814602 GCA_033576555.1 Oophaga sylvatica | reverse complement strand
AAGATATGTCTTATGAACAACGCAGCCTGGGCCCGTGCAGAAGGTAACCGTGGTAACGGCACCAGGTGCACCATTTTGGAAAAATGGTCGGTGAGCAACCAAATGATGGTGCAACCCCGAGACTTATGTAAGCCCAACACAAAGTCCATTCCGACCATCTCCCAGGGCTTGTCTGCCACCGGCAAAGGGTAAAGTAATCCAGCTGGCCGTTGTCGAGGAGACTTATTCTTGGAGCAGGATACGCACGTCCGAACAAAATCCCCTACATCACGCACCATATGCGGCCACCAGTACATCCTCGCCAGAAGCTCAGATGTCCTTTTGGTCCCAAAATGTCCACCCACCCTGGACGAATGAGCCCAAGAGAGAACCTCTGGTCACAAATTGGGTGGTACAAAAGTCTTGCCCGGAGGTACAGACTCTAGCAAAACCGGCGCTACGGTTCTCAGGCTCTCAGAAGGGACAATAAGCCGAGACTCCCCCTAATCCTCCTCAGAGGACACCACGGATCGAGAGAGAGAGCGTCAGCCTGAATTTCTTCTTTCCCAAGAGATAATGGAGGGTAAAGTGAAATCGGGAAAAAAACAAGGACCATCTGGCCTGACGAGAATTTAGCCGCTGGGCTGTTTGTAAGTATACCAAATTCTTGTGATCCGTAAAGACTTGGAAGGGAAAGTGAGCCCACTCCAACAGATGTCTCCACTCAGAGAAAGACAACTTCATCTCCGGCCGCAGTGGAGCCTGCTCAGCAAAGACGTCGGTCCCAGCGTCTCGCCCGGTCTAAGACTGTGCAGAGACTTGCTGCTGCCTCTCCAGGTTCTGCTAATGTAGCCAGTACTGGTCAGCGGCGAGCAGATGTCTTTAGTACTAAGTCCTGTGTTTCCCCTTCTGAGCATGCCCAGGGTAACATCTCTCATTGGAGATGAGGGGTCACATGCTCAGGTACTGCAGCAGCTCCTATTGGTCTACCAGGAAGGTCCTGAAGCTACATGTGTTCTGGAACAGTTTCTCATTGGTCCTTTTCTGGCAGGTCCTGTAGTTGCTACTATAAAAGGGTTGCATGGCCTGGTGGCCATGCGCTAGTATCAATTGTATTATGTGCTTTGTGCCAGTGTGATCATGCATGCATGTGGTTAGGGCTCGGCTGAAATAAGCCCCTAGAATACTGGCACCTCCGGTGAGGAGATTCGTATGCACGTGTTCATGGCTTGGCTGAAATAAGCCCCTAGAATACCGGCTTCACCGGTAAGGAGTTGTTTGTTTGTGTTGCTTACTGCATGACCACGGACTGCTATCCGCACAGCAGTTAACTGTGAACCTGGACACAGTAGGCTTTCTCAGCGGCTCTGTGATGCAACAGGGTTCGCTTTAAAAAGCTAGTCAGCGCCCTAGCGTTTTACTTTGCGGCTCACTGAAGCTAAGTGAGTTCGCCCTTATCACTATATAGAGCTGTGGCATTCCCGCTAGCCGCTCTGTGGATTAACAGAGTTCGCACTAACTGCCACAGCGCTCTACGGCGTTTATTTTAGCGACTGCAGGATAACAGAGTTCGCTACTTACGCCATCTTACTAGCAGGAGGCTCTGCCTGCACGGTGGACCCCGGGCTGCGAACGCACCTCTCTACATTATTTATTAGGTGCATTCCGCAGACCCTAACAGTATACTAGCGCCAGGGTCTGGCTAGTAAAATGGCGGACGACCAGCATCTACAGCAGTACATCCTGCAGCTGGAGGGTAGGTTGGCGGTCCTTGAGCGCACAACCTCAGCTGTGGATGTTACCACAGACGCTGTTCAGGCTGCTAGCGTAGCTACAGCCAGTTTGTCCACCGCTACCTCTGCTCCGACATTATCCCATCTCCCACTTCCAGACAAGTTTACTGGTGACAGTAAACATTGTCAGGGATTCGTGAGTCAGTGCTCTATACAGCTTGAGCTTCTGGCAACACGTTTCCCCATGGAATGGGCACAAGTGGCTTTTATTGTGTCTCTTCTGTCGGGCAGAGCATTGGAGTGGGCAACGCCGCTGTGGGAGCGTGACGATTGTGTGGTGCAGAGTGCTCCTCGTTTTTGGAGGCTCTGAAAAAGGTCTTTTTAGAACCTCAGGACACGCACGATACGGTACTCCAACTGCTGGCAATGTCACCGGGCTTGTCCATGGTCAGCCAGTTCTCAGTCCAATTTCGGACTTTGGCCTCTGAATTAGAGTGGCCAGATAAAGTTCTTATTCCAGTGTTCTGGAGAGGACTGGCAGACCATGTAAAGGATGCTTTGGCCACCAGGGAGATTCCTGCCACACTGGAGAAACTCATTTCTATATCTAACTGCATCGACCTCCATTTTCACGAGTGGAGGTTAGAGCGGACCCAGTGTAGGCAGTGGTTTCGGCTGGCACCCACCTTTGCCAAACCTCTTGAATTTCCCGTTCGGGTGTCCGACTCCCAAGGGACCGTGGAGACTACTCGAGTGGGATCTAAGTCTCGGATCACTCGAGTATCCGTGGTCTGTAGAGTGTGTCAGCAGCCAGGACATTATGCCAACCAATGTCCCCAGCGAATGAGTAAACGGTCATGTTCCGTGACCATGGGTGCAGGGTCATCAAACGCGAGGGATTTTGCTCCGAAATTGCTCCTTAAAGGGTTAATCTCTCTAGGTTCATCCACTCTTCCTGCCAAGAATTGTGTGGACTCTGGGGCAGAGGGGAATTTTATGTCCTCCTCCTTTGCCTCTCGCCATTCCATACCGCTGGTGACGCTCGCCTAGCCAGTATCGGTGAGAGCATTAAATGGAGCAATCCTGCCCTCACAAATCACCCACCAGACTGTCTCTCTTCCTCTGTCTATGTCCCATTCTCATCAGGAGAATATACCCCTTTTTGTTCTTCCTGAGGGAATAGATGAGGTTTTGTTGGGATTAACCTGGCTTCGCCACCACTCTCCCCATATTGAGTGGTCCTCTGGGAGAATACTGGGTTGGGGTGATCATTGCAGAGACAGATGTCTCAGAGAGGACGTTCAGGTTTCCACCACGGAGATACCCATAGACCTTGCTTCTCTCCCCAAGGTTTATCGGTCATACGCGGACGTATTCTCCAAAAAGGCAGCGGAGATTCTTCTGCCTCATCGCCCCTATGACTGTCCTATAGACCTCTTGCCTGGAACCGAGCCTCCTTGGGGAAGAGTGTATCCTCTCTCTCTTCCTGAGAAGGAGGCCATGTCACAATACATCCAGGAAAATCAGGCAAGAAGGTTTATTAGGAAGTCAGTGTCACCAGCAGGGGCAGGATTTTTCTTCGTGCAGAAGAAGAATGGAGAATTACGACCGTGTATAGACTATCAGTGCAGCCTGCTCAGCAAAGACGTAGGTCCCAGCGTCTCGCCCGGTCTAATACTGTGCAGAGACTTGCTGCTGCCTCTCCAGGTTCTGTTATTGTAGCCAGTACTGGTCAGCGGCGAGCAGATGTCTTTAGGACTAAGTCCTGCATTTCCCTTCTGTGCATGCCCAGGGTAAGATCTCTCATTGGAGATCAGGGGTCACATGCTCATGTACTGCAGCATCTCCTATTGGTCCGCCAGGAAGGTCCTGAAACTACATGTGTTCTGGAACAGTTTCTCATTGGTCCTTTTCTGGCACGTCCTGTAGTTGCTATTATAAAAGTATCAATTGAATTATGATGTGATCATGCACGCATGTGGTTAGGGCTCGGCTAAAATAAGCCCCTAGAATACCGGCTTCACCGGTGAGGAGTTGTTTGTTTGTGTTGCTGACAGCATGACCACGGACTGCTATCCGCACAGCAGTTAACTTTGTACCAGGACACAGTAGGGTTTCTCAGCGGCCCTGTGATGCAAAAGAGTTCGCTTTAAAACGCTAGTCAGCGCCCTAGCGTTTTACTTTGCAGCTAGCTGTGGCATTCCCGCTAGCCGCTCTGTGGATTAACAGAGTTTGCACTAACTGCCACAGCGCGCTATGGCGTTTATTTTAGCGACTGCGGGATAACAGAGTTCGCTACTTACGCCATCTTACTAGCAGCAGGCTCAGCCTGCACGGTGGACCCCGGGCTGCGAACGCACCTCTCTACATTATTTATTAGGTGCGTTCCGTAGACCCTTACACCACTGACTGATTTGACCAAAAAGGGTTCTGATAGAAAACTAGATCTGAACTGAAAAAGTAAGTTAATGTATCAAAATAATTACTAACATCCCACTCCAACCATAGGCAATCCTTCACATCCAACTCCAATTGCAACCTTCCAAATGTGAACAGGCTAGGGGCTGAACCCAAGCCGCCAGGACTGATTTGAACAGGCAGAACATGGATTCCGCCAGAAAGGTGTTCTTCACAGCACCACTAAAATATTGAAGAAAGATTAATAGAAACTAATCTGACTAAAAGAATTAAGGAGCAAAAAGCAAAAACAAATAATTAAAAAAAAATTGCAAAAAAAAATCAAATAATAAAATTTTGAAAATATAGTAAATAAGTAAACATGCATCAAATATGTACAGCCATTCCAATTAACCCTTAGTGAAAAGGACAATCAGGTGAAACCTCCATTGAAGTGGCAAATGTGATAAAGCAGAGAGGGGAACCCACCTTATGCCAGGAAGGATTAACAATAAAACAGGCGATAAAACTTATATGAGAAATAAATAATAAAAACAATCGAAGAAAAAGGAATAATTATCAAAATGAAATGAATAAATACTTTCAAAATACAGGAGTAAAAACATAATTCAAATAATAAATAAAAAATTTTTCAAAAATGCAAAGTATCATAACTCTAGGGTATTTGTAAACATCATTTGATAATAATGTAACCATCCGCACGTAAGGCAACCTCAGTGGACAGCCTACCAATATTGAAACCGTTCCACTGTCAATTAATTGAACAAGGCAAGGACTAACCACAGATTGAATGAACACAGAAAAGAGATTTTCTAACTGAAAAACAGGGGTTCAAACTAATGCAATAACATACACTAAAAAACAAAAAACTAATATAAAAAATAAAAATTTTGCAAAAATGCATGAATCATTAACAGAAATTTCAGAAAACAAATTGAAAAAAATAAAAACCTTTCCCAATGCACTAAGCGTAAGTCTACTATATTTGAAACTATTTGCAAAATGTACAAGCACAGGGCGAACCCCGTGACTCCGCAGAAGAATATTTCACTAAAAAAGGGAACTATATGACGAACCACATGAACTCGAAACCAAACGAGAAATTAATATGGAAAAAGTAAACTATATTAAGAATGACTTAAGAAAACAGCATAAAAAATTCAAATAAAATCTTTCAAAACTAGATAAATAAATAAGTAAGTTAGTAAAATTAATGATAAAAAATAAGCCATCACAGAAAAGGCACCCATAGAATCACAAATTGAAAAACTTTCTTGAAAATGCTAAGTGAAAACAAAGGGATTAAACATAATTTTGCAAAAATGATTTCCAACCGAACAGCACCCTTAATCACGAATGACTAAACTATATAAAATGACTGAAATGAAAAAGTAAGAGTGTATGAAAAGTAAAGCATATACCAGACCATCACGAAAAACGCACAAAAACAATATCCAAATAAATAAAAACTTTTGCAAAAAGCAAAGGATAATAATATAAGGTTAGTAATTTATGAAAAAAATTACAAGCCACGCCACACAAGAACCCTGGGGACAGTCCTATTAAATTGAAAAACTTTCACTTTCAAGTACTAAATGTGAAAAGGCAAGGGACTGAACACATAATTGCAAAGGATGATTTTCAACTCAGAAAACAGGCGTCACCCTATCAGATGCACAGAACTACTGAAAACTAATCTGAACTGAAAAGTAAGTAATGGTATGCAAAATGTAAATGCATAAACACATGACCAACACAGAAAACAGGCACAAAACAAATCAAATAAAAAATTAACATAGAAAATCAGTAAGTAAAATTGTAAAAAACATCGTAGGACCGGATCATTTTAAACTTATTCAAGGATAAGAAAGCAGAACCCGTAAGTCGCAATTTCTCATAAACAGTCACCATGAAAATCTTCGCAACCCTTATAGCCAGGATGACATTGACTTCAAGAAATCGTCCAATGAAACAAATAAGGATGCAAATGAAACTAAAACATGACATACAAGTTTAAAACACAAGAAAATCCAAAATTGATAAATCGTTTTGCAAACATAGATAATAATGCATAAGGTAGTACTAGTTTTCAGTACGCCATCCTGACTAGCACCCCGGAAGTCCCTCTAATTAAAGCTTTATGCATGCTGAATTCAGGCCAGAGGACAACCCAACGTGAAGCCCAGCGAGTTTTTCACTCGAAGCACTTACACTATATACAGAATGCTAACTAATAGAAAATAGATTGAACTGAAAAAGTAATTAATGTGTATGCAAATGTAAACATATTAACAAACAGACAACAAAAAAAAGCACAAAAAAAAATATAAAAATGAAAAAAATTTTTTGAAAAATAAGGGTATTAATAATCATAAGGGTATTTAGTAAACAAATTTTGACAAAATAATGACAAGCCATCCGCACGTAGCAACTTGAACATTCCTACTTATATTGAAAACCTATTCACTGTCAAGGACTATGTGAACAGCAGGGACGACCCCAGTGAAGTCGGCCAGCGAAAAGATGGTGCTCAACCAAACAGGGCGGTCACACCTTAGTAGTCACGATAGAAAGTGCTTTTGGCGTGTGCTACACGACCAAACACAGAAAACAGAGTAACAATAGTGGAATAAAAAATCCCTTCAACTATGGTAAAATAAAGGGTGCTAAACTGATAGGAAATGGCGCTTTTCGCACCGCACTCCTTGCGTATTGGAAACGTCCTGCAAGCTAACATAATAAACAGGGCATGTACCCGCGTTTTGAGGGTTCCGGAGGTGTTACCACCGAAAAGCGCGCTCTAAGGGGGAGGCTTGACGAGAATTTCCTGTCCAAAGATGTTATGGTCGGACCGGACCTACCCTTTTATGCACGGAATGCACTATGAACTACATAGAAAACTAGATCTGAACTGAAAAAGTAAGTTAATGTGTATGCAAAATGTAAATGCATATTAACACATGACCATTACACAGAAAAACAGGCACAAAAAAACAAATATCCAAAAATGAAATAAAAAATCTTTTTGCAAAAATGCATGAAGGTAGTAATAATCATAAGGGTATTTAGTAAACATAATTTTGATCAAAATAATGTACAAGCCATCCCGCCACGTCAAGGCAACCCTCTGTGGGACAGTCCTACTCTAATATTGAAAACCTTTCCACTTGTCAAGTGACTTAAATGTGAACAAGGGCAGAGGGACTGAACCCACCAGTTGAAGCTCCGGCCAGACAGGATGGATTTTCTCAACTCAGAAAACAGGGCGGTCACACCCTTATATGCACGGAATGCACTATGAACTACATAGAAAACTAGATCTGAACTGAAAAAGTAAGGGTTCTGATGTAGTGAATTGGTCTCCAGAGGCAGTTTCGGCATTTCAGGAGCTTAAGTGGAGATTCACTTCTGCTCCTGTTCTACGGCAACCTTATGTTTCTCTACCATTTCAAGTGGAGGTAGATGCTTCTGAGATTGGTGCAGGAGCCGTTTTGTCCCAAAGGGATCCTGTAACCTCCAAGAGTAACCCTTGTGCCTTCTTTTCTCGAAAATTTTCCCCAGCTGAACGTAATTATGATGTGGGGAATCAGGAATTATTAACTATGAAGTTGGCTTTTGAAGAGTGGAGACATGGGTTGGAGGGAGCCAAACATCAAGTAGTGGTCCTCACTGACCACAAGAACCTGATCTATCTCGAATCAGCCAAGCGATTAAATCCTAGACAGGCCAGGTGGGCCTTGTTTTTCACGCGTTTTAATTTTGTGGTCTCCTTTCTTCCGGGCACTAAGAATGTTAAGGCGGATGCCCGCTCTAGGAGTTTCTTTGCGGATTCTCTTGATGTGACTGAGCCTACTGCCATTCTGAAGGAGGGTGTGGTTCTTTCTGCTATCTCACCCGATTTGAGACTGGCCCTGGAGGAATTTCAGGGGGATAAACCTGAACATTGCCCTGTGGGGAAATTGTATGTCCCAGACCAATGGAGGAAGAAAGTAATGTCTGAAATTCATTGCTCCGCGTTGGCTGGTCATCCCGGTATTTTTGGTACCAGAGATTTGGTGAGTCGGTCCTTTTGGTGGCCTACTTTATCTCATTATGTCAGGAATTTTGTGCAGTCCTGTGGGACTTGTTCTCGGTCCAAACCATGCTCTCGCTCTAGTGGATTGTTAATGCCCCTGCCTGTGCCCAAGAGGCCATGGACCCATATCTCTATGGATTTTATTTCCGACCTCCCTGTCTCTCAGAGAATAACTGTTATCTGGGTGATCTGTGATAGATTTTCCAAGATAGTCTATCTTGTGCGACTGCGGAAATTGCCATCCTCTTCCCAGTTGGTGCCCTTGTTTTTTCAGCAGGTGGTTCAGTTTGCACAGCATTCCAGAGAACATTGTGTCTGACAGAGGAGTCAAATTTGTTTCCAGATTTTGGAGAGCCTTTTGTTCTAAACTGGGAATTCAGTTGTCTTTCTCCTTTGCGTTTTCACCCTTAGACGAATGGGCAGACTGAGAGAACAAACCAGACTTTGGAAACTTATTTGAGATGTTTTGTGTCTGCTGATCAAGATGACTGGGTCTCTTTTTTGCCCTTGGCTGAATTCGCTCTAAATAATTTCGGTTTTCATCCTCTGTTTTCTTCGGGGCAGGTGGAGACTTCTGTCTGTCCGGGTGTTGACTCTATGGTAGAGAGAATGTAGCAGATTTGGGATCAAGTAGTGGATAAGTTGTCTCTCTCTCAGGAGAGGGCCCAACGGTTTGCCAACCGGCATAGGACTGATGGTCCCTGGTTTAAAGTAGGTGACATGGTTTGGTTGTCCTCAAAAAATATCCCTATGAAGGTTGCGTCTCCAAAATTTAAGCCAAGGTTCATTGGTCCTTATAAGATCTTGAAATTCCTTAATCTCGTTTATTTCTGTTTGGCTCTTCCAGGGACGTTTAAGATTCATAATATCTTCCATAAATCTTTATTGAAAAGGTTTGTTGAGCCAGTAGTTCCTATGCCTACGCCCCCTGAGCCTGTTTTGTTGAGGGCAATCTGGAGTATGAAGTGGAGAAGATATTGGATTCTCGTCTGGCTAGACGGAGACTCCAGTACTTGGTCAAGTGGAAAGGTTATGGTCAGGAGGACAATTCTTGGGTGTTTGCTTCTGACATTCATGCTGAGAGATTGGTTCATACCTTTCACCAGGCTCATCCTGATCGACCTAGTGGCGCAGGTGAGGGTTCGGTGACCCCCCTCAAGTGGGGGTACTGTTGTGAATGCTCTGGACCTGACTTCTGAGTTTGTGCTCCCTCTGCTGGCTGCTGATAGTAATGAAGCTGCTTTGGCTAACAGAGGTCTATCAGCTGGGGTGAGGATTGGCAATCAGGTGTTGATGACTGGGGTGATATAAGTGAGCAACCTTCCATGATCCTCGTCGGTGATTTGTTGCTTCCTGGTCTCTTTTGTTCGTCAGCTTGCTTCCTGCTTTGTCCTGCAATTTTCAGATAAGTTATTTGCTGTTTTCTTCTGTGGCATTTGTTTTTGTCTATCTAAGTTTTCTGCCCTTTTGGATTTGTACAGCCAGGTTCCCCTGCTGGGGCCTGCGCTGGACTCTGTTTCTCATTTGTCACTGTTTATGTGTTTTCAGCTCCCTGTTATTTCAGCATCCACTAATTTGCTACCAGTTCACACCAGAGACAATTTATGTATTTTCAGTTCCCTGTTATGTCAGTATTTGCTGATTTACTACCAGTGCACACCAGAGTCTGATCTAGCGGGGGAAAGATCGTGTGGTCTCAGTATTTTTGCATATCAGATGGGTTGGAGCTTTTTTTAGAGTTTTTGCTGGATTGCAGACAGTATTCTTTCCTGTCCTGTTCTATCTTGACAGTTTGGGCCCCAGCATTTGCTTGCTCTTTTTTCTGCCTGTGTTTGTATTTCATCTTGTATCACTGCCAATATATGTTTGGGGGCTACTTATTCCTTTAAAGGTCTGCTTCGGGGCAGTTAGCTTTCCCCTTTCTCTCTTTAGGCTTAGTTATCTCTCCGGCTGTGTCGAAGCATATAGGGCACCGTAGGCACGGCCCACAGCTACTTCTAGTTGTGCTGTCAGTTTAGGGGTCTGCAATCCGCTAGTTACCAACCTCTCTGGGTGTCTGGTTGCCTAGGTTATTTTGGCTACTGTCCTCCTCGGCTACCAAATCATAACAGACATCAACCTCACAAATATGAACCCCACTTGCCACCACCACAGGACAAGTGGGAAGAGCCAGAAAAAGAACCAGCATTGGTGCATCTAAAAAATGCGCCTTTTCTAGGCGGCTACAGGATGCTTTTTTTAGGCTGGAGAGGCCAATATCCATGGTCCCTTATCAGTCTGATAATACCAGCCCCCAGCTATCTGCTTTAGCTTGGCTGGTTGCCAAACATGAGGGGGACCTCATGCTGTTGAATTCTCCAATCATCCGCTGCCTGCTCTCACTGTTATTAGCGTCAGGAGACATAGGCTGATGGGAGTAGTAGTCCCATCAGTTGATGCAAGTGACCGGAGGTAAACTTTTTATCTCCAATCATAACTGCGGGCTCACGCTGTCATTTGACAGCATTTCAACAGCAGCTCTCTGCCCATTGGTAATGACAGTGTGAGAAACATCCAGTGTTCGGGATGCTGAACCCAAACAGTAACACAAACTTTCTGGTGAAGTCTGTGTTTGGGGACTGTGCCCAAACAGTAGGTGTTAGGTATGGACCTCGAATTTTACTGCTTGGGTTCGTCCATATCTACTTAGGACTGAAAAACTTAAACACGCTGTTAGGGTCTGCGGAACGCACCTAATAGATATAATAGAGAGGTGCGTTCGCAGCCCGGGGTCCACCGTGCAGGCGAAGCCCGCTGCTAATAAGATGGCGAAAGTAGCGAACTCTGTTATCCCTCAGAGTCGCAAAAATAAACGCCGTAGCGCGTTGTGGCAGTAAGTGCGAACTCTGTTAATCCCAGAGCCGCTAACGGGATGCCACAGTGCTATATGGCGATAGGTGCGAACTCACTTAACTTCAGTGAGCCGCAAAGTAAAACGCTAGGGCGCTGTCTAGCGTCTAAAGCGAACCCTGTTACGTCACAGAGCCGCTGAGAAAAAGTACCGTGTCCTGTCAGGCTCTCAGGTACACGGTTAATTGCTAAGCGAGCATAATACGTGGTCATGCGCTAATGTCCTCGCGGGAGTCACCCGCAATCTATGGTGTCTGAACGCCAGACCCTGAATACGGCAATCAAACTCCTCACCGGTTATGCCGGTAATCTAGGGCATCTAGGACACCGACCCTGACCAGCTAGCACACCAAACTCCTCACCGATTAAGTCGGTATTCTAGTGGCTTATTTCAGCCGGGTCCCTAACCACACACACGCATGACCACACTGGCGCATAGCATACAATGGTTGATATTAGTGCATGGCGGCCCAGCCATGCCACCCTTTTATAGTAACAGCAACAGGACCTTCCAGGAACAAGGACCAATGAGAAACCTGTTCCAGAAGACTAGTAGTAATAGGGCCTTCCTGGCGGGCCAATAGGAGCTGCTGCAGTACCTGAGCATGTGACCCCTGATCTCCAATGAGAGATCTCACTCTGGGCATGCTCAGAAGGTAAAATGCAGTACTTTGTCCCAAAGACGTCTGCTCCAGCATTGGCTATAATAGCAGATCCAGGAAAGGCAGAAACAAGTCACTGCCCAGTAGTGGAGTGGGCAAGACGCCTGGACCGACGCCTCTGCTGAGCAGGCTCCACTGCGGCTGGAGATGAATGGGAGACCGCAGCGGGATGGGTTCGAGACTCCCCTTGTGCAGCAGCGGGAAATCGAACCCTAACACACGCATACAATAATTTCCTCTGTGATTTTCTAGCCCTACCCTGCCCGTTTACTGCAAAAAAAAATCAAAAAAGCAATGTCTGAACATAAACTCTACTAAAGATAAATAATAACTCAACATAGTGCTTATTAATGCCAACATACGTTGTTCGGTATGTTTCTTTTGAAAGGCAAGAGAAGTGAAATTGTTTTTCTGCATTCAGTTGTTTTTTTTTCTTTTTAATAAATAAAAGGTGCTGGACAAAACAAATGTTTACGTATGCAGTATTATAAAACTTTGTATGTCTGAATTATTAGTGAGTATATTCCAGTGTAAGAAAGATATTTCAGTATGATGCTGGTTGGATGCATAGACTTTAACGAAAACTTACTGAATATAATTATTTCAAGCAGTATTTTAAAAAAAAGTTGCATAGAGGAAAAATTGTCAACTGCAATAAGTTTCTTGCAAGTTTACTATGTGTTACCATCTGTGCTGCCAACTGCTGTAGCATTAGATATTCCTGAAGTAGTGCTTTAAATCTTGTTCTCATTTTTCTTTTGAACATATAATGAATTTGTAAGTCTTAATACAGAAAAAAAACTATCAATTATGTTCAATGCTTTGGGAGCTTTTATTAGTCCAAGATGCCATTGTATAATAATTGATTTAATGTAATGCATTAAATAAGGGTACTTCAGATATTTACATGTGGTCAAAATTGTTGGTACCCCTCGTTTAATGACAGAAAAACCCACAATGGTGTCAGAAATAACTTGAATCTGACAAACGTAATAATAAATCACAAATCTATGAAAATGAACAAATGAAAGTCAGACATTGCTTTTCAACCATGCTTCCACAGAATTTAAAAAAAAATAAAACTCATGATCTTTTTATTACTAACAAACTTTCCTTCCTCACCATCACTGAAACCTGGCTCACCCCCTCTGACACAGACTCTCCTGCTGCACTCTCCTATGGTGGATTCCACCTTTCCCACACCCCCGCCCCAGCAGCAAGCATGATGGAGGAGTTGGTCTTCTCCTGTCAGATAACTGCTCCTTCACACCAATGCCACTGCCACCCTCTGTTACCCTCCCCTCCTTTGAGGTGCACTCTGTGCACATCTACTCCCCCTCCAACCTTCAACTAGCTGTCATTTACCCCCCCCAGGAACAGCCACGACCTTCTTTGACCACTTCACCACCTGGCTACTTCATTTCCTTTTCACCGGCATCCCCACTATCATCTTGGGCGACTTCAACATCCCCATCGACATTTCCCTCTCAGCTGCCACTAAACTTCTATCTCTCACTTCCTCCTTCAGCCTCACTCAATGGTCTTCTGCAGCCACTCATAAAGATGGCCACACACTAGACCTCATCTTCACCCGCCTCTGCTCCCTATCTAACCACTCTAATTCACCTCTTCCGCTTTCTGACCACAACCTACTTACATTCTCTTCCCTCTCCTCTCCAGGTCCACAATCCCCAACCCACAAACTTGCACACCCTCGCAGAAAACTTAATCATCTCGATCTACACTCACTGTCTGAATCCCTCCTCCCTCTTACAGACATAAGTTCCCTACACAATGTGGATGCCACTGCCACTCTATATAACACCTCAATAGCTGCAGCTCTGGAATCTGTCGCCCCTCTCACACAAAACAAAGCTCGTAAAGTCAACAGACAACCCTGGCACACCAGCCTGACCATAGAACTGAGGAGAGCTTCCAGGGCAGCTGAGTGGAGATGGAAAAGATCCCACTCCAATGAGGACTTCATCACATTCAAACAGTCCCTCACTACTTTAAAGACCACACTCACTGCAGCAAAACAAACCTGCTTCTCATCTCTCATATCCTCCCTGTCTCACAACCCTAAACAGTTATTCAACACCTTCAATTCTCTCCTCTGCCCCTCCAGCACCTCCTCCCTCCCCCCTCATCTCAGCCGAAGACTTTGCCTCATTTTTCAAGGAGAAGATTGATAACATCAGACACAGTTTTGGTCAACAACCCCCAGAGCCCTTCCTCCTAACTGCCCGGCCCTCCTCCTCCAAAACCAACTTCTCTACCATTGCAGAAGATCGACTCTCCACCCTACTCTCAAGATCACATCTCACTACCTGTGCACTAGACCCAATCCCATCCCACTTCATCCCAAACCTCACCACAGTCTTCATCCCAACCCTAACCCATCTCTTCAACCTATCACTAACAACTGGTGTTTTCCCCTCAAGCTTTAAACATGCCTCAATCACACCTATCCTCAAAAAGCCCTCTCTTGACCCATCCTCTGTATCTAGCTATCGCCCTATATCACTTCTCCCTATGCCTCAAAACTACTGGAACAACAAGTCCATCTTGAACTGTCCTCCCACCTCTCTTCTTGCTCCATCCTCGACCACCTACAATCTGGCTTCCGGCCACACCACTCCACTGAAACTGCCCTAACTAAGGTCACCAATTACCTATTATCTTACAAGGCCAAACGACACTACTCTGTCCTCCTCCTCCTGGACCTGTCCTCTGCCTATGACACAGTGGACCATTCCCTATTACTACAGACCCTCTCATCTCTTGGTATCACAAGGCTTGGCCCTATCTTGGATCGTGTCATACCTAACAGATCAGACATTCAGCTTCTCCCACTCACACACCACCTCCTCACTGCACCCTCTATCTGTCTGAGTCCCGCAAGGTTCAGTCCTAGGGCCCTGCTCTTCTCCATCTACACCTTCTGCCTCGGACAGCTCACAGAATCTCATGGCTTTGAATATCACCTCTATGCTGATGACACACAGATCTACATCTCTGGACCAGATATCACCTCCCTGCTAAACAGAATCCCTCAATGTCTGTCCACTATTTCATCCTTTTTCTCCTCTAGATTGCTAAAACTTAATATGGACAAAACAGAATTCATCATCTTTCCCCCATCTCACACAACCCCTCAAATGGACCTATCAATTAATGTAAATGACTGCCCACTCTCCCCAGTCACACAAGCTCGCTGTCTCGGGGTTATCCTTGACACTGATCTCTCTTTTAAACCACATATCCAAGCCCTCTCCTCCTCCTGCTGACTTCAACTCAAAAATATCTCACTGATCCGTACATTCCTCAACAAAGAATCTGCAAAAACCCTAGTCCATGCCTCATCATCTCCCATCTCGACTACTGCAACCTCCTGCTCTGTGGTCTCCCCTCTAACACTCTCGCACCACTCTGCTGCCCGACTAATCCACCTGTCCCCCCGCTATTCCCCGGCCTCTCCACTCTGTCAATCCCTGCACTGGCTCCCCATTACACAAATATTCCAGTTCAAAACCCTAATCATGACATACAAAGCCATCCACAACCTGTGTCCTCCATACATCTGTGACCTTATCTCCCGTTACCTACCTGCACGCAACCTCCGGTCCTCACTGGATCTCCTCCTCTCCTCCCCTCTTATCTCCTCTTCCCACAATCGCATACAAGATTTCTCCTGTGCATCCCCCTACTCTGGAACTCTCTACCACAACATATCAGACTCTCGCCTACCATGGAAACCTTCAAAAAGAACCTGAAGACCTACCTCTTCCGACAAGCCTACAACCTGCAGTAACCACTGATCCACCAAACCGCTGCACGACCAGCTCTACCCTCACCTACTGTATCCTCCCCATCCCTTGTAGATTGTGAGCCCTCATGGGCAGGGTCCTCTCTCCTCCTGTCCCAATCATAACTTGTATTGTCTAAAATTACTATAATTGTATTTATTATGTATACCCCACCTCACATGTAAAGCGCCATGGAATAAATGGCATTATAATAAATAATATAATAATAATTTAGGCCTGGACAGAAATGATGGTACCCTTATGTTAATATTTTGCTGCACAACCTTTTGAGGCAATCACTTCAAATCAAACGATTCCTGTTACTGTCAATCAGACTTCTGCACCTCTTGACAGGTATTTTGGCCCACTCGTCAAGAGCAAACTGCTCCAGTTGTCTCGTGTTTGAAGCTTGCCTTTTCCAGAGGCATGTTTTAGCTCTTTCCAAAGATGCTCAATAGGATTTAGGTCAGGGCTCATAGAAGGCCACTTTGGAATAGTCCAATGTTTTCCTCTTAGCCATTCTTGGTTGTTTTTAGCTGCGTGTTTTGGCTCACTATTCTGTTGCAAGTCCCATGACCTGCAACTGAGACCAAGTTTTCTGACATTGGGCAGCACATTTCTCTCTAGAATCCCTTGATAGTTTTGAAATTTCATTGTACCCTGCACAGATTCTAGACACCCTGTTCCAGATGCAGCAAAGCAGCCTCAGAACATAGCAGAGCCTCCTCCATGTTTCACAGTAGGGACAGTTTTCTTTTCTTGATATGCTTCATTTTTCCATCTGTGAACATACAGCTGATGTGCCTTGCCACAAAGTTCCATTTTTGCCTCATTTGTCCATAAGGAATTTCCACAGATGCTTGGCTGTAAACTGTGTTTGGCAAGTTTGTCGCTTTTTTTAGGTTTTTTCACATGAGTCCACTTACGTCACGTCCATTGTTAGTGTGCCGGGATTTCCGTTGAATCCCTTGCCAATTGCGTTTGGTCCATTCAGTCACCGCAGTGGGTGACTGCTGACAAAAACGTGCCCGTCTTCTTGCCGCTAGCTGTCTCTTGGTACTGCGGCGTTCCACAGTCTGGTAACCGCGACAGCATGGCAAACACTTCTGGGCTAAGCGAGATTACCTCTGCGCTCTTCGGAGGTGTTGGAAGTTATTGGTGCCGTTGTCACCTCTCGGAAGATCGGCTCGATGGGTCACAGGCAAGTCGTCGCTGGACTTGAGCGGAATTTTTTTTTTTTTTTTGCTTTGTGGCTTGTAAACATGTAGTTTGGCAAATTTCAGTCTGGCTTTTTTAGGATTTTTTTTCAACAATGATGTCCTCCTTCGTCATCTCTCATTGTTAGGTGCCGGATTCTCCTGTTGTAGATCCCTTGCCTAATCTGCGTCTGTGGTCTCCCATTCAGCTCCAGCCGCAGTGGGTGCTGCTGAGCAAAAACGTTGGTCCCAGCATCTTGCTCAGGCTCTTGCTGTTTGCTTGGTTACTGCTGGCGTTCCAGCCAAGTCTATGGTAACCAGCGACAGGCAGTGGCAAACAGACGTTCTGGAGGCTAAGTCCAGGGATTACCCTACTGAGCATGCTCGTGATGTGGCAATGTCTCATTGGTGGCCGGTTGTCACCTGCTCTGGTGATGTGGCTGCTCCGGATGGGTCCACAGGCAAAGTCCTGTCCGACTGGACTTGAGCGACATATAAAAGGTTCTCAGGGGCGCACGCCGGCATGCTAGTATAATTTGTGTTGTGTGTGTGAGTGGATACACTACCACTCTGTGTGCAAGTGTGCTGCTCTTACAACGGCTACTGAGTGTCTAGGCAGGCAGTGTAGGGTGGGAACTCCTGCTTGGCTTACCATCTGACTCCGATCATGTGTGCGGTTAGGACAGCTGAGTTTCAGAGCAAGCACAACCACCAGACTAGACTTCCTTGGGAGATAGCGATAGGGACCCCAACTAGCGTCATAATTTCTTACTCCTGTGTTGTCTAACAGGGTATAGCTTAAGTGCTCTGTTGTACTGTATCGCTCTGTGGGGTAACAGAGCTTGGTACTTTGCATTCAGTTTACACTGAGTGACGTTTAACTCAGTGTGTTTAAATTGTTCACTCGCAGCCTTACTCCGCCATTGTTCACTAGCTGCATTTTAACATCACTGCACGGTGGACCCTGGATTGCGATCGCACTTTTTCACTATTTATATTTAGTGCGATCCGCAAACCCTAACACCCATGAAATCCACTTTGGCTCATACAATGACGGATGGTGCGATCTGTCACTGATGTTCCTTGAGCTTGAAGTTCACCTTTAATCTGTTTAGAAGATTTTCTGGGCTCTTCTGTTACCATTCGTATTATCATTCTCTTTGATTTGTCATCAATTTTCCTCCTGTGGTCATGTCCAGGAGGTTGGCTACAGTCCCATGGAGCTTTAATTTCTGAATAATATGTGCAACTGTAGTCACAGGAACATCAAGCTTCTTGGAAATGGTCTTATAACTTTTACCTTTAACATGTTTGTCTATAATTTTCTTTCTAATCTCCTGAGACAACTTTCCTTTGCTTCCTCTAGTCCATGTTGAGCGTGATACTCACTGTGCTCTTTCGTGACATGGTGTATCTGTAGCCCTCTATACAGGCCCACTCACTGATTCCAAGATAGTAGACACCTGTGATGCTAATTAGTGGACACACCTTGATTTAACATGTCCCTTTTATCACATTATTTTCAGGGGTACCATCATTTCTGTCCAGCCCTATTTCATGAGTTCTATTTTTTTTTAAATTCTGTGGAAGCATGGTTGAAAAGCAATGTCTGACTTTCATTTGTTCATTTTCATAGATTTTATATTTTTTACTAGATGGAGGCCTGGTGCTATTGCGAGACAGGCTTTGTAGCATTGAGAATCTCTCCCCCATGTGCTCACCCACCTATCCACTCTCCCTTTCCCCAAGTACTGACTTCTCCTATCTGTGCTCTCTTCTTTGACCTGTCTACCCCATGTTCCTTCTTAGTCAACCTCATACACTTTGAAGTTGTAGACTCGGCGGTGTGGTGTGCTGGTTCCAATGGGTCATCTTATGAGCATGGTATTGCTGTTAAGACTGCAGATTTCTGTTTGCGTCGCTGATGTTGCCTAAAGACATCCTGTAATAATCTAATGACTTTGGCATCAGGGGACTCATGTGCTTGACGCCAACGCTTATATGCATTGCTTTTGTCCCAGCGATAATGTTGCTCTTCAAGAGTCTCACTTGCTCATTGTTGTCTTCGACTTTGTGCCTTTGCTGCTTTTCTTTCATTGTCATTGGTGTACTTTTTAGGAAGAGCCATGTTGGCATTGATATTTGCTTTTTAAAGGGGTTTTCCCACAAACGAAAGTTCATTTTAAAAATTGTCTGTGTCTGACCATGTACAGAACATAACACAGCTCCTGGGAAGGGGAGGAAGCAAAAGACAATACTGACATTACAGTAGAAGATCGCAGAGGATACATTTTGTGAGGTAAATTATTTTTAAAAACACTTAGTGAAATACAGTATTTTACCTCACAATCCTCTGTGATCCTCTGCTGTAATGTCAGTATTGTGTTTTGCTTCTTCCCCTACCCAGGAGATGTGGTATGCTTCGTACACGGTCAGATACAGACAATTTTTAAAATGAACTTTCGTTCGAGGGAAACCACTTTAATGTGACCGGCTTCCTCTGCCTGTAGACACGTTGCGCATCTGCCGTCGCTATCAGCCAAATGAGTCACTGCACCTGCACGGAATTCAAGCAGGCGCAATAAATCAGACCACCGCAATCTTTGTGCAGACAGATAGTGGCGGTAATATTAAAACTGTGCATGCACTCCTCCTGTACAAAGAAGGTGGTGGTCAGTGAATCGCTTGTCTGATCCCGCAGTGGCGTGTTCGCGACGGTGTTCCGCTGGTGGTACCGCGCAAGAGGCTGCGTACAGCGTATACAGTGTGTGTGTGTGGGTGCGTACGGCGTACACAGAGTGTGTGTGTGCATACGCGTATACAGCGTGTGTGTAGTGCTACGGCATATACAGTGTGTGTGTGTGGTGCGTATGGCGTATGCAGTGTGTGTGTTTGTGGTGCATACGGCGTAAAATAGTGTCTGTGTGTGTGGTGGTACGCATATGCAGAGTGTGTGTGGTGCGTACGTCATGTACGTGTGTGTGTGTGTGGTGCATATGGCGTATTAAATGGGTGTGTGTGGGGGTACAGGTAATAGTGTTTGTATGTGTGTGGCGTACGTCGATACAGGGGG
>JARQOD010000007.1:167748528-167794668 GCA_033576555.1 Oophaga sylvatica | reverse complement strand
TTTTCTCGAGTACCGTTCACACGACTGGTAATACTGAATCGATTGCAACAGACAGGAGACAGCAGTTGTCAACTATGGTTCAAAATTACCTCTCCTCCCCTATCGATGTTCTCCCTCACAGGTCATTCCCCTTTGACTACTGGGCCTGTAAACTGGACACTTGGCCTGAATTGGCACAATATGCCTTACAGGAGCACGCTTGCCCTGCTGGTAGTGTGCTATCAGAAATAGTCCTCAGTGTTGCTGGATCAATCCTGACAAAAAGAAGGACCCGGCTGTCGACACAAAATGTTGCTGATCTCACCTTCATTAAAATGAACTATGCCTGGGTTTCAAAGGATTTTGTACCACCTTCCCTGATTACACATAGGTTGCCAGCAAAATGGCTCACTTTGTCCTCCTCTTCCTCCGACTTCTCCAATTCCTCCATTTGCAGCTGCTGAACGTCCAGCCTACAACTCAACATATGCCAGTTTTTCCACCTCCATAACTGGGCTGTATGCCCCCCCAGGGCTGGTGTGAGCACCTGGCGCACCCGGGCAAGTGCAGTGGCACTGAGCAGGTGGGGGGGCCCATTCGCAGTCAGAGACTCCAGCGTACTATGAGGGGCCCTGTGCCAGTGTCGGTGCCCATGAGTGGGCCCCCCTGCTTGCTCAGGGCCCCAGCACTTGCTATACTTACCTCTCAGTGACATTCAGGTCAGAGAGCATGATGACTTCACATCTGTGCGCCCACTGCCTGAACAGTCAGAGTGCAGAGAGCTGGAAGATGGCGACACCGAGGAGTCCAGCGTAGAGCAGTGCCCAGCCAGGAGAGGTATTTCATTTTTTTAATGTTTGGAGCAATATATGTGGAGGATTATACACTGGAGAATTATATATGGGGCCCATCATACACTTGAGCATCATCGATAGGGCCCATTATACACTGGAGCATTATATATGGGGCACATCATACACTGGAGTATTATAAATGGGGCCCATCATACACTGGAGCATCATATACGGGGCCCATTATACACTGGAGCATCATATGGGGCCCATTATACTCTGGAGCACCATATGGGGCCCATTATATTTGGAGCATTATATAGGCCCATTATACACTGGAGCATCATCCATGGGGCCCATCATATACTGGAGCATCATATGGGGCCAATTATATATGGAGCATTATATAGGCCCATCATACACTGGTCATCCATGGGGCCCATCATACACTGGAGCATCATATACGGGGTCCATTATACACTGGAGCATCATATGGAGCCTATTATATATGGAGCATTATATAGGCCCATCATACACTGGATCATCATCCATGGGTCCCATCATACACTGGAGCATCATATACGGGGTCTATTATACACTGGAGCATCATATGGGGCCCATTATATATGGAGCATTATATAGGCCCATCATACACTGGAGCATCCTCCATGGGGCCCATCATATACTGGAGCATCAAATGGGGCCCATTACATATGGAGCATTATATAGGCCTATCATACACTGGAGCATAATCCATGGGGCCCATCATATACTGGAGCATCATATGGGGCCCATTGTATATGGAGCATTATATAGGCCCATCATACACTGGAGCATCATCCATGGGGCCCATCATATACTGGAGCATCATATGGAGCCCATTATATATGGAGCATTATATAGTCCCATCATGCACTGGAGCATAATCCATGGGGCCCATCATATACTGGAGCATCATATGGGGCCCATTATATATGGAGCATTATATAGGCCCATCATACACTGGAGCATCATCCATGGGGCCCATCAAATACTGGAGCATTATGTGGAGCTCATCATTTACTGTATGGAACATTATATTGTACCAATTATGTATGGAGCAATATATGGGGCTTATTATTCTGTATGGCGCAGTATGTGGTGGCAATAATACTGTATGAAGGACTATACTGTCCGGTTTTTGAGCTATTGTAGAATTTACAATAGATTTCACTTATGTAATGTAAGAAGTGAAGTATTTGGCATTGTACTATACCTATATTTCTCTGCCGTATCGGAGCATCATGAATTGTGGTATGTGTTAAAGGGGCCCACTGAGACTCTTTGGCCCGGGGCCCACGAAAACCTGGAGCCAGCCCTGCCCCCCCACAACTTTAGCCAAATGACCCCCAGTTTTCAATTCGTTACTATTATTATAAAGTAAATTAAGGTTGACAAGCTTAAGTAATAAGAAATGATGTCGTTGGCTTTAAATGGGCACTGTAGGTGTGTTTACTGTCCTCCACTGACTGCCGACTTTTCTTCCCCATTGACTTGCTTTGGGATCGGTTCGAGTTTCTGTCGGACCTTCGACTTTTTCCGATAATCGGCCGATTTTGTTCGACTCGACTTTTGGGAATGTCAGGTGGTCCGAAACCAGACTCGACCCTACTGGAGACAAAGTCGCTCATCTCTAATTATGATGTCTTCCTTTGCTTTTTTTAATGCAACACATAACATCAAAAATGTAAGTTTATATACACTTTAAAAATGGAAAAATGTGCACAAAATTGATCAAGTGGTCTTGACTATGTGGTATTTGTGACAGATGCCTGATGCCTTATTTTAAATCCATTTCCAGTCCCTACATCCATCCTTTATATTCCCTTCTAAGAGCCCAAAACTTTCCACAAAACAGCATGTATGCCTCTCCAGTCTTGGTTGAGCACATAGAGTGCTCTGTCTTATAATTCTGTGCAAGATCCGAATCTTAATCTGCTCACTGAACCTGACAGGTTCACACAGGGATGCCATCAGGGCATTACTGCCCTGACTGGCGTATGGTGCCCGATCAGCAGAGGGGGGCCCACATCGGGCCCCGTCACCTCTACCCATCGGGCCCCACTGCCCCGCCCCCAGGGGCAGGATTCTGCCGATCAAGTAACTGAACCTGCGTCCAGGACGCTGTTAAAGCTGCTAGCCAACCAGGGGATGGCAGCTGACGTCATTGTCAGTCTCCGGCGAGTGTGCGCTTTCTCGTTGGGGTACAGATCGCTCACCAATGGAGCGCGGCAAGGTGAGAGGAAAGTTTTTTTTTAAATTTATATATAAAGCGGCAAGCCTGGGGAGGCAGGATGGAGACGGGGAAGGATTGGAGACACTGGGGGCAGGATTGGAGATACTCGGAGCAGAATGAAAGACATCAGGGCAGGATTGGAGGCACTGGGGCAGAATGGAGACAACGTGGCTGGATTGCAGAAACTGGGGGCAGGATTGGAGACATGGGGTCATGATTCCAGACACTGGGGGCATGATTGCAGACACTTGGGCACACTGCGGGCATGATTGCAGACACTGGGGGCAGGATTGGAGACACAGGGGCATGATTGGAAACACGGGGGCATGATTGGAGACACTGGGGGCATGATTGCAGACATTGGGGGCAGGATTGGAGATACTGTGGGCATGATTGCAGACACTGGGGGCAGGAATGGAGACACGGGCATGATTTGAGACACGGGGGCATGATTGGAGACATTGGGGCAGAATGAAAGACATGGCGGCATGATTGGAGGCACTGGGGGCAGAATGGAGACAAGGTGGCTGGATTGGAGACACTGGGGAATGATTGGAGACACTGGGGGGCATGATTGCAGACACTGGGGCACGATTGCAGACACTGGGGCAGGATTGGAGACACTGGGGCAGGATTGGAGACACTGGGGGCAGTATTGCAGACACTGGGGTCATGATTGGAGACACGGGGGCAGGATTGTAGACACTGGGGACAGGATTGGAGACACGGGGGCATGATTGGAGACACGTGGGCATGATTGGAGACACTGGGGGCAGGATTGGAGACACGGGGGCATGATTGGAGACACTGGGGGCAGATTGAAAGACATGGGGGCATGATTGGAAGCACTGGGGGAGAATGAAGACAAGGTGGCTTGATTGGAGACACTGGGGGCATGATTGGAGACACTGGGGGCTTGATTGCAGACACTGGGGACATGAATGGAGACACGGGGGAGGATTGGAGACACTGGGCGCAGGAATGGAGACACGGGGTAGAATTGGAGACATAGGGGCATGATTGGAGGCATTGGGGCATAATTGTAGACACTGGGGGCATGATTGGAGACACGGGGAAGGATTCGAGACACTGGAGGCAGGATTGGAGGCACGGGGCAGGATTGAAGACACGGGGGCATGATTGTAGACACTGGGGGCATGATTTGAGACACTGGGGGAAGAATGAAAGACATGGGGGCATGATTGGAGGCACTGGGGCAGAATGGAGACAAGGTGGCTGAATTGGAGACACTGGGGGCAGGATTGCAGAAACTGGGGGCATGATTGTAGACATGGGGACAGGATTGGAGACACTGGGGGCAGGATTGGAGACATGGGGCAGGATTGGAAAAATGGGGCATGATTGGAGACACTGGGGGCATAATTGGAGACACTGGGGGCAGGATTGGAGACACAGGGGCAGGATTGGAGACACGGGGCATGATTGGAGACACTGGGGGTATGATTGGAGACACTGGGGGCATGATTAGAGACACTGGGGCATGATTGGAGACACTGGGGGCAGGATTGGAGATACTCGGAGCAGAATGAAAGACATCAGGGCAGGATTGGAGGCACTGGGGGCAGGATTGGAGACACAGGGGCAGGATTGGAGACACGGGGCATGATTGGAGACACTGGGGGTATGATTGGAGACACTGGGGGCATGATTGGAGACACTGGGGGCAGATTGAAAGACATGGGGCATGATTGGAAGCACTGGGGGAGAATGAAGACAAGGTGGCTTGATTGGAGACACTGGGGGCATGATTGGAGACACTGGGGGCTTGATTGCAGACACTGGGGACATGAATGGAGACACGGGGGAGGATTGGAGACACTGGGCGCAGGAATGGAGACACGGGGTAGAATTGGAGACATAGGGGCATGATTGGAGGCATTGGGGCATAATTGTAGACACTGGGGGCATGATTGGAGACACGGGGAAGGATTCGAGACACTGGAGGCAGGATTGGAGGCACGGGGCAGGATTGAAGACACGGGGGCATGATTGTAGACACTGGGGGCATGATTTGAGACACTGGGGAAGAATGAAAGACATGGGGGCATGATTGGAGGCACTGGGGGCAGAATGGAGACAAGGTGGCTGAATTGGAGACACTGGGGGCAGGATTGCAGAAACTGGGGGCATGATTGTAGACATGGGGACAGGATTGGAGACACTGGGGGCAGGATTGGAGACATGGGGCAGGATTGGAAAAATGGGGCATGATTGGAGACACTGGGGGCATAATTGGAGACACTGGGGGCAGGATTGGAGACACAGGGGCAGGATTGGAGACACGGGGCATGATTGGAGACACTGGGGGTATGATTGGAGACACTGGGGGCATGATTAGAGACACTGGGGCATGATTGGAGTCACTGGGTGCATGATTAGAGACACTGGAGGCATGATTGGAGACACGATTGGAGACACTGGGGGCATGATTGGAGACACTGGGGAATGATTGGAGACACTGAGAGCTTGATTGGAGACACAGAGGGCATGATTGGAGACACTGAAGGAAGGATTGGAGACACAGGGAGCAGAACGAAGACACTGGGGGCAGGATTGGAGACACAGGGGGAAGAATGGAGACACAGGGGGCAGGAATGGAGACACTGGGGGCAGGATTGGAGACACAGGGGGCATGATTCGAGACACTGGGGGCAGGATTGGAGACACTGGGGGCAGGATTGGAGACACAGTGGAAGAATGTAGACATTGGGGGCAGGAATGGAGACACTGGGGCAGGATTGGAGACACAGGGGGCAGGAATGGAGACACTGGGGCAGGATTGGAGACACTGGGGGCATGATTGGAGACACTGGGGGCAGGATTGGAGACACTGGGGGCAGGATTGGAGACACTGGGGGCATGATTGGATACATTGGGGGCATGATTGGAGACACAGGGGGCATGATTGGAGACACGGGGGCATGATTGGAGACACAGGGGGCATATTTGGAGACACAAGGGGCATGATTGGAGATACTGGGGGCATGATTGGAGATACTGGGGGCATGATTGGAGACACAGGGGGCAGGATTGGAAACAGATTGTGCAGTATCATAGGGCAGGATGGATACGATGGAGACAGATGGGGCAGGATGGGAATATCACATGGGGCAGAATGGATATTCATGAGGGCGGGATGGGAGAACATATGGCTGAAGCCAGGAATGAGACACACGGGGGCCAGGATGGGGGATATTGTTACTATAGGGGCTAATTAAAGGATATTATAACTGCAGTGATGTATTTATTTTATTTTTTGAGGATTCTGTTTTAAATGGGGGGGGCGGTCCTGTTACTGTGCAGAGTGATACTATGTCGTCTTTTTTTCTTCATGTGGTGTTATGTAGAAGTTGGGAAAAAAATAAGCAATGTGTTCTGCAAGCGGTGCTCTAGATAACTGTTATTTCCTGCAGAGACAAACCCTGGCTGGAAGAAGTGATGGCGGTCTGTGCTGGATGAAAGATGAAAAGCGAAGATGAAGGACTTCACCTAGAGACATCACTGGTGAGTCAGTGTGTTACCTGTACACTGACCCTATACACTGTGAACTTTATACAGAGCTCCTGTGTAAAATGTCATAGATCACTGTATTACCTGTACACAGACACTGCATACTAAGTACAGATCTCCTGTGTATAATGGCACTTATGGTAATAGTATTGTGGTTTTTTTTTATTACTGATCAGTATTGTAGTATTCAGTCACTATGTGGTGGTAATATGTGGTCTGGACATGGTGCTGTGTTACTTGTCCCTTGTATGTGCTATTATTTGGTCACTTTGTGGTGGTAATATGCGGTCTGGTCACGGTGCGGTGGTATTTGTTCCTTGTTTGTGATATTATTCGGTCACTGTGGTGGTAATATGTGGTCTGGACATAGTGTAGCGGTATTTGATCCTTGTATGTGATATTATTCGGTTACTGTGGTGGTAGTATGTGGTCTGGACATGGTGTGACGGTATTTGTTCCTTGCATGTGGTATTATTCGGTCACTGTGGTGATAATATGTGGTCTGGTCAAGGTGTGGCTGTATTTGTTCCTTGTATGTGATATTATTCAGTCACTGTGGTGGTAATATGTGGTCTGTACATGGTGTGGCGATATTTGTTCCTTGCATGTGATATTATTGGTCATTTTAAAATTGAAAAATAAATAAAAATATGCCTAAATTTTATTGGATATTTTAACAAATGTTTAATAAGTTACAGTAGAGTAGAGCTCGGCCAAAAAAGTCTACCTTGTCATAGTGGCAGCTTAATAATTTTTTGGGCCAAAACAAGAGCGGCTGGTTATGTGTGTGATCTGGTGATGGGAACTGCTAATGTGTGATTGGTGAGAAGCGGATTTTTTCCAAGAGAGAGCAGTGGGACTGTGGACAGTTTGAGGGGTGGAGGCAGGGCTGGGGTGGAGCATGGGCGGAGTCTCAAGGGGGCCCCGAAAATTTTGCCAGTACGGGGCCCCGAAAATTCCTAGTGGCAGCCCTGAGTTCACAATGGATACAGAGCAGGAGGGAAAATAATTCTGCTTTGTGAGTCTCTGCGCTGCTGTAAACTGTCAGCATGACAGTCTAGCATAGAAACCCAGTGAGCAGAGCAGGTCGGCATTTTTCCTCTGTGTCCCGGTCCTATTGTATACCATTGTAAATCTGCCTGGTTCAGAAAATATGTAGTAACTTAGAGACCTGGATTATTGTGGAAATGTTTTTACAGCTGTTTAAAAATGCTGCAGTGTTTGAATGCTTTCAAAAATGGAACAGATAATAGTTTACTTTTATCAATTAATAAAATGCAGAGTGAATAGTTAAAGGAGAAATCTAAATCTGAAAAAAATAACATCACACAAGTGTCACAAGTAGTGTTGAGCGATACTGCTCGATATCTAAAAATATCGGATCGGAATGGTATCGCCGATATCACTAAATATTGTCGATATCCGATTCCGATGCCGGAAGTCCCATGTAAGTCTATGGGAACCAAATATCGACATTATAAAAAACCATTCTTGCCTTGTTGGTTAATTGTACATGAAGGAAAACAACAAAGACTAATGTAGAATGTATTGGGGGAGGTTGAGGAGACAATAAAGGCATACATGTTTAACCCAATGCATTGGAATAGCATTAATATATTTTTTTTTGGAAATACGTTTGGATTGACTAACAAATTGACAATGTTGTTAACCTTTTTTCTATTTTGGCAAATATGTATGTTTCACAACTTCCATGCTCTTCACCTTTTTAACTTTTGCCAGTGCCACACTTTCTCCTTCATAATCTTCAGCAGCAGCATCATCTTTCTCATCAAATTATTCTTCATCTTCACCTTCTTAATCTTCTTCTTAAACTTCTTGCTATTCATGTTTTTGTTTACATTACTCATATTGTTATTATTAAACTAATTAATCTTCTTCATATTCAAATTCTTCATCTTCTTCCTCTTCATCTTCTTCATCATATTCTTATTTGTGACAGAGATTCCTGTACTTGTAATCTGTAAAAGTATGAATTGTTCATCCTTCCGTTCTTGCTGTCACAAAAGATTTAAATTACAACAGTATTTGTCCGTGTTCAGTTTAGCCTGCAGCAGCAGGCATTTTCCAGGGGCACCACGAGGAGGAATGGACTCACCCCCATACACTGCTTAGTCTTCTTCTGCTTAGAATTTAGAGCATATATTTTGCTCTTCATTTTGGTCTTATACTTTATGTTCTTCTGCTTTTTGATCTTCTGCTTATTGTTCTTCTGTCTCTTGTTCTGTATCTTGTAGTTTGTCTTAACCTTCTTTGTCCTGTTGGTGATCTTCTTCTGGGTAATCTTTTATTTTTTCTTTGTGATGGTGTTCAGGCTGGTTGGCTTCATGCTCGTCGTCCTTGTTGTCGTCATCTTCTTCTGGGTGGTCTTTAAGGTCGTCTAATTTCCGAGAAACAGCTGACGTTACTGGAACCCTGACGGGTATCAGATGGAGCAAGAGACAATGGAAGTAACGAGGACCAGCTGACTGTGCTGGAACCCGGACGGGTAGCAGAAGGAAAAGAGGCAATGTCACAACCGAGTACCAGCTGACGTTACTGTGACACGGTTACTAAGCAGGAGGTACCTGTGCTCCAAAGCACTACCAAGGACCAGCAGACGTTGGTGGAACTCGGATACGGAGATGGAGGCACCTAGGCCAAAGGCACTGGGGAGAACCAGTTGACGGTACTGGACCCCGGACGGGTAGCAGAAGGAAAAGAGGCAATGTCACAACCGAGTACCAGCTGACGTTACTGTGACACGGTTACTAAGCAGGAGGTACCTGTGCTCCAAAGCACTACCAAGGACCAGCAGACGTTGGTGGAACTCGGATACGGAGATGGAGGCACCTAGGCCAAAGGCACTGGGGAGAACCAGTTGACGGTACTGGACCCCGGACGGGTAGCAGAAGGAAAAGAGGCAATGTCACAACCGAGTACCAGCTGACGTTACTGTGACACGGTTGCTAAGCAGGAGGTACCTGTGCTCCAAAGCACTACCAAGGACCAGCAGATGTTGGTGGAACTCGGATACAGAGATGGAGGCACCTAGGCCAAAGGCACTGGGGAGAACCAGTTGACGGTACTGGACCCCGGACGGGTAGAAGAACGCACCCATGAAAATGTAAGTTGACAGGACGCAAGCCGTCCGCAGTTACCGAATCACACAGTCCTACAGTGGGTGCTTGTCTTATTGTCACAATGGAAACCGCCTTTAGTTACATATCCCACAGCACACATAGGAATCACCTAAACTGCAGGCACCATAGAGTCGGCTAACCCGAATGCAACACGACAGCACAACTTATTGGAGGATAATTGACGTTCACACTGCCAGGAAACAGCTGTCGTGCTGTAACCAGGCTGGCCATGAGTCAGTACCCCTGCCAATTACTTACGAGCAACAAATGACGGTGTTGTAGCCCAGGGAGTAGAGTTCAGCTGGTAGAAAGATGAACATAACAGGAGACTTGGAAAACGTTGCCAAACAGTTATTTAATCTGAAAACGGACAGGCAAATTCAGTGAGATCCATGCCTTGTTCATTTTCAGAAAAGTAAGCCGGTCTACATCCTCTGAGGATAGTCGCATGCGACGGTCTGTTACTACACCACCTGCAGCACTAAAGACACGCTCAGATAATACACTGGCAGCAGGGCAAGCCAGCACCTCCAATGCATACTGGCTAAGCTCTGGCAATGTATCCAACTTAGAGACCCAAAATTTGAAAGGGGAAGAGGCATCTGGGAGTACACTTAGAGGGAAAGCCAAGTAGTCTGTCACCATCTTACGGAAACGTTACTTCCTGGTGACTGGAGCCGTCTCGGATGGTGTAGACCTTGCTGGCGCTGTCACAAAACTTTGCCACATTTGTAATATACAGCTCTTGCCCTGTGCAGAGGCGCTGCTTCTGCTCCCTCTTGTTGTAGAGGTGTCTACACTGCCTCGACGCACAGAGCTGCTTTGTAAAGCAGTAGCAGCAGCAGCAGCTCTCTCGGCTGGAATGTACAACAGTATGGATTGCACCAGTGTGTCTTGGTACTCCTGCATTTTACGTTCCCGGTTCACCGGTGTGATGAGGGTTTGTAAGTTGTCCCGGTAGCGAGGGTCTAGGAGGGTGTACATCCAATAATCTGACGTGGTGAGAATGTGGGCGATGCGGCGGTCGTCTCTCATGGAACTGAAGCATGAAATCAACCATGTGCTGCAGACTCCCAACTGGCCTACAAAGGCTGTCCTCTGGAAGAGGCGTCATCTCTGCCTCCTCTGCATCACCCCACCCTCGCTCTACATACTGACTAGAGCGTTGTGTACCTCCCTCTGTAGGGATTTCTTCCTCCTCCATTGACTCCTCCTCCTCCTCATCCTCCTCACAAAGTGAGCCCTGCCCAGCCCTTTGTGAGGAACCACGTTGCGCTGACTGTCCTGAAGGTAATTGAATTTGTGACTCCTCATCCTCCACCTCTTCCAAAACCTCTTCCTTTAGTGCTTTCAGTGATTTCTGAAGCAGGCAGATAAGGGGGACAGTCATGCTGACTAGTGCATCATCTGCACTCGCCATCCGCGTTGAGACATCAAACGCACGCAAAACGTCGCAGATGTCCTTCATAGAGGCCCACTCAGTAGTGGTGAAGTGTGAACGGCACAAATTGCGAGTTGATTGCGCCTGTTGCAGCTGATACTCCATTACTGCTGGCTGCTGCTCACACAACCGCTCCAACATATGTAACGTGGAATTCCACCTGGTGGGTACGTCACATATGATGCGATGTTCAGGAAGGCGAAATCTGACTTGCAAAGCTGCAATGCGCGATCTGGCCATGCTGGAACGTCGCAAGTGAGCGCACTCTAGGCGGACCTTGTGCAGCAGTGCATCAAGATCCGGATAGTCCCTCAAAAAACTCTGCACGACCAAGTTGAGCACATGTGCCAGACATGGTATGTGAGTGAGGTTGCCAAGGCCCAGAGCTGCCACAAGATTTCGGCCATTGTCACACACTACCAAGCCTGGCTGGAGATTAGCTGACAAAAACCACACGTCGCTCTCCTGCTTGATGGCATCCCAGAGCTCCTGCGCTGTGTGGCTTCGATTCCCCATGGAAATTAATTTCAGGACGGCCTGTTGACGTTTGGCCATGGCTGTGCTCATATCGGTCGCAACAGGTAAGCGTTCACGGGTCCATGTGGAGGTATACCGTGACGGCTCGTGCAGCGATGATTCTGAGGAACTGGAGTAGGAGGAGGAATCAATGTGTACAGACTGGATTCCTGCAATCCTTGGAGTTGGCAGAACACGTACAGCGCCACTGGCAAGATCTGTACCCGGCTCCACAACATTGACCCAATGGGCAGTGAGGGAAAGGTATCGTCCCTGGCCATGGGTACTGGTCCACGCATCGGTGGTCAGGTGGACCCTGCTACTGACGGTGTTTAGTAGCGCATGTTTAATGTTTCCCTCGACATGTTTTTGCAGAGCAGGGACAGCTTGCCTGCTGAAATAAAATCGGCTTGGCACATTATATTGTGGGACTGCCAATGCCATAAAGTTCCTGAAACTGTCAGTCTCCACCAGCCTGAATGACAGCATTTCAAGGGACAGGAGTTTTGCAATGCCAGCATTCAGAGCCTGTGCTCGTGGATGGTTTGCCGAGTATGGCCGTCTTTTATCCCATGCCTGTGGTACCGATGGCTGTTTTTTGTTCTGGGAGTGTGACGATGACTGTGAACTTGCTGCTGTGGGTGGAATAACAGTTTGTCTATGGACAACAGTGACCGAGGTTCTTCCATGGAGATCCTGTGAGGAAGCCGAACCAGGTGTGTGTGAGCTGGAGGTAGAGGCTCGAACACGACCTGAAGATGTAGATGCTGCTGTAGGTTGGCCTACATCTCCAGTGTGTCTTTGTAACTCAGCTACGTGCTTTGTCCGTACATGTTTCCACATATTTGTGGAATTCAGGTTACTGATATTTTTACCTCTTTTAACTTTTTGCTTACACAGCTTGCATTGAACATAGCAAATATCATCTACAAGTCTGTCAAAAAAGGACCACGCAGTGCAAGTCATGGGAGCGCCAATTTTGACATTTCTAAGAGAACTGCTCCCAACAGGTGCCAAACTGGAGGCTACAGGCAAGCGAGTCTGCAGCCTACCTCTCCCTCCTCTTTGTACCGTTGGGACAATCTCTTCCTCAGAGCTGCTCCCACCACCTTCCTGTTGCTCACGCCATGTTGGGTCTCGGACTTCATCATCTCCACTACCCTCTTCCAACACCTGCTGCTGTTGGATGGTCTGGGCAGCACCATGCTCCACAAAACCTGGCACCTGAGTCTCATCATCATCATAAGATGCGTTCTGCGGTGTGCTGTCCATCGGCACTGGCTCACCCGCCTCTTCAGACTGAGAGAGACACAGCTGTTGTGCATCACTGCATACTCCCTCTTCTTCAAATTGCAGAATGCTGCTTGCCTGTGCCCGTGTTTGCGAGCCAACAGATTCTGAGAACAGAAGCAGAGACTCAGCTGGCTCCTGTACAGAACTCTCTGACTGCCTGGGCAATTTGACAGGCGGTGAACAGACAGATGGTTGCTCAACAGTGTTGTGTTCCTGAGAGGAGGTGGAAGGAATTGAAGTCGATGCATTGGCTGCCATCCAACCAACAACGGCTTTGATTTGTTCTTCCCGCAGCAGGGGGGCACGCCGAGCTCCTACCAAAGTGCGCATAAAGGATCGCTCATGGGTAAAACTGGTGGATGCTGTGTCACTGAGGGCGGCAGCAGCCACAGAATCCCCACGTCCTCTCCCTGCTGAAACTCCACGGCCACGACCATGTGCCTTACTCACTGACTTCTTCATCTTGGTAGATTGATAAAGAAAGTCAGAAAAGTTATAAGGCCTAAGTGTGGTTATTACGCAGAGACTGAAGTGAACACTGAAACACAACTGTTCACAATCTGTGAAAAGCTACTCCTTTGTCTACTTCTATAGTGTTTGCAACCAATGTATTGGATACGGATGGAAGCGCGTCACACTAATAGATTATATTTTAAATGGAATGGAGCAGAACCAATTGGAGATAAATGAAAAGGATGAGGCACTAAGACACGCTCAGCAGAGTACAAGCAGCAGTGCTTGAACAAGTAACTGGAGCGTGATGTGCACTCAAAAAATAAAAAACACAGACTGAAGTGAACACTGAGACACAACTGTTCACAATCTGTGAAAGGCTACTCCTTTGTCTAGTTCTATAGTGTTTGCAACCAATGTATTGGATACGGATGGAAGCGCGTCACACTAATAGTTAAATTGCATGGAGCTGCAAGAATTACACTGAAGAAAAAAAAAAGAGTCTGTGAGTGACACGTGCAGATGCCTACAGACAGCGTTGCATGCAGAGCAAACTGCAGCGTCACCTGCACTCACACACACCTTGCAGAGCTGTTAAAACAACACTGCAGGCAAAAGGAAGCTTTACACAGCGGTTGGTGCTAGCCTGCCTACAGCACAGTACACTAAATCGCAATCTCTAACTGTCCCTCAGAGTCAGCACAGCAGCGTTCTGTCCCTTACTGAATTCACAGCACAGTGACGCTAAAATGGCGGCGGCGCCTTTTATAGTGCATTCTGACATCATTTCAGCATCCAATCACAGCCATGCCATTAGTTAACATGACCGCAGCAGTACAGGATGTGCCCACACTTCTTAGGATTCCTCATTGGCTGACTAAAATCACATTGCCTCTCAAAGAATTATGGGAACTTCCGATTCCGGTATACGATATATGGAAAATATCGAAACTAAGTATCGAAAGGCCGATAGAGCTAATATCGGCCGATACCCGATACTTGCAGTATCGTATCGCTCAACACTAGTCACAAGCCATAGTATCAAAACAGTCCTAAAGTTCAAAAGCAAAATGCAAGAAGCTTGTATGCTAAATAATAACCCAGACAAACAGAAATACCAAAAAGCGGCATTAAAGGGCAAACCTGTCTGAGAATAGTTATGTTTGCTAATAGTTAAATATTAGTAAATGTAAACACAAGTCTGTAACTAGATGTCAATAAATGCAGTCAGAACAAATGAACAAATGTATATAATTCTGAAAACAAAGAAGAGAGTACTAATGATATTGGACAAGAGCCAGTTGTATCTGAAAATTAGCTTGATGGGTAGAGTTGAGCGAATTTTTCAAAATTCGGTTCAGATTATGATCGGCAAATGTTGCATTTGCAACATTCACCGAACACAGCGAAACTTCATTGGAGTCAATGAGAGTAGAAATGTCCGAATATGTTCGGAATCGATCGCCAAACTTAAATTCGGCATGATTACAGTACCAATATGGCACAATTATGTCAAATTCAGATTTGGCAACCAATTCCTAACATATTAGCTCAACTCTATCGTATCGGTGGGTCTCCTTTTAAAAGTGTTTAGTGTTCGATTGAGAGTCTGCCCAGTTTTTCAGAGTCTTTAGTAGTATATTATTCAAACTACAAACATGTGGCATAAGGGAGCGCTTTGTCCGTTAGTGTGACTCTTTCACTGCTTCCAATAGTCCAGACAATTCAAGTGAAATTACTGCAAACTCCAGTATAGAGTGTCCCCATAGTCCACAAAGCCAACCACATGTTTCGAAAATGCAGGAGACATAACGTTATTTTAAAATATATTTTCTTGACAAGACACTTTCTTTGATATGTATGCCCAGAATATAAGAAAATGTATGTCCAGTGGTTGTTGCCATCTCACTAACACCTCCAATAAATTTTGTTACTACAGGTCAGTATATAAGGACATCATATCTGTTCATTTTCACTACGCCCTGATGAATGAAAATGGCATTTCCAAAAATTCACTCGTAATGGAGTTAACAGTAACATAACTTGAACTGTATGCACTATTGACCGAAGTGAGAGGATTAGGATATTGTCTGGAGAACTCTCTCATGCCACACATCTGGAGATGGAACAATCTTTCGCTGAAAACACTGAATGGAAAATTGAAAAGACTCTAATCTCTATTAGGAAGGAGTCCAACCAACTCATTTTCCAGCTACTACTAGTTCTCGTCATAATATAATGAATATTCTTCTATATTTTTGGTATTATACACATATAGTGATATGTGTAGATTTTATTTATTTTGATCTGACTCAAATATTTGTTTACCTTTACTATCACTTTGTGAAGGACTAAATTAAGAAAGATCAAAACTGAATGTTCCATTTTGTGTTTGTAACTCCATCTTGTCTTTATGAGATAAATTCTGTTACTAGGCAATAGTTTCTGGCTGTTATAAAGCCAAATAGTTTGGTCTACTGGAGTAAAGGTCATGGGCTGTAATAAAAACTAGACTGTTGAATACTCTGAAGAATAAGTATGCTATTGTTCCATTCTATGGTCACGTGGATATGACCATATATGTAGTTTCCAGTCTTCCTGTATTTTCATAGGTTAAAATGTTGTAGGCGTGGTTTTATACTATTGGTTGAAGTACAAGCTCACTAAATACTATAAAAGATGATGATGTAATACATGGGAAAGGAATCTTGCTCGATTCTCCCAGACAGAAACACGTCTCCGTCTGGTTATTTATGTTGCTTGCAACGTTCTGTGAATTAATTTGGAAATCACTAGGTCAACCGTGAAGGGTCACTTAGATCCTACCTCAACAACTTAACTATCAAGAATCTAAATCAAATCAGTATTTTTTTGGTTTAAACTCTGCGTCTTCAAAGCAACATCAAAGCATCAATTCTTCCAGGTACACTTCCACACAATTTTTGAAGGAACTTAGTAGGGTGATTGCATTTAATGAATACATCTTTGAGAGCTAAAGACAGATTGCTTGTGTAAATTCTTAGGTATCTCCATGCGCAAATTGCCTCTTAAGAGAAAAAGAGGACTTGAACTCTATAGCGCCACCTATTGGAAGTAGCGATCCTGCAAGTCACAATCAACCCTTTAACGAGTCTTGTAATATGACTTAGTATAAAAGCCAAATCAGTACCTGAATTTGCAGACACGGTGTTTCGGACTATTGGTCCTCGTCAGTGCAAAGTATGAGATCTGATTTGGCTGGGTAAGAGGCTCTGGACTGAGGTCTAAGGGGTAAGGTTTCTCCTTGGGGAGAGTGATATACCAGCTCTGGCTTGTCAAAGTAAGGAGGCTTATTCGCCATGCAATGCTCCTCTGGGAAATTTAATATGCAAATTGCCTCTTAAGAGAAAAAGAGGACTTGAACTCTATAGCGCCACCTATTGGAAGTAGCGATCCTACAAGTCACAATCAACCCTTTAACGAGTCTTGTAATATGACTTAGGATAAAAGCCAAATCAGTATCTCAATTTGTAGACACGGTGTTTCGGACTATTGGTCCTTGTCAGTGCAAAGTATGAGATCTCCATGTAATCTAACGCAAACTTGATGATGCCGAGATCTGGGCTCTGTGCAGGGACAAATCATCACTTCCAGGACTCCTTGTTCTTTTTATGCTGAAGATAGTTCTTAATGACATTGCCTGTATGTTTGGGGTTGTGGTCTTACTGCAAAATAAATTTGAAATTTGCCTGATGTGTTTAAGGCAACTAAGATCAGTACATGCTCCCTGTTCTTCATAGACACAAAAAAACACTTCCCATGGTATAGAACAACTGGGGGAAGGTTAAAGTTATAGTATGAACAGGGGGGGATCAAAACGTTTAAGAATAGCTCAGATATCGTGTTAAATATTGTGCATTTATATTAAAGAGGTAATCCAATCTGCAAGATCCTATCCTAATATGTAGTAGGTGTTGTAATAATAATAATAATATTAGTAAAACCTGTAAATGTAATATGTTTTTTCTGATTCACTATGTCTCTTTCCTTATGTGCAGGCATTTTAGGACCTTAGTTATCCATGTTAGGAAGACTAACAACTAGCTAACTTACTGTCACTATATCAATGATATTAGCCATGAATACCAAAGGTCCTGCAAGTTTTATGCTCATGTGGGATTAGCTATCCCTTTTGTCTTGATCTCCAAGAATGTTTTTAAGAGGAATTGAATAAAGACATTTTTTTAAAAAAATCAAGAAGATGTGCTGGATAATTATGGATTCACAATACCCAACACTGTATGTGTTCGAAAACTACTTTTGGAGGCACCGTGCATTGCTCAGAAGGGAAAGAGCGACAAATTGGAGTTGAGATTTTGCTGGACTGGTTTGAGGGTGCCATGTCACATTGGCAGAGTCCCTGAGGTGCTAGGACAGCAGATTCCCCCACGAGAAACACCATTTTATAAACTAAACCTCTCAATGAATTCTTCTTGGGGTGCATTGATCATAAGGACACCATAGGTGGGTTACAAAATGTTATACCATTGGACAGTGAAGAAAAAAATAATTACATTTTTACTACTCAGATTTTGTTTTAGCCCAAAATTTCACTTTTTCATACCAGGAAAAGAGTAAAAATGGCACCAAAATTTGTCCCAAAATTTCTGCTGAATGTGAAAATACCCATATGAGGCTGAACAGTACTGCTTAGCCACATGGAGAGATTCGAGAGGCACGGAGTACTATATGACTCCAGAAGCACAGCTTTTCCTAGAATAGTTTGCGGAACCCATATACAGAGCCCCTAAGTGCTTTAAGAGTAGAATTCCCCCTCACCTGACTTTTTAGGGAAATTTTTTTTAATATACATTCATCTTTTCGATCGTGTTTTATACCACTTTTTGTTTAGCTTAAAGCATTATTTTTGCCTCATTTTTTATTAATTTTCTTTACGGTATTTAATAAAGGGGTTATCTAGTGGAACAGCTTTATAAGTTGGGTCGTTATTTTTCTTTTCATTAAATTATTTATTTATGGCCTGGGTACAAGACATTTTTTTTTACATTTTGTGATTTTTAAAAAAAATATTTTTATAATTTTTTTCACTTTTTTTAAATTTTGTTCGACTATGGGACTTTTAATTTTTGTAGTCTGATCGTTTGTAAAGCGTTGCAAAGCAGGAGCTCTGCCATGCTTTACAAACTGTCAGCGCTGCACTGACTGACAAACTTGCTACACTATGCTCTGAGCACGATGTAGCAATTTTGCTAGTTCTGTTGACCCAGATGTCATCAGGACAACATCTGGTCACCACGGCAACGATTGGCCCCTCGCGATGATGTAGCGGGGGAGCCAATCACAGAACAAAGGGTGCTTCTTCCACATGTAACAACTCTGCCGGCATCACTGCACGACCTCCCATACCCCACACACCAACTTACTCTCTGCTCCAGGTCATGTTGTGATTTCTGTCTGCTACCGGCTCCATGTTCTGTGCCTCTTGCTTTCTGCCTGCTCTCTGCATGCTTCCTGGCTGTGTGCACAGGGGGACGGCACCAGAACTCTCTGGTTCTTATGGAATCAGGGTGCACCTGGCTAATGTGTACCTGACCAATTATCAAGAGGCCTTTAGTATTTAGGGCAGATCCACCCAGTAGAATTTGCCTGAGCAACATCTTCACTCATTTAGTGTCTTGCTACTGAGTTGCCAGGTCCTGTCCTGTGTCTGCCCTCCAGGAAGCTATATATCCTGGTTTTTGTGTCCTTGTTCCTAGCTTTGCCTCGTACCTGTCTGTCTGCCATCCAGGAGGCTGAATATCCTGGTTTCTGTGTCTTTGTTCCTGTGCCTTGTCTTGTTCCTTTCCCTGCCTGTTCTCTGTCCTATACCTGTGTCTGTCTTATCCCTGTCTCTGTGCCTTGCCTTATACATTTCCTAGTCTAACTCTGTTCTATACCTGTGTCTGTTCTATCTCAGTCTGTGGCCTTTCCTTCCCTGCTCTGTGTACCTTTGTGTTTACTCCCTCTGTCTTGTTTGCTGCTGCAGAACCTCTTGCTGCAGCTCCTCTCCGCATACCTTGCGGTTACGCTTTGCTTCGCTCCTGCAGAACCTCTTGCTGCAACTCCTCTCCGCATACCTTGTGGTTCCACTTTGCTCCGCTCCTGCTGTTGCTGAATCACTTTCTGCCTCTGCTCCGCACTCCTGCGGTTCTGCTTCGTTATGTTTCTGCTACTGCTGTACCGCTTGCTGACAATTGCAGCTCCTCTCCGCAGCCTTGTGGTTTTCTCCAATGTGAACAGGGCCAAACCTGTTCCTTCATTCCCATCTATATTTCCATCCTTCATGTACCAGTACCTGCACCTCCAGTGTGTACAGGTTCAAACCGTTTCCTTCATACACCACTTCTTCCGGCCAGTACCGTGTGAACAGGTCTCTACCCTCCATACACCACTCCTTCCTGCTCGTGTCCCAGTGTCTCAGCCATGCCCGCCTGCCAGTGTCTCAGCCGTGCCTGCCTGCCAGTGTCTCAGCCGTGCCCGCCTGTCTGCCAGTGTCTCAGCCGTGCCCGCCTGTCTTCCAGTGTCTCAGCCATGCCCTCCTGTCTGCCAGTGTCTCAGCCGTGCCCACTTGTCCACCAAGAGTGCCCATCATAGTACCAATCGTGCCGTCGACTCTTGCCCGCACCTGTCAGAGTGCTCTGGTTCCAGTGGGATCAGCAGCCACAGCCAGACACCACCCAGGAGTGGCACCTGGCAGCTATCTGCCGCACTAGCCTGACCTCACCATCAGGGGCTCCAGTGAAGACCGAGGTAGCTGTCTTAGTCACGCCCATTCCAGGGTAGTCTGGCTTGTGGCACAGTGGGGCCACAACCCCTCGCTCACGCCAATCTGCCAAGGCGAGAGCGTGACACCTCAGCTTGCCTGCTAAATACTGTGATCGATATCAATTGCAGTATTTCAGAAGTTAAAGTTCCAGAAGCGGTGTGGGCACTGCTCCTGCACTGAGTGCCGATTGTTAGCTATCAGAATGCGCTTCTGTGTGTGCAAAATCGCCATGACTGACTTTGACGTATGGATAGGTCCAAGATTAAAAAAGGATTAAACAATAAGTTATATGTCAATTCATGTTTTTATTCATCCCAGTAGGTGTCATTGAAAAATACAAATCAACTTGTAAAACACAAGGCCTTCTGGTGTTAAAATCCAAAAACGCTTAGTTCTCTGAATGTGCCAATCCAAATCAAAACATTTCTTCAGTTCTTATCAGTAAATTGACTTTGTTGAGGGGTTAATACAATTTTCTCTAATATTTGCAGCCCATCCTAAAAGGACATTGTGTATTCTGAAACACATACACTTATTTCAAAATGTATTGTTTAATTTATTAAATAATATCTACACTTTAAATTCAACATATTTTTTCACAAAAGATCTAATGGTACTTTATATCCCATAGCTTGTGTTGGAGTCTGACGATTTTGGAAAAAAAATATATTCTCTCTCCACGAACACCTTTCCCAAGTGTAAAGACATTGTGGCAGTTTGACATGTATTTGCACTATATTATACTGCACAGAGATTATTAAGATCGTAAATTTTGTATATAGCATTCATTTAACTACCTCACCTTGGATCTGTTGTTTTTGGTTAGAGAAGGCTAAATAAAGTACAGTAGGAAAAAACAATGGTGAGCGTAAAGTGGTATATATTACTAGGAGTGTATTTTGACATAATAAATTTCAAAAGACACACTAAATGTGATTGAATGGAAATGTTAGATTAATGCTTATTTAGAATTTGAAACAATTTAGTATTAAGTTCAAATTATATGCTGTGTGAATTAAAATAGATATATTATAAACCTAGATTAAACAAAAGACATGATAATAATAATGATAATATTCTTAAACAAAGGAAAGGAACACATTTTCAATTTTTCTATTTTATTACCATTTATTATATTATTTTAATTTTAATTTTTCTACTTTTTTTCAATGGGGTAAGCTGTAGGATTGGATTAAAATACACACGTGGTCAAAATTGTTGGTACCCCTTTTTAATGACAGAAAAACCCACAATGGTCACAGATATACCGTATTTTTCGGACTATAAGACGCACCGGACTATAAGACGCACCCAGGTTTTAGAGGTGGAAAATAGGGAAAAATATATTTGAAGCAAAAAATGTGGTAAAATATTTAATAACATACTATTATATGTGGTGTTATTATATATAATAGTATGTTATTATGTTGGAAGCTACGGGTAGGAGATGGTGCTGCAGAACCAGTGTGGTGTCTGTAAACTACTATGTGAAGACGCTGGAGGGTGAGTATAAGGCCGGGGTCACACATGCGAGAAACTCGCACGATTTCGTGTGAGTCTCTCGCATGAACACCCGGCACTGCCGCTGGAACTCAGACTGGATCGTGCGGCTGCATAGAAATACATGCTGCATAGAAATAGAGACAGATGATAGAGACAAAGTTGATAGAGATAGATGATAGAGACAGAGATGATAGAGACAGAGATGATAGAGACAGAGATGATAGAGATGATAGAGACAGAGATGATAGAGACAGAGATTATAGAGATGATAGAGACAGAGATGATAGAGACAGAGATGATAGAGACAGAGATGATGGAGGGTATGATAGAGACAGAGATGATAGAGATGATAGAGACAGATGATAGAGACAGAGATGATAGAGACAGATGATAGAGACAGAGATGATAGAGACAGATTATAGAGGCAGATTATAGAGACAGATGATAGAGACAGAGATGATAGAGACAGATGATAGAGACAGATGATAGAGACAGAGATGATAGAGACAGATGATAGAGACAGAGATGATAGAAATGTGACACGTATGCGTTTCATGTGCTCATGATGCACTGCACAAAAGAACGCAAGTGTGAAAGTAGCCTAACCTTTTAATTAATTCTCTGTTGTACAGTGTGTCTGAAGGACCTGTGATGACATCATGAAGAGGCAGGGCTTGGTTATGTGATGCTCCAGCCCACCCTCTTCATGACCTCATCACAGGTCCTTCACAGGAGCATTCAGTCTCCCATCAGCACAGCCCCAGGCTGTCAGGTATGCCAGCTGCTCCTGCTGCCTCCTTCTCCTTCAGACACCGATCTGCCCAGCTGCTGCAGGAATCAGGCGCTGGGGAAACTGTGTGGCTCTGTGATCTGCTGCTCCCCACTCACTGCTCAGCTGATAGGTGGGCGGGGAAGCGGCTGATTAATATTCACTGCACTTAAGTAGGGACCAGGGGTTTCCCCAGCGCTTGTTTCCTGCAGCAGAGGGGATATTTTCTTGCCTCCTGCTGATCCCACTCCAACGCTGCCCCCTGCCCCCCTCCCCACATGTTACATTCCGACCATAAGACGCACCCACACTTTCCTCCCAAATTTGAGGAAAAAAAGTGCGTCTTATGGTCCAAAAAATACGGTAACTTGAATCTGACAAAAGTAATCTAATATATACTTACCTTGTAATGTCTTCACATCCTGTTCCATCCAGATGTGTCCGGATCCCAGAATTCCAAGCAGTGGAAGTTCACCAACCGCCACATTGAGGCACCCAAGTGATGGGTGTCTTAATATGGAAACTACTGGTGGAACCAGCCTCTTGCGCGGTACACCGTTGCACCACACACACACACTGTATACGCCGTATGCACTACACACACACAGACACTGTATACATGATAAGACACAGAGTGGGGGGGGTTTTTTTGGGGGTTTCATGGGGTTTAGTGCATACAAACGGGGTGTGGGGTGGGGTAATTTTTTAAATTAATTCTTGTTGTGGCCCCCCCCCTACCTATCGATGGGGGCCCGTTGTTTATGAAACAGGTTGGTTTTTTTATGCTCCGGGGGCCCCCCCTTTTTTTGGGGCCTAAAAAAGGTTTTATTTTTGGGGCCCTTCGTTTAACAGGGCGGGGCAGGTTGCCGGGTTTTTGGGGGGCCCCATTCCCCCTTAAAGGGAAAAAACCCCGCTGCCGGGCCCAGGTTTAAAAAGGGGGAAACCCCGGAGGTTTGGGGATTTTTTTCCCCCAAAAATTTTCTACGGGGGAAATTTTTTTTTTTTCCGTTTTTTTTTCACAAATTTCAAAATGTTTTTTAAACCCACCCCCAAAAAAAATCCGCTTTGGTTAAAAAAAATTTTCCCAATTTTTTTAACCCCCCCCTAAAACCCAAAGGACCCCTAAAATATTTTAAAACCCCAAATTTTTTTTAAAACCCCTTTTTTAAAAAAAAAATTTTAATTTCACACCCCCTTACAACAAAATCCTTTTTTTAAATTTTTTAAACCCCCTTAAAATTTTTTAAAATTAAAAATCAACCTTTATCAAATTTAACCCCCCCCCAAAAAAAAAAAATAAATTTGGGTTTTAATTTAAAAAAACCCCCCCAAAAAAACCCCCAAACCCCCCCCCCCCCCCAAATAAAAATTTTTATTATAATGGAGTTCCATGTTGGGAAAAAAACTGGGTTGGGAAATTGGATGGGAACGGGGCTGTGGTTTTTTAAAATAACAGTTTTTGGTTTATTTTTTTTTTTTTTTTTTTTTAAAAATTTTAATAAAATTTTAAAATTTTTTTTTTTTTTTTAAATTTTTTTATAAAATTTTTAAAAAAAATTACCAAAATTTTTTTACTTTTTTTCAGTTTTAAGTTCCCGTATTTTTTGGACCAAAGGGGCCTTTTTTTTTCCCCCCAAAAATTTTGGGGGGGAAAAATGTGGGTGCTTTTTTATGGTCGGAATGTAACAGTGGGGAGGGGGGAGGGGGGGGGTTTTGGGGGGGGGCCCGGGAAGGGGGAAAAAAAATCCCCCCGCTGCAGGAAAAAAAGCGGGGGGAAACCCCCGGCCTATTTAAAATGCAGTAAAAATTAATCACCCCCTTCCCCCGGGGCCCAAAATATCAGCTGGAAAATTATTGGGGAGCAGCAGATCAAAAGAGCCACCCTTTTTCCCCCCGCGCCGCCCCGCAGCGTGGGAAAAACGGGTGCTAAAAGGGGGAAAAAGGGGGCACAGGGGCGGGGTGGAATACCTGACAGCCTGGGGGGCCCCGATGGGAGAATGAATGTCCTGTGAAAAACCCTTTATGGGGGTTCATAAAGGGGGGGTGGGTTTGGGGGCAACACATAAAACCCCCCCTGCCCCTTCATGATGTCCCCCCAAAAAGGGCCTTCAGGGCCCCTGTTTTTAAAAAGGGGAAATTTAAATTTAAAAAGGGTTTGGCTACTTTTACACTTGCCCTTCTTTTGTGCCCCCGCATCATGACACATTGGAAAAAAAAAACGTTTTTAAAATTTTTAAACTTTTTTGTTCTATCATTTGCTCTTTTCTTCTGCTCTTTTCTCTGTCTCAAACATTTGTCTCTATCATCTTGCTCTATATCTGTTCTATAATCTGCCTCTATAATCTGTCTCTATCCTCTCTGTCTCTATCATCTGTCTCTTTCATCTCTGTCTCATACTGTTTTTTAAAAAAATTTTATCATCTCTGTCTCTATCATTTTTCCCTAAAAACTGTCTCTATCATCTCTGTCTCTATCATCTCTGTCTCTATCCCCCCCCTATTTTAAAAACTGTCTCTTTATCTCGGGGGCCCATCAATTTTATCACTCAGTCTCTATCATCTCTGCTTTATATCTTGTTCTTATCCATTCCAAAACAATTTGTCTCTATTCTGTCTCTAATTTTTTGCAGCAAAGTAAAATTTTTTTTTCAGCCCTCCCCCTCCCGTCCCGGGCCAGCCCCCCCGGGGGTTTTTATGGAGAGAATCAACGAAAACGTGCGAAATTTTTGGGTGATTTACCCCGGCCTTTTTTCCCCCCCCCGCGTCTTCACATTAGTAGTTTAAGAACCCACATGGCCCCGCACACCTTCCCCTACCCCCCGCTTCCCCAAAAAATAACCTTTCTTTTATTAAAAAAAACCCATATTTAAATGTTTTGTTATTAATATTTTAACCCCCAATTTTTTTTTTTTAAAAAAATTTTTCCCTATTTTCCCAACCCCCAAAACCCCGGGGGGGGTTTTTTAGTCCGGTGGTTTTTAGTCCGGGGGAAAAAAACGGGGGACCTTGGGCCCATTGGGGTTTTTTGTCATTAAAAAGGGGTTTTTAACAATTTTTACCCAAATGTGTATTTTTTTAAAAAAATCCCCAGCTTACCCCCTTGAAAAAAAAAAAGGGGAAAAATTAAAAAATTAAAAAAAATTTTTAAAAGGTTAAAAAAAAAGAAAAATTGGAAAAAGGGTTCCTTTCCTTTGTTTAAGAAAAAAATTTTTTTTTAATTTTTAAAAAATGTCTTTTGTTTAATTCCCCCGGTTTATAATATATCTATTTTAATTAAAACAGTATAAATTTTTTTTAATTTTTTTAAATTTTTTTAAAAATTTTTAAAAAAGGCATTTTTTAACAATTTTTCCCCCCAAACACCTTTAGGGTGTTTTTGGAAAAATTTTTTATGTCAAAAAAACACTCCTAGTAATAAAATACCCCCTTTACGCTCCCATTGTTTTTTCCTACTTTTACTTTATTTAGCCTTTTTAACCAAAAAAAACAGATTTTCCCCCCCGGGGGTAGGGGTTAAAAAAAAAATTTTTTACAAAATTTCGGTTTAATAAAAACTGTGCGTTAAAAAAAGTGCAAATACATGTCAAACTGCCCAATGTTTTTCCCCTTGGGGGGAAAAAGGGGTTCGTGGAGGGAGAATATTTTTTTTTCCCCAAAAAAATCAGACCCAAAAAAAAAAGCCCATGGGGGGGAAAAATACCAAAATTTTTTCTTTTTTGGAAAAAAAATGTTGAATTTAAAAGTTTTTGGGGGTTTTTTTTTAAAAAAATTAAAAAAATACATTTTGAAATAAAAGGGGTTTTGTTTCAGATTTCCCCAAATTCCCCTTTTTTTATGGGCTGCAATTTTTAGAGAAAATTTTTTTTAAACCCCCCAAAAAAATCAAAATTTTTTTTATAAGAAATGAAGAATGTTTTGGGGGTTGGATTTTGGCCCCCAAAAAAGGGAAATAAGCGTTTTTTGGGGGTTTAACCCCCCGAAGGCCCCTTTTTTTTTTTTCAAATTTTTTTTTTTTTTTCAAAAACCCCCACTGGGATGAATAAAAAAAGAATTTTTTATATAACTTATTGGGTTTTTAAAAATTTTTTTTCTTTTGGGGGTTCCCAAAAGTCAAAGTCGTCTTTTGGGGGTTTTGCACACCAGAAGGCATTCTGTAGCTAAAAAAAGGCCTAGTGCAGGGGCAGTGCCCACCGCTTCGGAATTTTTAAAAATTTAAATACTGCAATTTTTAAATTCGACCCCGTATTTAGCCGGCCCCAAATGGTTTTCACGCTCTGCCTTTTGGGGGGGTTGGCGGGGGCGAGGGGTTGTGGCCCCCACTGTGCCCCCAAACCAGGGCTTTTTCCCCCCAATGGGCGTGACTAAGGGGGGCTACCCCGGTTTTTTACTGGAGCCCGATGGTGAGGGGCAGGCTAGTGCGGCAGATAGCTGCCCGGTGCCCCCCCCCGGGTGGGTCGGGCTGTGGGGTGCATCCCCCCGGAACCCGGGCCCCTGAAGGGCGGGGGGGGAGTCGCGAGCACGAGGGTAAAATGATGGGGGGTCTTGGGGAAAAGGGGCAGGGGTGAGAAAATGGCAGACAGGAGGGCATGGGTGAGACACTGGGAAAAAAGGGGGGGGACGGCTTTTTGGGGGGCTGGGGGGGCAAGGGGGGGAAAAACTGAGACCCTGGAGGCCGGCACGGTGAGACACTGGCAGGCGGGGTGGGGGGGGACCCCCCGGGGCCCCCAGCAGGAAGGAATGGGGTGTTTGGGGGGGTGGAGACCTGTTTTTTACGGTACTGGGGCCCCCGGAAAAAATGGTTTTTTGAAGGAAACGGTTTGAACCGTAAAAAGGAGGTGCGGGGGGCTGGTAAAAAGAAGGAGGAAATATAGATGGGAATGAAGGAACAGGGGTTTGGGGCCTGTTTTTTTGGAGAAAACCCCCAAGGTGCGGAAAAAGGGGGTGCAATTGCAGAAAAAAGGGACAGCAAAAAGCAGAAAAAAATAACGAAGCAGAAAACCCCCGGAGTGCGGAAAAAAAGGGGAGAAAGTGATTCAGCAACCCCCCCGGGGGGGGGCAAAGTGGAACCAAAGGTATGCGGAGAGGAGTTGCAGCAAGAGGTTCTGCAGGGCGAAGCAAAGGGGGAACCGCAAGGTTTGCGGAGGGAGCTGCCCCCAAGAGGTTCTGCCCGGGGAGCAAACAAAACAGAGGGAGTTTAAAAACCCCCAAAAGGGTTTTTCCCGAGCAGGGAAGGAAAGGCCCCCGTCTGAGGGTAGGGGAAAAAAAAAAGGTTTTTGAACAGAGGGGTTTTCTAGGAAAGTTTGGGGGGGGCACAGGCAGGGATAAAAACGACAAAGGTATAGGGGCAAAAAGGAAAAAGGGAGGGAAAGGAACAAGGGGGAAGGGAAGGGGAAAAAAGGGCCCCCAAAAAAAACCCCGGATATTCAGCCCCCCGGATGGCAGAAGACGGGTTTTTGGGGAAAGCTAGGAAAAGGGGCAAAAAAAAACCGGGGGTTATAGTTCCTGGGGGGCAGACACAGGAAAAGGACCTGGAAATTTGTAGCAAGACATTTTAAAAGAGTAAAAAATTTTTTCCCCCAAAAAGGGAAATTTTATGGGTGGATCTCCCCAAAAAACTAAAGGCCCCTTGAAAATTGGTCAGGTAACATTACCCCGGTGCCCCCTGATTCCTTTAAAAACCCAAAAAAATTTTGGGGTTTCCGCCCCCCCGTGAAACCCCAGGAAGAGCAGAGAGCAGGCAGAAAGCAAAGGCACGGGGAAAAATGGTGCCGGTAGCAGACGAAATCACAACAGGGGCCTGGACCCCAGAGAAATTTTGGGTTTTGGGGTATGGGAGGTCTTTTCAGTGATGCCGGCAGAGTTGTTACTGTGGAGAAGAAAACCCCTTTTTTCTTTTTTGGCTCCCCCCCTACATCATCGCGGGGGGGCCAAAATTTGTTCCCCTGGTGACCAGATGTTGTCCTGATGACATTGGGTAAAAAGAACTAGAAAAATTTTTTTACATCGTCCCCCGAGCATAGTGTAGAAAAATTTGTCAGTCAGTGCAGCGCTGACGGGTTTTTAAAGCAGGGGAAAAAGTCCTGCTTTGCAACGTTTTTTCAAACGATCAGACTAAAAAAAAAAAAAAAAAAAAAAGCCCCTTTTTCGAAAAAAATTTTAAAAAATTTAAAAAAAAAATTTTAAAAAAAAAATTTTTTTTAAAAATCACAAAATGAAAAAAAAAATCTTGAACCCGGGGGCCCCCTAAAAAAATAATTTAATAAAAAAAAAAATAACGCCCCAAAATTATAAAGCTGTTCCACAGAACCCTTTATTTTTAAAAAACCCTAAAGAAAAAATTTAAAAAAAATTTTTGGGAAAAATAATGCTTTAAGCTAAACAAAAAAAAAATTTTAAAAAAACGAAAAAAAAAGATGGGGAAAAAATTTAAAAAAAAAAATTTCCCCCCAAAATCAGGTGAGGGGGGGGAAATTTTTCTCTTAAAGAAAAAAGGGGCTCTTTATTGGGTTCCGCCAAAAATTTAGGAAAAATGTGTTTTGGGGTATTTTAGTACTCCGTTTTTTCTCGGAAATTTCCCCCCTGTGGCTAAGCCCCCAAGTTTTTCCTTTAGGGGGGGTTTTTTCATTCAGGGAGAATTTTGGGACAAAAATTTTTTTTCCCCTTTTACTCTTTTTTCCCCCTATGAAAAAAATGAAATTTGGGCTAAAAACCCCCCCTCTAATTAAAAATAAATTATTTTTTTTTTGTTGTTAAATTTTTTTTCCCCCTATGGGGCCTTAAAACAATGCCCCCAAGAAAATTCATTGGAAAGGGGTTTTTTTTTTTAAAAAAATGTTTCTCGTGGGGGGGGAAAAAGCCCCTTTCCCCCCCCCAGGGACCGCCCAAAAATGCCCTCCCCCCCCCCCCCCCCGTCCAGCAAAAAATCAACTAATTTGTCCTCTTTCCCCCTTTCCCCCGCAATGCACGGTGCCCCCCCCAAAAAAAAAATTTTCGAACCCCCTACAGTGTTGGGGATTTTTTCCCTAATTTTTTCCCCAAAAACTTCTTGATTTTTTTAAAAAAAAAATTTTTATTCAATTCCTCTTTTTAAAAAAAATTTTTGGAGATCAAGGGGCCCAAAGGGATAGTAATCCACTTTTTCATTTAAAAATTTTTGGACCTTTTTGGGGGTTTATGGCCCAAAATCAAATTTTTTTTGTGACAGTAAGTTTCCTAGTTGTTGTCTTCCCCAACATGGATAACCCAAGGTTTTAAAAAAAAATGGGACATAAGGAAAGGACTAGTTTTTTCAGAAAAAAACCCCCATTTTAAAATTTTTTAAAAGGGGGTTTTCTAATATTATTATTATTTTACAAAAAATGCCCACAAATTAAAAATTTTTATCTTTTTCCCCCTTTGGGTTTTTTTCTTTTAAAAATAATGCACAATATTTAAAACGATATTGAGCTATTTTAAACCCCCTTTGATCCCCCCCCTTTCCCATATAACTTTAACCCTTTCCCCCCCCTTTTTTTATACCAAAAAGGGAAATGTTTTTTTTTTCTATGAAAAAAAGGGGGGATGTACTGATTTTTTTTGCCCTTTTAAAAAAAACAGGCAAATTTTTAAATTTAATTTTTTTGTTTTAAAAACCCCAACCCCCCAAAAAAACAGGCAATGTTTTAAGAAAAAAATTTTAGCATTTTAAAAAAAAAAAGGAGGGCCTGGAAGGTGAAAATTTTTCCCGCACAGAGCCCAGATCTCCCGGGATCTCAAAAAATTTCGTTTTTTTTTAAAAAGGGGGTCTCATACCTTTTTTACTTTTTAAGGGCCCCTTTGTCCCAACACCGTGTCTTTAAAAATTTTGGGGGTTTATTTTTGGGGGTTTTTCCTTTTAAAAAAATTTTCAAGTTCGTTAAAAAGGGGGTTTTTTTTGACTTGTAGGATCGTAATTCCCCAAAAGGGGGGCGCTTAGAGTTTAAGGCCCCCTTTTTTCCCCTTTTAAAAAGGGAATTTGGGAAATTAAAAAAACCAGGGAGCATTGCATGGGGGAAAAACCCCCCTTTTTTTTGACAAGACAAAAGGGTAATTTTTTTCCCCAAGGGAAAAACCTTACCCTTAGCCCCGTCCCCCGCCTCTTACCCCGCCAAATAGATCTCTCCCTTTTCCCCCCACGAGGACCAATAGTGAAAAACCGTGGGGGGGAAATTAGGTATGATTTGGCTTTTATACTAAGGGGGTATTAAAGACTCGTTAAAGGGTTGATTGTGACTTGCAGGATCCCCTACTTCAATAGGTGGCGTATAGGTTTCAAGCCCCCTTTTTTTTTTCTTAAGAGGCAATTTGGAAAAGGAGAAAAACCCAAAAATTTACCAAGCAATCTTCTTTAGTCTCAAAGTGTATTCTTTAAAGGGGGAAACCCCCCCAAATAATTTTCCTTCAAAATTGTGTGGAAATTCCCAAAAAGGGGTTTTTTAAATTTTGTTTTTTGGCGCGAGTTTAAAAAAAAAAAAATACTGATTTGATTTGTTCTTGATGGGGTTAAAAATTTTTGGGTAGGATCTAAGGGGGCCCTTCAGGGGTTTACCTAGTGATTTCCAAATTAATTCACAGAAGTTGCAAGCACTTTTAAATTTTAACCCGGGGCGGGAGGGGGTTTTTGTCTGGGAGAATCGGGGGAAGTTTTATTTTCCCCCGTTTTAAAATCATTACCCCTTTTTTAGTATTTTGTGAGTTGAAAATTAAAACCCAAAAGTTTTAAAACCCAAAGCCTACAAATTTTAACCTTTTGGGGAAAAAACAGGAAGGAAAGGAAAAAAAAAAATTTCATATTTGGTCCTACCCCCCGTGCCCCTAGAATGGAACAATAGCATCCCCTTTTTCTTCAGAGTATTCAACATTTTGTTTTTATTACAGCCATGCCCTTTTTTTCCCCCGTAGCCCAAAAATTTTTTGGGTTTATAACACCCCAAAAAATATTCCCCAGAAAAAGGGGAAATTTTTTTTTAAAAAAACAAGATGGAGTTACAAACCCAAAATGGAACATTCAGTTTTGATTTTTTAATTTAGCCCTTCAAAAAATGTTTTTTTAAAAGGGAAACAAAAATTTAGTCGGGGCCCCAAAAAAAAAAAAACTAACATTTCCTATAGTGAAAAATACCAAAAATTTTTGAAAAAAATTTTTTATTATTTATGACGAAAAAATTTGTAGAAAAAGGGGAAAAAAGAGTTGGTTGGCCCCCCTTCCCCAATAGGAAGAGTTTTTAAAAAATTTCCCTTCGGGGTTTTTCCCCGCGAAAGATTGTTCCATCTCCAGTTTTGGGCATGAAAAGGTTCTCCAAAAATATCCAAATTTTCACTTCGGTCAATAGGGGATACAGTTAATTTATGTTACTGTTAACTCCATTACGGGGGGAAAAATTTTTTGGGAAAACCCCTTTTCTTTCATAAGGGGCTTTTGTGAAAATGAAAAAGATTGTGCCCTTTTTAAAAAAAAAATTTTGTAAAAAAATTTTTTTGGGGGTTTTTTGGAAAAAACCCCAAAAACCCCGGGGCCTTTTCATTTTTTAATTTTTTTGGGATACATATCGGGGGAAAATGTCTTTTTTAAGAAAAAATTTATTTTAAAAACCTTTGCCCTGCTTTTCGAAAAACATGTTGGTTGGCTTTGTGGGAAAAAAGGGGGACACTCTATATTTTAGTTTGCAGAAATTTTTTCCCCTTAAAATTTTTCGGGGCTTTGGGGAAACAGTGAAAGAGTCACCTAAGGGGCAAAGCGTCCCTTTTGCCAATGTTTGTAGTTTGAAATAATATATTTCTAAAAACTTGAAAAACTGGGGGCCTCTATCGAACAAAAACCCCCTTTTTTAAAAGGGGACCCACCGCCCCCTTTTGATTTTTAGTAATTTTTTTTTTGGGAAAATTTTTCCCAAAAACTAAATTTTGGGGGAAAAATTTTTTCCATATTGGTACGTAAACAGGGCCCAAATTTTTAAATTTGGCGATCGTTTCCCCGAACATTTTCGGACTTTTTTTCTCCCATTGACTCCAAGGGGAATTTTTGCTGTGTTCGGTGATGTTGGGAAAATCCCAAAAACCCTTTTTCCGTTTTTTAAACTGAACGTTTTTTAAAAAAATTTGTCAACCCCCACCCATCAAGCTAATTTTCAGATACAACTGGCTTTGTCCAATTTCTTTAGTCCCCTCTTTTTTGTTTTCAGAATTAAATACATTTTTTTATTTGTTCTGACGCATTTTTTTGACCTTTTTTTTTCAGACTTGGGGTTTTCATTTACTAATTTTTAAAAATATTAGCAAACAAAAATTTCTCGGGAAAAAGGTTTCCCTTTTTTAAAGCCGCTTTTTGGAAAATTTTTGTTTTTTCTGGGTTATTATTTGGGTAAAAATTCTTGCATTTTGCTTTTAAAATTTAGGCTGTTTTGTTTCTATGGCTTGTGACTAGGTTGAGCGATACGATACGCAAGTATCGGGTATGGGCCCCCCAAATTTTGCTCAAACGGCCTTTCGATATTTTTTTTTCGATATTTTCCATTTATCGTTTTTACCGGAATGGGAAAACCCAAAAAATTCTTTGAGAGGCTTTTTTTTTTTTTAGCCCCCCCAAAATGAGGCCCCCTTTTAAGAAGTGTGGGACATCCTGTACTGCTGCGGTAATGTTAACTAATGGCATGGCTGTGATTGGATAAAAAATGATGTCGGAATCCCACAATAAAAAAGGGGCCGCCGCCTTTACCCCTCATGTGTTTTAAATTTCCCCAAAGGGGGCCAAAAGCTGCTGTGCTGACTCTGGGGGGGCAGTTAGAGTTTCGTTTTGTGTACTGTGCTGTAGGCAGGTTTTGCCCCCAAACCCCCCCTTTTTTTAAAAGCTTTTTTTCCCCCCCCGTGTTTTTTTTTATCGGGGTTGCAAGGTGTTTTGGGGAGTGCAGGGGCCCCCCCCCCTTTTTTCTCGGGTTTCCCCCGCGTCTGTAGGCATCTGCCCCCTGTCACTCCAGGACTCTTTTTTTTTTCTTCGTGTAATTTTTGGGGAGCCCATGAAAAATTTTAAAATTAGTGTGACGCGCTTCCTTTCCCTATCCAATCCTTGGTTGCAAACATATAGAACTAGACAAAGAGTAGCCTTTCACAGATTGTGAACAGTTGTGTCTCAGTGTTCACTTCATTTTGTGTTTTTTATTTTTTGAGTGCCCCAAAAGCCCCCCTTTAAATTTTTCAAGCCCCTGCTCCCCTTTTACTCTGCTGAGCGTGTCTTAGTCCCCACCTTTTTCTTTTTTTCCCCCTTGGTTTTTGCTTTTTTTTCCCTTTAAAATATTTTTTATTAGTGTGACGCGCTTCCATCCGTATCCAATACATTGGTTGAAAAACTATAGAAGTAGCCCAAAAAAGGGGTAGCTTTTTCCCAAAATTGGGGCCCGTTGTGTTTCAGTGTTCACTTCGTCTCTGCGTAATAACCACACTTAGGCCTTAAAAAATTTTCTGACTTTCTTTATAAATCTCCCAAAAATAAAAAGTCAGTGATTTTAAAGGGACATGGTCGGGGCCGGGAGTTTCAGAAAAGGGGGGGCCCCCTGGGTCTGGGGTGCTGCCCCCCCGTGACACGGGACCCCCCAGTTTTACCCATGGGGCGCCCCCTTTTTGCGCATTTTTGGTTTTGGAGCTCGGCTTTTCCCCCTGCTGCGGGAAGAAAAATAAAAACCCTTTTTGGGTTTGGGGGGCACCCCAAAGCATGGGTTTTTAATTCCTTTCCCCCCTCTCTCGGGAAACAAAAAACTGTTGAGAAAACCCTTTTGTCTGTCACCCCCCGGGAAAAATTTCCAGGAAAATCAGGAGTTCTTTACAGGAGCCCTGGTTTTTTGTTTGTTCTGGGGAAAATTTTTGGCTCCCCAAAAACGGGCACAGGAAAAACGAAATTTTTCCCCAAATTTTAAAAAGAGGGAGTTTGCAGTGATGCCCCAAAAGCTGTGTCTCTCTAAAATCTGAAAAGGCGGGTGAGCCATTTTCCCATGGCAGCACCGCAGAACGTTTTTATGTAGTGGCTCGGGGCCCAGGGTTTTTTGGAGCTGGTGCGGGGCCCCGCCCAAAACCCAACCCCGCAGCGGGGGTTGGAAGGGGGGGGGGGGAAATGGAGATGATAAAAATCCGAGCCCCCAAAATGGCGTGAGAAACCGGAAAAGGGGGTGGGGGGCAGCTCTGAGGGAAAAAGATTTTTTTAACGGTACCCGGGGGGGGCTGCAGCTCGCTTCCCCGTAGCCCCCAAATTTGGGTTTTTGGGGGCTTCTCTTAGGAAATTTTTAAAAATTTTGGGGCTCCCATGACTTGCATTTTCGTGGCCCCCTTTTTTTACAGACTTGTAGATGATTTTTGTATGTTCAATGCAGCTTTTGAAAACCCAAAAAATTAAAAAAAGGGGGAAAAAATTAAAAAAAACCCCCGAATTCCACAAATATGGGGGGAAACATGTTGGGGCAAAGCACGTAGCGATTTTCAAAAAACACACTGGAGATGGGGGGGCCAAAACCCACAGCAGCATCTAATCTTCAGGTGGGGTTTTTGGCCCCCTCCCCCCAGTCACACCCCCCGGTTGGGCCCTCCCCAGGATTTTTTCCCCTGGAAGAACCTCGGTCATGTTGTATAGAAAAAAATTTTTTTTCCCCCCAGCAGCAAGTTCACGGTTTTCGTCCCACCCCTTTCCCCCCCCCCTGGGGACCCAGGCGGGTTTTTAAAAAACGGCCCCCCCCCGGGAAAACCCTTTCCCCGAGAACCCCAAAGGGTTGGGGCTTTTAAAAAACCCCCTGCCCTTGAAATTTTCTGTCCATTCAGGTGGGGGGACTGACCGTTTCGGGAAAAATTTTTTGGGTTTTTGGGGGCCCCCAAAATTTTAAAGTGCCAAGCCCATTTTATTTGCAGGGGGGCTGTCCCTGCTCTGCAAAAACATTCGAGGGAAAATTTAAAAATGCCCCTATAAACCCCGTCATTTTGCGGGTCCACCTGACCACCGATGCGTGGCCCGCCCCCCGGGCCCCGGGACGAACCTTTCCCTCACTGCCCTTTTGGGGAAATTTTTTGTGGGCCGGGTACAGTTTTTGGGGCCCAGGGGCGTGTACGTGTTCTCCCCAAACCCCCAAGGTTTTTCGGGGGAAACCGTCTGTACAATTAAATTCCCCCCCCTACTCCGTTCCTCAAAAACATCGGCACGAGCCTTCCCCCGGGAAACCCCCCATGGCCCCCGGGAAAGTTTTTCTTTTGGGGGCCGATATGAGCCACCCAAAAAAAAAACTCAACAGGCCGTCCTAAAAATTAAAATTTTCCCTGGGGAAACGAACCCCACAGCGCAGGAGTCGGGGAAAACCCACCCCCCCCGGGAGGCGACGTGGGGTTTTTTTTTTAGCTAATCTCCAGCCAGGTTTGGGTTTTTGGGGGTGACAATGGCCAAAAAACTTGGGGCAGCTCTGGGCCTTGGAAACCCTTTTACTCCAAAAACCAAAATCGGGACAGTGCTCAACTTGGTCGTGCAGAGTTTTTTGGGGGGGGCTTTTCCGGGGGCCCCTTTATGCATTTTTTCCCTCCCCCGGTGGGGCCCAGATTTTTCGTCCTTGCGCGTTCCAGATGGCCCCCGATCCGCGTTTTTAGTTTTTTAAAGGGGCAGATTTCCCCTTTTATGAAAAACGCTCATATTTTTACGTACCCACCAGGTGGAATTCCACGTTACATATGTTGGAGCGGGGTTTTTGTGAGCAGCAGCCAGCAGTTTAAAAAAGTTCAGGCCCCCCCAAAAGGCGGCCCCAAAAAAAATCGCCCCAAATTTGGTTTTCCCCCCTTCCCACTACGGTGGGGGCCCCCATGAAGGAAATCTGCGAAGTTTTTTTTGCGTTGATGTCTCAAACGCGGATGGGAGTGCAGATGATGCACTAGTCAGCATGACTGTCCCCCTTATCCCGCCTTGCTTCAGAAATCACTGAAAGCCTAAAGGAAAAGGGTTTTTTGGGAAAAAAGGGGGAGGATGGGAGTCCAAAATTCAATTACCTTCAGGGGGGGTCAGCGCAACGTGGTTCCTCCCCAAAGGGCTGGGCAGGGCTCACTTTGTGAGGAGGATGAGGGGGAGGAGGAGTCAAAAAAAGGGGGGAAGAAAAACCCCCCCCCCCCGGGGGACACAACGCTCTAAAAAAGTTTAAAAAAGGGGCGGGGGGTGGGGGGGTGCAGAGGAGGCAGAGGGGAAATTTTGGGGGGGGCCCCTTCCCCCAAAAGGGGGGGCCTTTGTAGGGGCCGTTGGGAGTTGCCCGACATGGTTGATTTATGCTTTTTTTCCTTGAGAGACGACCGCCCCCATCGCCCCACATTTAACCCCCCTCAGAAAATTTTGGGTGTTTTCACCCTCCTAGACCCTCGTACGGGGGCAATTACAAACCCTCATCCCCCCGGGGGGAACCGGGAACTTTTAAAAAAGGGAGTCCCCAAAACAAAATGGTGCAATCCTTTTTTTGTTGTACTTTCCCCCCCGAAAAGAGCTGTGCTGCTGCAAAATGTTTTTCAAACCCCGCTCTGTGGTCGAGGCAGTGTAGAAAACCTCTAAAACCCAAGGGCAGCAAAAAGCAGCGCCTCTGCACGGGGGAAAAAGCTTTTATATTACAAATGTAAAAAAGGTTTTGTGACACCCCCAGGCAAGGTTACACCTTTCCGGGGGGGGCCCCCCGTCACCAGGAAAAAAATTTTTTTCCGTAAGATGGGGCCCAGAAACTTTTTTTTTCCCAAAAAGTGTACTCCGATCCCTTTTTTCCCCTTTCAAATTTTGGGTCTCTAATTGGGGGGTTTTTTTGGGGCAGGTTTCCCCCAGTATTTTTTTGGGGAGGTGGGGGGCTTCCCCTGCTGCCAGTGTATTATCTGAGCGTGTCTTTAGTGCGCAGGTGGTTTTGAAAGGGGGCCGTCGAAGGGGGACTATCCTCAAAAGGGATGTAGACCGGCTTATTTTAAAAAATGAACAAGGCATGGTCTCACCAAAAAATTTTTCCCTGTCCGTTTTCAGATTAAAAATTTTTTGGGCCCCAACTTTTTTCCAAAAGTCCCCTGTTATGTTCATTTTTTCTACCAGTTAACTCTCCTCCGGGACCCACCGTTTTTTGGGGTTTCCCCCCGTAAGTAATTGGCGGGGACTTGATGGGGGCCCCACCCGGGTTACAGAAAGGCAGTGTTTGGGGGCCCCGTGTAAAACAAAAATTTTCCCCTCCAAAAAAGTTGTGCTGTCGGTTTTTTTTTTTTCGGGTTACCCGCCTCGGGGGCCCCCTGCATTTGGGGGTTTTTTCCCCTATGTGTGCTGTGGGATATGAAAAAAAAGGGGGTTTTTTCCTTTTTTGACAATAAGACAAGCACCCACTGTAGGGGGGGTGTGATTCGGTAAAAAGGGGGGCGGCTTGCGTCCTGTCAACTTACATTTTTCACTGGGGAAACGGGGTTTCCCCCTTTCCCCCGGGCCGGGGTCTGTACCGTAATCCCTGGTTTTACCCCGTGCCTTTTTCCCAGGTGCCTCCATCTCCCCGTATCCCGAGTTTTAAAAAAATTTTGGCCCGGGTCCCTGTGTAGTGCTTTTGGAGCCAAAGGGGTTTCCCCCCCCCCGGGTTTGCAACCGTTTTTCAAAGTAAAGGCCCCTTTTGGGGGCCCCGGTTTTTTGGACATTGCCTCTTTTCCTTTGCTACCCGTTCGGGGTTTAAAATACCCTCAACTGGGGTTTTCCCCCCCTTTTTTTTTTGGCCTTTTGGGGGCCCCCATCTCCGTATCCCATTTCCCACCCAAAAAACCCGCTGGTTTTGGTAGTTTCTTTGGAGCCCCGGTTTCCCCCATTAGTTAAAAACCCCCTCCAAAAGTACGTCAGCCCGGTTATCGGTTTTGACATTGCCCCCTTTTTTTCCCTTTTTTCCCCCCCTGGGGTTACAGTACCGTCAACTGGTTCTCCCCCGTTTCCCCCTTTGGGGCCCCCGGTTTCCCCCCCTCTCGATCCGAGTTTCCCACCAAGTTGATTTTGGGGGTGGGGGGGTTTTTTTTTGGGGGACAAGGGTTACCCCCCCCCCCCCCCCCCCTGCCCCCCCCTTTGTTTTAACCGTTGTCCCCAGTAACGTCAGTGGGTTTTCGGTGGTGAATTGCCTTTTTCCTTCTGCTTTTTCCCTCCGGGTTCCAGCACAGTCCGGGGTCCTCGTTACTTCCCTTTTCTCTTTGGGGGCCCTATGATCCCCCCTCGGGGGTTTTTCCCAAAAAAACGTCAGCTGTTTTTTTCGGAAATTAGACGCCCCCTTTTAAAAAACCCAGAAGAAGGGGGGGGAAAACCCCAAAGGCGAGCTAACCCCCAAAACCCCCCCAAAAAAACCCTAAAAAAAAGAAAAAAAAAAAAATTACCAAAAGAAGTTTTCCCCCAAAGGGGACAAAGAAGGTTAAGAAAACCCTACAAGATACAAACCCCAAAAAAGAAACAAAAGGGGGCCCAAGAACCCCCCCCCCCCCCAAAAAAGAAAAAAATTTTTGTAAAAACCAAAAAGAGGCAAAATAAGCTTAAAATTTTTTAAGCAAAAAAGATAAGCAGTTTTAGGGGGGTTTTAGCCCCTTTCCTCCAGGGGTTTTCCCCGGGGAAAAAACCCGCTGCTGCGGGGAAAAATAAAACCCCCCGGGAAAAAAATGTTTTTTAATTTTAAAAACTTTTTTTTACAGAAAAAAAGGGGAAGGGGTGAAACCCAAATTTATCCCTTTTTTCAGATTAAAGTCCCCGGAATCTCTGTAAAAAAAAAAAATATGATAAAAAAGTTTAAAAGGAAGAAGTTTAAAAAATTTGAATATAAAAAAGTTAATTATTTTTTAATAAAAATATGAGTAATTAAAAACCCCCCAAAAAAAAAGAATGCAAAAAGTTTAAAAAAAAGTTTAAAAAAGGGGAAGATGAAAAAATTTTTAAATTTTATGGGGAAAAATGTGCTGCTGCTGAAAAAGGGGGAAAAATGTCCCCCCTGGCAAAAGTTTTTTTAAAAAGGGTTTTTGAGCAGGAAATTGTGAAACATCCCTATTTGCCAAAAAAGGAAAAAAAAGGGTTTAAAAACATTGTAAATTTTTTTTAGTCAACCCCAAAAGTACCAAAAAAAAAAAATTTAAGCTTTCCAATGCTTTGGGGGTTTTAAAAATGTATGCCTTTATTTTTCCCCCTTTAACCCCCCCCAATACATTCAACATTGTTTTTTTTGTTTTCCTTCATGTACAAATTAACCCCCCAAGGCAAAAAATTTTTTTAATTTAATGCCCCTATTTTGGGTTTCCCCCTAGATTTTCAGGGAAAATTCCGGCAAAGGAATCGGATATCGACAATATTTTGTGTTTTTGGGGGGGGGTTTTTTTTTTTTTTCCCCGTCCGATTTTTTAGATATGAGCATTTTTCTCAACCTTTTGTGACACTTGTGTGATGTTATTTTTTTCTTTTTTTGATTTCTCCTTTAATTTTAAAATCTGCATTTTATTAATTTATAAAAGTAAAAATTATCTTTTCCCTTTTTTTTTAAGCAAAAAAACCCCCTCCCCGCTTTTTTTAAAAAGCGGGGTTTAAAAAAATTTCCAAAAAAATTTTTCCCGGTCTCTAAGTTATACAAAAATTTTTTTCCCCCCGAAAATTTTAAAAAAGGTTAAATAGGAGGGACCAGGGGAAAAAAATCCCCCCTGTTCTGTCACGGGGTTTTTTTAGGGGAGCTGTCAGGTGACATTTTTCCCCGCGCGAGACTCAAAAAAGAAAATTTTAAAACCCCCCCTGCCCCCGAAAACCTTTTTGGGGGAAATCAGGGCTGCACTAGGAATTTTGGGGGCCCCCCTCTGGCAAAATTTTGGGGGCCCCCCCTTAAAAAATCCGCCCATGCCCCACCCCCCCTGCCTCCCCCCCCAAAAAATGTCCCCCAGTCCCATGCTCCCCCCTTTTTGGAAAAAAAATTTTCCCCTTCTCCCCAAAAAACAATTAGCAGTTCCCATCCCAGATCACACACATAACCGGGGCCCCTCTTTTTTTTGGGCCCCAAAAAAATTTTTAAGCTGCCCCCTAGCCCCAAAGGAAAAGGGTTTTTTTTTGGGGGCCCCACCCCCTTTCTTACTTTTTAATTTAATTTTAAAAAATTTTTTTAAAAAATCCAATAAAATTAGGCATATTTTTTTTTATTTTTCAATTTTTTTTAAAAAAAAACCCAAAAATATCAATTGCAAGGAACAAATATCGCCACCCCCAAAGTACAGAAACCCCCTATTACCACCAAAAAAGGGCTGAATAATTCACCCTACAAGGAAAAAAAAACGCCACACCCCTTTTTCCCAAAAACCCCATTTTCCCCCCCAGTGCCCGGGAATAAAACCCCCCTGCAAGGAACCAAAAAAACCCGGGGGCACCATGTCCGACCACATTTCTACCCACAGTAACGAATAAATTTTTATAAAGGATCAATACCGCTACCCTATGTCCAGGGGGAATATTACCCCCACAGTGACCGTCATAAAAAAAAAAAAAGGGAAAAAAAAACCACCCCACCGTGACCAGACCCGGGGGGAATTTTTCCCCAAAAGTGACCAAATAATAGCCCCCCAAAAAAAAGGGCAAGTAAACCGGACAATGTCCAGCCCCCCATTTTTACCACCCAAAAGGGGACTGAATACTACCCCAAAAATGATCAGAAAAAAAAAAAACCCCCAAAACTATTACCATAAGTGGCCCCTTTTTTTCAGGAATCTGAATCCCAAACATTTCCCCCCTGTCTCCCAAACATGCCCCCCGTGTCTTTCCCAAACATGCCCCCAATTAAACCAATTTATTTCCCCAGTGTCTCCAATCCCGCCCCCGGTTTTTCTCCAATCCTGCCCCCAAATTTCTCCAATCAGCCCCCAGTGTCTCCCAAAACCTGGCCCCGTGTCTCCATTCCCGCCCCTGTGTCTCCAAACCTTTCCCCCAGTTTTCTCCATTTTTTGCCCCCAATGTCCCACATTCTTCCCCTGTGTTCCAAACCCGCCCCCAGTGTCTCCCAAACCTGCCCCCCGTGTCTCGAATTTTGCCCCCTGTGTTCCAAACCTGCCCCCCCCCCCCCCCCCCCCGTGTCTCCAAATTTCCCGCCCCCCGGGTTCCATTCTTCCCCCCGGTTCCAATCCCGCCCCCCGTGTCTTCGTTCTGCTCCCCGTGTCTCCAATCCTTCCTTCAGTGTCTTCCCAAACATGCCCCCTGTGTCCCAATCAAGTTCAGGGGTCTCCAATTATTCCCCAGTGTCTCCCTTAAAGCCCCCCGTGTCCAATTTGTGTCTCCAATCATGCCTCCCGTGTCTCAATCATGCCCCGTGACCCAAACCCTCCCCCGTGTCTTAATCATGCCCCCAGGTCTCCCAAACATTTTCCCCCTGTTCCAATTTATGCCCCCTGTTTCCAATCCCGGGCCCCGTGTCTCCAATCCTTTCCCCCAGTGCTCCCAAATTACCCCCCGTGTCTCCCAAACATTTCCCCATTTTTTCCAAAAACCTGCCCCATGGCCCCCAAAACCCGCCCCCCGTGTCTCAATCGGGCCCCCTGGGCTAAAAATCATGCCCCCAGTTTTTTGCAATCCGGCCCCCCGTGTCTCCCTTCAGCCCCCTTGTCTCCAAATTTTGCCCCCAGTGCCCCCCAATTTATGCCCCCATGTCTTTCTTTCTTCCCCCAGGGGCTTTAAAAAAATGCCCCCGTTCTACAATCATGCCCCCCCTGTCTTCAATCCTGGGCCCGTGCCTCCCAAACCCGCCTCCGGGGTTTCCCAATCCTTTTCCCCCTTCTCCAAACATGGGCCCCCCGTGTCTACATTTTGCCCCCTTTCCCCCAATTTTTGCCCCCGGGGCTCCAAAATTCCCCGTGTTTTCCATTCTGCGCCCCGTGTCTCCAATCCCCCCCGTGTCTCCTTTTTATGTCCCCAGGGGTCTGCAATCAAAACCCCCGTGTCTCCCAATCATGCCCCCAGTGTTCCCAAAACAAGCCCCCTTGTCTTCATTTTCCCCCCGTGCTTCCAATTTATGCCCCCCCCGTCTTTCAATCGCCCCCAAATGTTCCAAATCATGCCCCCCGTGTCTCCCAAAATACCCCCAGTTTTCTCCAATCATTTCCCCCTGTCTCCAATCCCGCCCCTGTGTCTCCCAAACCCGGCCCCCGTGCCTTTCCCAAACCCGCCCTGATGTCCCTTTTATTCTGCTAAGAGTAAATTTCCAATCCCGCCCCAGTGTCTCCATTATGCCCCAGTGTCTCTAATCATTTCCCCCGTGTCTCCCAAAAATACCCCCAGTGTCTCCCAAACTTTCCCCCCCCCTGTCTCCAATCCCGCCCCTGTTTTCTTATCCCTGCCCCCCGTGGGCTCCAATTATGCCCCCGTGTCTCCAATCATGCCCATTTTTCCAAAACCCGCCCCGTCTCCCCAACTGCCCCCAGTGTCTCCAAACCTGTCCCCCCTGTCTACAATCATGCCCCCGTTTCCTTTCAATCCTGCCCCCGGACTCCCAAAAACAGCCACCCTTTTCTCCTTTTTGCCCCCAGTGCCCCCCCCCCCCCAATTTGCCCCCCAAAGTCTTTCATTTTCCCCCAGTGTCTCAAAAAATGCCCCCCCCGTGGGCTACAATTTATGCCCCCGTGTCTTCCAAACCCGCCCCGTGGGCCCCCATCCTGCCCCCTTTTCCCGTTTTCTAGAATCCTTTCCAAGGGTTCCAATCAAGCCCCTGTGTTACAAATTTTGCCCCAATGCCCCCAAAACATGCCCCAAAGTCTCCAAATTTTAACCCCGTGTCTTTCCTTCCGCGCCCAGTGTCTCCAAACCTCCCCCCTGTCTCCATTCATGTCCCCGTGTCTGCAATCAAGCCCCCGTGTCTCCAATCATGCCCCCCCGTGTCTCCAATCAAAACCACCTTGTCTTTTATTCTCCCCAGTGCTTCCAATCATGCCCCCCTTTCTTTCAATTGCCCCCCCCATTTTCTCCCAAACATGCCCCCGTGTCTCAATTCCCGCCCCCCCCGTGTCTCCAAACATGCCCAAAGTGTCTCCAAAACATGCCCCGTGTTTTCCCTTTCCGGGCCCAGTGCTACAACCCGCCCCGTGTCTCCAATTTATGAACCCCCCGTGTCGAAAAACTGCCCCAGTGCCCAAACCTGCCCCCAGTGTCTCCATCCCGCCCCCCAGTGTCTGCAAAACGTGCCCAGTGTTGGCAAAACATGCCCCCAAATGTCTCCAAACATTCCCGTTTTCCCAATCCAGCCCCTTGTCTCCCCTTCGCCCCCCGTTTCCTCCAATTATGCCGCCGGAATTTTGCCCCAAGTCTCCAAACTTTCCCCCGGGTTCAAATCATGCCCGGTCTCCTTTTTTGCCCCCAGTGTCTGCAATCATTTCCAAAATTCTAAAAAACCTGCCCCCCAAAGTCTGCAATCATGCCCCCAGGTCCCAAACATGCCCCCGTGTTTCCCAAACATGCCCCTGGTCTCCAATCCCCGCCCCAGTGTCTGGGAACATGCCGCCGTGGCCCAAAATTTTTGCAATTTGCCCCCCGTGTCTGGAATTTATGACCCCCTGTCTTTCCCTTCCCCGCCCCCGTTTCTGCAATCCCGCCAAGGTTGTCTCCCCTTCTCCCCAGTGCCTCCTATCCTGCCCTGATGTCTTTCATTTGCTCCGAGTTCTCCAATCCTGCCCCCAGTGTCTCCAATCCTTCCCCGTCTCCATCCTGGCCTCCCCCGGGGTTGCCGCTTTTAATATAAAAATTTTAAAAAAAAAATTTCCCCTCACCTTGCCCCCGGGTCCATTTGGGGGCGTTTTGTACCCCCAAAAAAAAAAGGGGGGACACTTTGCCGGAGACGACAATGACGTCAGCTGCCATCCCCCGGTTGGCTAGGCTTTAACCGCGCCGGAAAAACAGGTTTTAGTTACTTGATCGGCCCGAATCCCGCCCCCGGGGGGGGGGAATGGGGGCCCGGGTGGGTAGAGGTGGGCGGGGCCCGATGTGGGGCCCCCTCTGCTGAAACGGGGACCCCTTTCGGCCCGTCCCGGGGGTAATGCCCCGTTTGGGATCCTGTGTGAACCCGTCAGGGGGTTTTTTCCGGGGAGGGAGATTAAGATTGGGGTCTTTCACAGAATTTAAGACAGAGGAAATCTATGTGCTCAAACCCAAAATGGAAGGCATACATGCTTTTTGTGGAAAATTTTGGGCTTTAGAAGGGAAAATAAAAAGGGTGGATGGTGGGACTGGAAAAGGATTTTAAAAAAAGGGATCCCGGCATCTGTCACAAAAAAAACCACTAGTCAAGACCACTTGATCAAATTTTGTGCACCCTTTTTCCCTTTTTAAAGGGGTATTTAAAAATTTCCCTTTTTGATGTTATGGTTTTTATTTAAAAAAAACAAAAAGGGAAAACTATAAATTTGAGATGAGCGACTTTTCTTTCCGTAGGGGTTTTGAGTTGGTTTGGGGCCCCCTGGCATTCCCCAAAAATCGAGTCGAAAAAAATCGGGCCCCCCCCCCCATTTTCGGGAAAAAATCGAAGGTCCGACGAAAAAATCGAACGACCAAAGCAAGTCAATGGGGGAAAAGCGGGGAGCAAATTGGGGACAGTAAACCCCCTACAAAAGGCCCCTTTTTTAAAACCAAAGGGGCATTTATTTCTTATTACTTAAGCTTGTCAAACCCTTTTTTTACTTTATAATAATAGTAACGGGAAATTTAAAAATGGGGGGCATTTGGAAAAGGGTTTTGGGGGGGCAAAAGGGGTGGCTCCGGTTTTTGGGGCCCCCGGGAAAATTTGTGGGGGCCCCCTTTTTAACACATCCCCAATTTATGTGCTGATTCGGGAGAGAAATTAGGTATAGTACAATGCCAAATACTTCACTTCTTACATTACAAAAGTTTAAATCTATTGTTAAAAATTTTCCAATAGCTCAAAAACCGGACGTATTGTCCTTCATTTCGTTTTATTGCCACCCATTTCTGCGCCCTACAGGGAAAAATAAGCCCCATTTTATTTCTCCCTACAAAATTGGTAAAAATATAATGTTCCCAATACAGTAAAGATGAGCTCCAAAATTAAAACTCCCGTATTTGATGGGCCCCCTGGGTGGGTGCTCCCGGGGTTTTTGATGGTATAAAATTTTCTCCCTATATAATGGGCCCCTTTTGGGTGCTCCAGTTTATGATGGGCCCCTGGATTATGTCCAGTGCATGTGGGACCATATAAAAGGGTCCAAATATAAGGGGGTCCCAAAAGATGTCCAGTATTTTGATGGGCCCATGGAAAGATGTCCCCTGTTTGATGGGGGTTTTATAATGCTCCATATACAATTTGGGGCCCCCTATGATGCCAGTATTTGAAAGGGCCCCCTGGATTTTCTCCCGTGTATGATAGGGCCTATATAATGCTCCCTAGTAATGGGCCCCATTTTTGCTCCGTATATGAAAGGGCCCCAGGAGATGCTCCAGTGTATGTGGGCCTTTTTTAATTCTCCATATATAAAAGGGGGGCCCCCTTTTGTCCCCGTGTTTAAAAAGAAACCCTTTTATGATGCTCCAGTGTTGATGGGACCCATGGGGTGATGATCCCGTGGTTTTTTGGGCCCATATTTAAAGCTCCCTATATAAAAAAGGCTCCCTATGATGCCCGTGTTAAAGGTAAAGG
>JARQOD010000007.1:167674824-167748428 GCA_033576555.1 Oophaga sylvatica | reverse complement strand
TTTTTTTTTCTAATATCTAATCTGTATCTTCTCCCTTTCAGTTTAATTCAATTTCTTCTCGTGTTTCCATGTGCAAATTGGAATCAAGCTAATCCCTCTACAGTGTGACATTCCTTCTGATATTTGTAGACAGCTTTAAGTCTTCTCTTAGCCTACTTTTTTCACAAACTCACTCACCCTCGCAGAAATCTCAAACACCTCAATTTACCATTGCTCTCTTACAGACATATCTTCACTTCATGACACAAATTCTGCTGCCACCTTTTATAACACTACAATAACAGCAGCACTTGATTCGGCCACCCCCCTCACACATAGCAAAGCTTGTACAAGCAACAGGCAGCCCTGGCTGACCATCCACACCAAAGAACTGAGACGAGCTTCCAGGGCTGCTGAGCGGAGATGGAAAAAATCCTGTTTTGCCGAGTACTTAACCGCATACAAGCAGTCCCTCACCAGCCTCAAGTCCACGCTCACTGCTGCAAAACAAACTTACTTCTCATCTCTCATATCCTCCCTGTCTCACAACCCTAAACAGCTCTTCAAAACTTTCAATTCTCTACTCTGTCCCCCAGGACCTCCTCCTTCTCCTTTCATTTCTGCTGAACACTTTGCCTCTTTCTTTAAGCAGAAGATTGATGCGATCAGAGAAAGCTTTGGTCCACAGCCCCCATTGCCCCTCTTAGCTGCTCAGCCCTGTTCCTCCAAAACCAACTTCTCCACCATGACAGAAGATTAGCTCTCCACCCTCCTATCTATATCACACCTCACCACTTGCATGCTTGACCCGCTCCCATCCCACCTCATCCCTAGCCTCATCACAGTCTTCACCCCTACTCTAACACACCTCTTCAACCTCTCACTTACAAATGGTGTCTTCCCCTCATCCTTCAAACATGCCTCGATCACACTCATTCTCAAAAGGACCTCCCTTGACCCATCCTCTATGTCTAGCTATCGCCCGATATTTCTTCTCCCTTATGCCTCAAAACTACTGGAACAGCATGTCCATCTTGAACTTTTCTCCCACCTCTCCTTCTGCTCCCTCTTTGACCACTTACAATCAGGCTTCTGACTGCATCACTCAACTGAAACTGCCCTAGCTAAAGTCACCAACGACCTACTAACCGCCAAGAGCAAGCGACACTACTCTTTCCTCCTTCTCCGAGACCTGTCTTCTGCCTTTGACACTGTGGACCATTCCCTCCTGCTACAGATTCTCTCACCTCTTGGCATCACAGGCTTGGCTCTATCCTAGATCTCATCATATCTAACAAACCGAACATTCAGTGTCTACCTCTCCCACACCACCTCCTCACCTCGCCCCCTGTCTGTCGGTGTTCCTCAAGCCTCAGTTCTAGGACCCCTACTCTTCTCCATCTACACCCTCGGCCTGGGACAGCCCATAGAATCCATGGTTTGCAGTATCATCTCTACACTGATGACACGCAGATCTACCTATCTGGACCTGACCCACCTCCTTACTGACCAAAATCCCACAATGTCTGCTATTTCCGCTTTCTTCTCTGCTCGCTTTCTAAAACTGAACATGGACAAAACAGAATTAATCATCTTTCCCCATCTCACTCTACCCCCCCACCAGACCTATCTATCAATGTCAATGGCTGCTCACTTTCCCCAGTCCCGCATGCTCGGTGCCTCGGGGTGATCCTCGACTCTGCCCTCTCTTTCAAGCCACATGTCCAAACCCTTGCCTCCTCCTGCCGTCTCAAACTCAAAAATATTTCCCAGATCCGTGCATTCATTGACCATGAAACTACAAAAACACTAGTGCATGCCCTCATCATCTCCCGCCTCGACTACTGCAACCTCCTACTCTCTGGCCTCCCCTCTAGCATCTCTCCAATCCATCCTGCACTCTGCTGCCCGACCAATCCACCTGTCTCCCCGTTATTATTCAGCCTCTCCTCTCTGCCAAGCCCTTCATTGGCATCCTATCGTTCAGAGGCTCCAGTTCAAACCCCTAACTATGACATACAAAGCCATCCAAAATCTGTCTCCTCTATACATCTGTGACATGGTCTCCCGGTACATACCCACACTCAACCTTCGATCCTCTCAAGATCTCCTTCTCTACTCCCCTCTAATCTCTTCTTCCCACAACCAAATACAAGACTTCTCCCGTGCCTCTCCCATACTCTGGAACTCTCTACCCCAACACATCAGACTCGCGCCTACCATGGAAACCTTCAAAAAGAACCTGAAGACCCACCTTTTCCGATGAGCCTGCAACCTGCAGTGATCCTCAGTCTACTAAACCACCGCACGACCAGCTCTACCCTCTCCTAGTGTATCCTCACCCATCCCTGTAGACTGTGAGACCTTGCGGGCAGTGTCCTCTCTCCTTCTGTACTTGTGTGTGCCTTGTATTGCTCACTTTTACTGGACTTGTCTATATTTGCCCCTTTTCCCGTGTAAAGCGCCATGGAATAAATGGCGCTATAAAAATGCATAATAATAATAATATACTCCAAACAGTATGTCACAAGTGAATACACCCCTAACATTTTTAAAAATAGTTTATCTTTTTGTGTGACAACAGTGAAGATGTGACACTTTGATAAATGTAAATTAGTCAGTGCACAGCTTGTATAACAGTGTAAATTTGGTGTGACCTCTAAATAACTCAACACACAGCCATTAATGTTTACACCACTAGCAACAAAAGTGAATACACCCCTATGTGAAAATGGCCAAATTGTGACAAATTTGATATTTTCTCTCCCAGGTGTCCTGTGCTTCATTAGTGTTACAAGATATCAGGTGTGCATGAGGAACAGATGTGGTAAATTTGGTGTTATCGCTCTCACATACTGGTCACTGGAAGTTCAACATGTCACCTCATGGCAAATAACTCTCTGAGGACCTGAAAAAAAAGAATTGTTACTCTACTTAAGATAGCCTAGGACATAAGAAGATTGCCAACACCCTGAAACTGATCTGCAGCACGGTGGCCAAGATCATGCAGCGGTTTTAAAAGACAGGTAATACTCATAACGGGCCTAGCCATGGTAGACCACAGAAGTAGAATGCAGCTGGTCAACATCACATCCAGAGCTTGTCTTTTCAAAATAGATATGTGAGTGCTTCCAGCATTGCTGCAGAGGTTAAATGGATGGTGAGGTCAGCTTATCAGTGCTCAGACGATATGTCACACACTGCATCAAATTGGTCTGCATGGCTGTTGTTCCAGAAGGAAACCTCTTCTTAAGATGATGCACAAGAAAGCCCTCAAACACTTTGCTGAAGACAAGTGGACTAGGAACATTGATTACTGGAACCATGTCCTGAAGTCTGAGAACATGATAAACTTATTTGATTCAGATGGTGTCAAGCATGTGTGATTGCAACCAGGCGAGGAGTACAAAGACAAGTGTGTCTTGTCCAAGGTGGTGGGAGTGTCATGATTTGGGGCTGCATGAGTGCTGCCTGTTATAGTGAGCTACAGTTCATTGAGGGAACTATGATTTCCAACATGTACTGTGACATACTGAAGCAGAGAATGATACCCTCCCTTTAGAAACTGGGCCGCAGGGCAATATTCCAACCTGATTAGCACGTCTCCAAGATGACCACTGCCTTTCTAAAGAAACTGAGGGTAAAGGAGCTGGACAGGACAAGCATATCTCCAGCATATCTCCATACCTAAACACTATTGAGTATCAGTGGGCATCCTCAATGGAAAGTGGAGGAGCTCAAGGTCTCTTACATTCACCAGCTCCATGATGTCATCATTGAGGTGTGAAATAGGATTCCAGTGGCAACCTGTGAAGCTCTAGTGAACTCCATGCCCAAAAGAGTTAAGGCTGTGCTTGAAAATAATGGTGATCATACAAATATTGACACTTTGGGCACCATTTGGCCATTTTCACTTAAGGGTGTACTCACTTTTGTTGCCAGCGGTTTAGACATTAATTGCTTTTTGTACAGTAGAGTTATTTAGAGGGTACACCAAATTTACACTGTTATACAGGCTGTACACTGACTACCTTATATTGTATCAAAGTAACATATCTTCAGGTCTGCCCCATGAAAAGATATAAAAAAAATTACAAAAATGTGAGGGATGTACTCACTTTTGTGATATACTGTAAATATTGCCTTCATGAAAGAGTGGCAAAAAGAAAGCCATTTTTGAAGACAAGCTATAAGAAATATAATTTGCAGTTTGCAAAAGGTCATATAGAAAACACAGCTGGCATATGAAAGAATATGCTCTGGTCTGAAGAAACCAAAGTACAACATTTTGGGCTAAATAAAAAATGCTATGCATGGCAGAAAATTAACACTACTAGTGATGACAAGCGAATAGTGAAATATTCGAATTTGGGAAAATAGGCACGAATAATTTCTAATATCCGTGTGTTCGTGCCGAATAACGAATCCAAAGCAAGTCAGTGGGGAAGCCGAATATTTTTCCACTGGACCCAAAAAACAGGTCTCGGGGACTGAGAAAAATTCTGAAATGGATGGGAAAGAGCTAAAACTAAATGGAAATAGCATGGAGAAGATGCCTGCATGTCTTTTTGACTCCCATATGGTATCTGAAAATAATGTTGTCAGACTCGTGCACTGGTTTTTACTGACGTTTAACCCCTTAACCCCAAGGGGGGTTAATGACCGCGCCAATTTTTACAATTCTGACCTCTGTCTCTTTATGAGGCTATAACTCTGGAATGCTTCAACTGATCTTCACGAGTTGGAGATTGTATTCTCGTGACATATTGTACTTCTTGATAGTGGTAAAATTTCCTCGATATACTTTGCGGTTATTTATGAAAAAAATGGAAATATGGGAAAATGTTGAACATTTTGCAATTTTCCAACTTTTAATTTTTATTCCCTTAAAACAGAGAAATATGTCACACAAAATAGTTACTAAATAACATTTCCCACATGTCTACTTTACATCAGCACAATTTTGAAACCCAATTTTTTTTTGCTACGAAGTTATAAGGGTTAAAAGTTGACCAGCGATTTCTCAGTTTTACAACAAATTGTACAAAACCATTTTTTTTAGGGACCACCTCACATTTGAAATCACTTTGAAGGGTCTATATGGCAGAAAATACCCAAAAGTGACACCATTCTAATAAATGCACCCCTTAAGGTACTCAAAGCCACATTCAAGAAGTTTAATAACTCTTCAGGTGCTTCACAGGAGCTGAAGCAACTTGGAAGGAAAAAAATGAACATTTAACTTTTTAGTCACAAAAATGATCTTTTACAAACAATTTTTAATTTTAACAAGGGTAAAAGGAGAAAATGGACAGAAAAAGTTGTTGTGCAATTTCTCCTGAGTACGCCGATTCCCCATATGTGGGGAAAACCACTGTTTGGGCGCACGGCAGTGCTTGGAAGAGAAGGAGCGCCGTTTGACCTTTTCAAACCAAAATTGGTGGAATTTAGATTGGACGCCATGTTTTGTTTGGAGAGCCCCTAATGTGCCTAAACAGTGGAAACCCCCAACATGTGACACAATTTTGGAAACTAGACCCCTAAGGAACTTATCTAGATCTGTAGTGAGCACTTTGAACCCCCAAGTGTTTCACTAAAGTTTATAATGCCTGGGTGTTGTGAATGGGCTTGAGATGAGTTCTGAGCAGAGGCTCCCTCTGGTGGTTACAAGCGGTACTGGTCTGTCCAGTGAAGATTGTGAGGATTGGGAATCAGGTGTTACTGACTGGTCTTATATAAGGGAGTCACCTTCCCATCAGGGTTGCTGGTGATCAATTGTTCTGGTCTCAATCCTTGAGTCCTGTTTCCCTTGTAGCCTGCTGTGTCTTGTCTGCATCTCCTGCTAACAGATAAGACATTTTCTTCTTTTTGTTTTTGTGCTTTATTTTTGCATTTTGTCCTGCACTTCTGTGGGGGCCTTCAGGGTCCCCTCCGGGGGCTTTTGCCCTCTCAGTTTAGTTCAGCCACTGATGTTTGTAGTTTTGCTTTTCCAGTTTCTTCAGTGGCTGCTGTTTTGATTTTGTTACACCAGAGAACTAATTTAGGTGGTAGAGGTCGTGTGATCTCAGGTGTTTTTGAAATTAGTAGAGTTGGTGCTTTGCAGGGTTTTTTGGGATTGCAGTAAGTACCCTTTCTATCCTTTTCTATTTAGTTAGTTTGGGCCCCAACGTTTGCTCATACTATTTTCTGTCTGTGTCAGTATTTTTTCTTGTCTAACCGCCATTACATGTTTGGGGGCTTTCTATTATCTTTGGGGTTCTGCTCCGGGGCAAATAGCTTTCCTATTTCTATCTTTAGGTGTAGTTAGTTTCTCAGGCTGTGACGAGGCGTCTAGGACCAACGTAGGAACGCTACACGGCTGCCTCTAGTTGTGGTGGTTAGTCAGGGTACTGCAATCTCGTAGATTCCAACTACTCTGGTGTATTGCCTTTTTTACCTGCACTCCTCAGTTACCGAAACATAACACCTGGGTGTGAAAAAAAAAATTCCAGAAAAATGATTTTTTAGTCCCCAATTTTTGATTTTTCCAAGGAAATTGGACCCCAAAAGTTGTTGTCCAATGAGTACGCTGATACCCCATATGTGGGAGAGAAATACTGTTTTGGACCGCTGGGCTCGGAAAGGAAGTAATGACGTTTTGGAATGCAGACTTTGATGGGTGTCATGTTCAGTTTGCAGAGTCCCTAATGTACCTAAACAGTGGAAACCCCCACAAGTGACTCTATTTTGGAAACTAGACCCCCTAAGGAACTTATCTAGATCTGTGGTGAGCACTTTTGAACTCCCAAGTGCTTCACACAAATTTATAATGCCTGGGCATGAAAATAAAAAATCCTATTTTTTTTCCCCAAAAGTAATATTTAAGTCACCAATTTTTTATTTTCCCAAGGGTAACATGAGAAATTGGACCATAAAAGTTGTTGTCCAATTTGTCCTGAGTACGCTTATACCCCATATGTGGGGGCAACCACTGTTTGAGCACACGGCAGAACTCGGAAGTGAAGGAGCGCCATTTGACTTTTTCAAACCAAAATTGGCTGGAACCGAGATTGGATGCCATGTCGCATTTGGATAGCCTCTGATGTGCCTAAACAGTGGGAATCCCCACAATTGACCCCATTTTAGAAACTAGACCCCTATGGAACTTATCTAGATCTGTGATGAGCACTTTGAACCCCAAGTGCTTCACACAAGTTTATAACGTAGAGCCGTAAAATTAAAAAATCATATTTTTTCCATAAAAATTATCTTTTCACCCTAATTTTTATTTTCCCAAGGGTAACAAGACCTCAAAAGTTATTGTGCAATTTGTCCTGAGTACGCTGACACCCAATATGTGGGGGTAAACCACTGTTTGGGTGCATGACAGAGCTCGGAAGGGAAGGAGCGCAGTTTGACTTTTTCAACGCAGAATTGGCTGTATGCCATGTCGCGTTTGGAGAGCCCCTGATGTGCTTAAACAGTGGAAACCGCCCATAAGTGACAACATTTTGGAAACTAGACCCCTTAAGGAACTTATCTAGATCTGTTGGGAGCACATTCAACCCCCAAATGTTTCACTAAAGTTTATAAAACCTGGGTGTGAAAACAAACAAAAAAAATTCCACAAAAAATTATTTTTTAGTCCCCAATTTTCCAATTTTTGAATTTTCACAAGGAAATTGGAGACCAAAAGTTGCTGTCCAATTTGTCCTGAGTACGTTGATACCCTATATGTTGGGGGAAAAACTGTTTTGGTGCACGGCAGGGCTCGGAAAGGAAGTAATAACATTTTGGAATGCAGACTTTGATGGGTGTCATGTTCAGTTTGCAGAGTCCCTGATGTGCCTAAACAGTGGAAAACCCCACAAGTGACCCCATTTTGGAAACTAGACCCCCAAAGGAACTTATCTAGATCTGTGGTGAGCACTTTGAACCCCCAAGTGCTTCACACAAGTTTATAATGCCCGGGCATGAAAATAAAAAATCCTATTTTTTCCCACAAAAATGATCTTTTAGTCACCAATTTTTTATTTTCCCAAGGGTAAGGGGAGAAATTGGACCCCAAAAGTTGTTGTCCAATTTGTACCGAGTACGCTGATACCCTATATGTGGGAGAAAACAACTGTGTGGGCGCATGTTGGGGCTCGGAATAGAAGTAGTGACATTTAGTAAGGCAGACTTTGATGGAATGGTCTGCGGGTGTCATGTCGCATTTGGAGAGCCCCTCATGTGCTTAAACAGTGGAAACCGCCCACAAGTGACCCCATTTTGTAAACTAGATCCCTTAAAAACTTATGTAGATCTGTGATGAGCACTTTGAACCCCCAAGTGCTTCACACAAGTTTATAACGTAGAGCCGTAAAATTAAAAAATCATATTTTTTCCACAAAAATGATCTTTTCACCCCAATTTTTATTTTCCCAAGGGTAACAAGACCTCAAAAGTTATTGTGCAATTTGTCCTGAGTACGCTGATACCCAATATGTGGGGGCAAACCACTGTTTGGGTGCATGACAGAGCTCGGAAGGGAAGGAGCGCAGTTTGACTTTTTCAACGCAGAATTGGCTATATGCCATGTCGCGTTTGGAGAGCCACTGATGTGCCTAAACAGTGGAAACCCCCACAAGTGACAACGTTTTGGAAACTAGACCCCTTAAGGAACTTATCTAGATCTGTTGGGAGCACATTCAACCCCCAAATGTTTCACTAAAGTTTATAAAACCGGGTGTGAAAACAAAACAAAAAAAATTCCACAAAAAATGATTTTTTAGTCCCCAATTGTTAGGGTCTGCGGAACGCACCTAATAGATATATTAGAGAGGTGCGTTCGCAGCCTGGGGTCCACCGTTCAGGCGAAGCCCGCTGCTAGTAAGATGGCGAAAGTAGCAAACTCTTTTATCCCGCAGTGTCACTAAAATAAACGCCGTAGCGCGCTGTGGCAGTAAGTGCGAACTCTGTTAATCCCCAGAGCCGCTAACGGGAATGCCACAGCGCTATATGGCGATAGGTGCGAACTTACTTAGCTTCAGTGACCCGCAGAGTAAAATGCTAGGGCGCTGAACCAGCGTTACAAAGCGAACCCTGTTGTGTCACAGAGCCGCTGAGAAAAAGACTGTGTCCTGTTAACACCACAGGGATACACAGATAACTGCTGTGCGGATAGCAGTCCGTGATCACGCAGACAGCAACGCAATCAAGCAATCTCCTCACCGGAGAAGCCGGTATTCTAGGGGCTTATTTCAGCCAAGCCCTAACCACTTGCATGCATCATCACACTGGCGCAAAGCACATAATGCAATTGATACTAGCGCATGGCGGCCCAGCCATGCCACCCTTTTATAGTAACAGCTACAGGACCTGCCAGAAACAAGGACCAATGAAACTGTTCCAGAACACCAGTAGTCACAGAACCTTCCTGGCGGACCAATAGGAGCTGCTGCAGGACCTGAGCATGTGACCCCTGATCTCCAATGAGAGATCTCACCCTGGGCATGCTCAGAAGGGGAAAACAAGGACTTTGTCCTAAAGACGTCTGCTCGCCGCTAACCAGTACTGGCCACAATAGCAGAGCCTGGAGAGGCAACAGTAATCCTCTGCACACAGTTAGATTGGGCGAGACGCTGGGACCGACGTCTAAGCTGAGCAGAGTCCACTGCGGCCAGAGACGAATGGGAGACCGCAGCCGGAATGGCTCGAGATTCCCCTTGTGCAGAAGCGGGAACTCAACCCCTAACATAACCCCCCCTCCTAGGGCCCCCCTTCTCTGGGCCTGAACATGCTCGGCAGGATCCCAGGACCTATCCTCAGGCCCATAACCCCTCCAATCCACCAATAAAACCTTTTTGCCCGTACCACCTTGCACCGTACAATGGCGTTCACCTTGTAGTAGTCCGAAGACGATCCCGACGTCCCGGCAGATGACTCAGGCAACCGGGAGATGACCACGGGTTTTAGGAGGGACACATGGAAGGTGTCAGAGATACCAAGGCGAGGCGGAAGGGCCAAACGGTAAACCACAGGGTTCACCTGCTCGAGAACCTTGAAGGGACCCAAATAGCGGGGTGCCAACTTAGAGGAATCCACCCGTAGGCTGATGTTTCGGGCGGAGAGCCACACTAGGTCGCCAGGAGCAAATGTCAGAGCGGGACGCCGATGGGCATCGGCAGAAGACCTCATCCTCTTCTTGGAAGCCTGAATGGCATCCTGGGTGCGGTCCTATATGTCCCGTGCCTCCACAGCCCTGTCTGCCACCCTGGAGTCGGCAGCAGCCACAGGCATGGGCACCGATACCCACGGATGCTGGCCGTAATTTAAGAGGAATGGGGTCTGTCAGGTGGAATCAGCCACAGCATTGTTTAGCGTCTGCCTGGCAGAGACAAAATGTCGCAAGTAGGTGACCAAGGTCTGGTTGGCCCTCTCTACCAACCCATTCGTCTTGGGATGATATGCAGAGGAGAGGTTCAACTAAATGCAGAGTAGATGACACAACTCTCTACAGAACCGAGATGCAAATTGGGGACCTCGATTGCTGACAATCTTGTCTGGCATACCGTGTAGACAGAAGATGTGTCTAATAAATAATGCTGCCAAGGCCCGTGCAGAAGGTAACCGTGGTAGCGGCACTAAGTGCACCATTTTGGAGAAGTGGTCGGTGATCACCCAAATTATAGTACAACCCCGAGACTTGGTTAAGCCCACCACAAAGTCCATCCCGACCATCTCCCAGGGCCTGTATGCCACCGGCAAAGGAAAAAGTAACCCAGCTGGCCGTTGTCGAGGGGACTTGTTCCTGGCGCAGGAGACACACGCCTGAACATACTCCCTGATGTCACGGTCCATATGTGGCCACCAGTATGTCCTCGCCAATAACTCAGTTGTTCTCTTTACCCCAAAGTGTCCACCCACCCTGGACGAGTGTGCCCAAGAGAGTACCTCCGGTCACAAATTAGTGGGCACAAAAGTCCTGCCCTGAGGCACAGACTCTAGCGAAACTGGGGCTACAGTTCTCAGGCACTCTTCGGGGACAATAAGCCGAGGCTCCTCATCCTCCTCCTCTGATGACACTAAGGAGCGAGAGAGAGCGTCGGCCCGAACATATTTCTCACCGGAGAGAAAATGGAGGGTGAAGTGGAACCGAGAGAAGAATAGGGACCATCTGGCCTGGCGAGAATTTAGCCGCTGAGCCGTTTGCAAATATACCAAGTTTTTGTGGTCGGTGAAGACTTGGAAGGGAAAACGAGCCCCCTCCAGAAGATGTCTCCACTCAGAGAAGGCCAACTTCATAGCCAGCAACTCCCTGTCCCCGATGGAATAATTCCTCTCTGCTGGTGTAAAGGTCTTAGAAAAGAAGAAGCAGGGATGCTTCCCACCTTGAGCATCCTTTTGATAAAGGACTGCTCCAGCACCAACAGAAGAGGCGTCCACCTCTAAAATAAACGGCTTATCAACATCAGCATGATGTAATATGGGAGCACTGGCAAAATGCGACTTGATGAAAGAGAACGCCATGGAGACCTCCTCAGACCACAACTTGGGATTTGCTCCCTTCTTGGAGAGGGCTACCAAGGTAGCTACCAAAGTCGAGAAATGGGGAATGAACTGGCGATAATAATTAATGAACCCCATAAAGCGCTGCACCGCTTTAAGAGAATGGGGTTCTTGCCAGTCCATTACAGCCTGTAATTTGGCAGGATCCATAGCCAATCCCTGGGCAGAGATGATATAGCCCAGGAAAGGTAAGGACTCCTGCTCAAACACACATTTCTCCTGCTTGGCATAGAGAGAGTTTGCCCGTAAGAGGTTGAAGACTTTGTTGACATCGCTCCGGTGAGAGTCTATATCTGGTGAAAAGATGAGAATATCATCCAGATAGACTACTACAGAGGTGGAGAGCATATCCCGGAAGATATCATTGACAAAGTCTTGGAAAACAGCGGTAGCATTACAGAGCCCGAAGGGCATCACCAGGTATTCATAATGCCCATCCCTAGTATTAAAAGCTGTCTTCCACTCATCCCCCTCACGGATGCGAATTAGGTTATAGGCACCACATAGATCAAGCTTGCTAAATAATCTTGCTCCTCGGAGCCTATCAAAGAGCTCAGAGATTAGGGGCAATGGGTACTTATTCTTGACGGTGATGGTGTAAAGACCCCTGTAGTCAATACATGGACGTAATTCTCTGTTCTTCTTTTACACAAAGAAGAACCCTGCCCCTGCTGGTGACACCGACTTCCTAATGAACCCTCTTGCCAGATTCTCCTGAATATACTGGGACATGGCCTCTGTCTCAGGAAGCGAGAGGGGTAGACTATCCCCCAAGGAGGTTCTGCTCCAGGCAAAAGATCAATAGGACAGTCGTAGGGGCGATGAGGTGGAAGAGTCTCCGCCGCCTTCTTGGAGAAAACGTCTGAATATGACCAATAACACTGAGGAAGAGAAGTGAGATCTATGGGTATCTCTGTGGTGGTGACCTGAACGCACTCCCTGACACACCTGCCTCTACATGAATAACCCCAACCCAGTATCCTCCCAGAGGACCACTCAATATGGGGAGAGTGGTAACGGAGCCAAGGTACTCCCAGCAACACCTCGTCTATTCCCTCGGGCAGGACAAGAAAATAAATACTCTCCTGAAGGGAAGGGGACATAGATAAAGTGAGAGGGATAGTCTGGTGGGTGATTTGTGAGGGCAGAGTAGATCCATTCACTACTCGCACAGTCATCGGTTTGGTGAGCATCACCAGAGGTATAGTGTGGCGGAGAGCAAATGCAGAGGACATGAAATTCCCCTCGGCTCCAGAATCCACACAGAGCTCGGCGGTGAAAGTGGATGGACCTACAGTAATTGTCCCCTTAAAGGACAACTTGGTGGAAAATGCCGCAGTGTCTAGTGAACCTCCTCCCAAGGTCACTAGACGCGACCGTTTTCCCGACCGCTGTGGACATTTGTTGGCATAGTGTCCTAACTGCTGGCAGATGTTACAGACCACGGGTACTCGAGCGGCCCGGGACTTAGGTCCTGCTCGAGAAACCTCCATGGCCTCATGGGAGTCGGACGCCTGGCTGGAAGATTCTAGAGGTCTGACGAAGGTGGGAGCCAGCCGAAACCTCTGCCTACACTGGGACCGCTCCAACCTCCGCTCGTGAAAACGGAAGTCGATACGGGTAGATATGGCGATAAGCTTTTCCAGTGTGGCGGGAATCTCCCTGGTAGCCAAGGCGTCTTTCACATGGCCTGCTAGTCCTCTCCAAAACACGGGAATGAGGACTTTATCTGGCCAGTCCAACTCCGAGGACAGAGTCCGAAATTGGACAGCAAAACAGCTGACCAAGGACGAACCCTGTGAACTTGCCAGAAGTTGGAGCGCCGCATCGTGGGTAACCTGAGGTCCTAGAAAGACCTTTTTTAGAGTCTCCAGAAAACGAGGAGCACTCTGCACCACACGGTCGTCACACTCCCACAGCGGTGTGGCCCACTCCAACGCTCTGCCTGACAGAAGAGATATTACAAAGCCCACTTGTGCCCGATCCGTGGGGAAACGTGCAGCCAGAAGCTCGAGTTGTATAGAGCACTGACTCATGAATCCCCGACATTGCTTGCTGTCACCAGCAAACTTGTCTGGGAGTGGGAGGTGGGATATTGTGGGGGCAGAGGTGGCAGTGGACACGCAGGCTGCAGCCACGCTAGCAGCCTGAACAGCGACTGCGGTAACATCCACAGCTGAGGTTGTGCGCTCAAGAGCCGCCAACCTACCCTCCAGCTGCTGGATGTCCCGCAGTAGACGCTGGTCATCCGCCATTTTACTAGCCAGACCCTGGCTCTAGTATTATGTTAGGGTCTGCGGAACGCACCTAATAGATATATTAGAGAGGTGCGTTAGCAGCCCGGGGTCCACCGTGCAGGCGAAGCCCGCTGCTAGTAAGATGGCGAAAGTAGCGAACTCTGTTATCCCGCAGAGTCGCAAAAATTAATGTCATAGCGCGCTGTGGCAGTAAGTGCGAACTCTGTTAATCCCCAGAGCTGCTAATGGGAATGCCACAGCGCTATGTGGCGATAGGTGCGAACTTACTTAGCTTCAGTGAGCCGCAAAGTAAAATGCTAGGGCGCTGAACCAGCGTTATAAAGCGAACCCTGTTGCATCACAGAGCCGCTGAGAAAAAGACTGTGTCCTGTTAACACCACAGGGATACACAGATAACTGCTGTGCGGATAGCAGTCCGTGATCACGCAGACAGCAACGCAATCAAGCAATCTCCTCACCGGAGAAGCCGGTATTCTAGGGGCTTATTTCAGCCAAGCCCTAACGACTTGCACTCAAATCTCCTCATCGGAGGTGCCGGTATTCTAGGGGCTTATTTCAGCCGAGCCCTAACCACATGCGTGTATGATCACACTGGCGCAAAGCACATAATGCAATTGATACTAGCGCATGGCGGCCCAGCTATGCCACCCTTTTATAGTAACAGCTACAGGACCTGCCAGAAACAAGGACCAATGAAACTGTTCCAGAACACCAGTAGTCACAGGACCTTCCTGGCGGACCAATAGAAGCTGCTGCAGTACCTGAGCATGTGACCCCTGATCTCCAATGAAAGATCTCACCCTGGGCATGCTCAGAAGGGGAAAACAAGGACTTTGTGCTAAAGACGTCTGCTCGCCGCTAACCAGTACTGCCCACAATAGCAGAGCCTGGAGGGGCAGCAGTAATCCTCTGCACACTGTTAGACTGGGTGAGACGCTGGGACCGACGTCTAAGCTGAGCAGAGTGCACTGCGGCCGGAAAGGCTCGAGATTCCCCTTGTGCAGAAGCGGGAACTCGACCCCTAACACCAATTTTTGATTTTTCACAAGCAAAATTGGAGCCCAAAAGTTGTTGTCCAATTTGTCCTGAGTACGCTGATACCCCATATGTTGGGGGGAAATACTGTTTTGGCGCACGGCAGGGCTCGTAAAGGAAGTTATAACATTTTGGAATGCAGACTTTGATGGGTGTCATGTTCAGTTTGCAGAGTCCCTGATGTGCCTAAACAGTGGAAACCCCCCACAAGTGACCCCATTATGGAAACTAGACTCCCAAAGGAACTTATCTAGATCTGTGGTGAACACTTTGAACCCCCAAGTGCTTCACACAAGTTTATAAAGCCCGGGCATGAAAATAAAAAATCCTATTTTTTCCCACAAAAATGATCTTTTAGTCACCAATTTTTTATTTTTCCAAGGGTAAGGGGAGAAATTGGACCCCAAAAGTTGTTGTCCAATTTGTACCAAGTACGCTGATACCCTATATGTGGGAGAAAACAACTGTGTGGGCGCACGTCGGGGTTCGGAAGTGAAGTAGTGACGTTTTGCATTGCAGACTTTGATGGAATGGTCTGCGGATGTCATGTCGCGTTTGGAGAGCCCCTGATGTGCCTAAACAGTGGAAACCCCCCACAAGTGACCCCATTTTGGAAACTAGACCCCAAAGGAACTTACTTAGATGTGTGGTGAGAACTTTGAACCCACAAGTGCTTCACAGAAGTTTATAACGTAGAGCCATAAAAATAATAAATCATATTTTTTCTACAAAAACAATATTTTCGCCCCCAATTTTTTATTTTACCAAGGGTAACAGGGGGTAAACTACTGTTTGGGCGCATGGCAGAGTTCAGAAGGGAAGGTGCACCGTTTGACTTTTTCAACACCGAATTGGCTGGAATTGAGATCAGACGCCATGTCACATTTGGAGAGCCCCTGATGTGCCTAAACAGTGGAAACCCCCCAATTCTAACTCCAACCCTAACCCCAACACACCCCTAACACTAATCCCAACTCTAATCATAACCCTAACCACAAACCTAACCCTAACACACCCGTAACCCTAGTCCTAACCCTAACCCTAACTTTAGCCCCAATCCTAACCCTAACCCTAATGGGAAAATGGAAATAAATACATTTTTTTAATTTTATTATTTTTCCCTAACTAAGGGGGTGATGAAGGGGGGTTTGATTTACTATTTATAGCGGGTTTTTATGATTGGCAACTGTCACGCTAAAAGACGCTTTTTATTGCAAAAAGTAGTTTTTGCATCATCACATTTTGAGAGCTATAATTTTTCTATATTTTTGCTGACAAAGTCATGTGAGGTCTTATTTTTTGCGGGATGAGTTGACGTTTTTATTGGTACCATTTTTGGGCACATGACATTTTTGATCTCTTTTTATTATGATTTTTGGGAGGCAGAATGAACAAAAACCAGCAATTCATTAGTTTCTTTTGGGGGAGGGGCGTTTATAGCGTTCCGCGTGTGGTAAAATTGATAATGCAGTATTATTCTTTGGGTTAGTACAATTACAGCGATACCTCATTTGTATCATTTTTTATGTTTTGGCGCTTTTATACAATTAAAATGATTATATATAAAAAATAATTATTTTTGCATCGCTTTATTCTGCGAGCTATAACTTTTTCATTTTTTCGCTGATGATGCTGTACAGCGGCTCTTTTTTTGCGAGATAAGATGACGTTTTCAGCGGTACCATATTTGTTTATATCTGTCTTTTTGATCGCGTGTTATTCCACTTTTTGTTGGACGGTATGATGATAAATCATTGTTTTTTAGACTTGTTTTTTTTTTAAGGGGTTCACTAAAAGGGTTAACTAATGGGACAGTTTTATAGTACGGGTCGTTATGGACGCGGCGATACTAAATATATGTACTTTTATTGTTGTATTTTTTTTACATTAAAGAAGTGAATTTATTGGGGAATATTTTTTTTTTCATTATTTAGGAATTATTTTTACAATAGTTTATTTTTATTTTTTGTACATTTTTACTTTGTCCCAGGGTGGGACATCACAGCATGGGGTCAGATCGCTGGTGTGACAGGGTACACAGCACTCTGTCACACCAGCGATCGCTCTGGCACTGCTGCAGGCTTCTCAGTGCCTGCTCTCAGCAGGCACTGTGGAAGCCGCCTCCCTGCAGGACCCGGCGGCCATCTTGGATCCGGAGTCCTGGATTGAGGAGAGTCCCTTGGAACAGCGTGACACATCGCACTGTTCTGAGGGTTTCAGGGGAGCGCGCAGGAGCCCCCTCCCTGCGCGATGCTCCTCTGTGCCCCCGGTACACCGCGATCATGTTTGATCGCGGTGTGCCAGGGATTAATGTGCCGGGATCAGTCCATGACCGCTCCTGGCACATAGTGCCGGGTGTCAGCTGTGATACTCAGCTGACACCCGGTGGCGATCAGCTGCGCTCCCCACGGGAGCGCAGCTGATCGCCTTGGACGTACTATTCCGTCCCTGGGAATTAAGTACCAGGTCACATGGATGGAATAGTACGTCCGATGGGATTAAGAGGTTAAAAAGACCTACCAAACCAAACCATATTTGTTTGAAAGGAAAAATGCTTATAAACATTTATTCCTTCATAATTTGTGGGTCTTGGGAAAGGCATCTGGACATGAACTCTGCCATGTGTGGCAGATTACAAAGAGTCAAACATTCCGTGTCCTCACCAGGAAGAACACTAACCATTGTCTTCTCATCATGACACATAGCCTCCTCCTCCTACTCTTCAGGCCATCCATGCTGGACAGGCATGAAGCTGATATTGGGAGTCCCCTCTATAGTGCAGACCAAAAACACCTGTTTCTCTTCATCTTCCTCCTCCTTCTCCTGTTTCTCATCATCACCCAATGTGGCCTGAGAATTTTGAGTGATGCTGGCCTGTGTGGTATCAGCCACTGTAAAATCTTGCTCAGCATTCAAAGCTTCCTCTTTGAAATTCGACAGCAAACATTTTAATAGACAGCACAGCGGGATGTTTACGCTGATAACATCATCATCAGCGCTCACCATCTTGGTAAAGTACTCAAAGTTTTGAAGAACCTCACATATGTGAGCGATCCACACCAACTCAGCAGTTGTTATGTGTGGGGGCTGACTATTACTCTGACGGGCATTGAGAAGCTGGAATTCAGATACTGCTCTCTGCTGCTCAGTAAGCCTTGCCAACATATGAACAGTTGAATTCCTGTGTGTGGACAGGTCACAAGTCATTCTGTGATGAGGCAAATTAAAGCGCTGCTTCAGCAAAGCTAGACCGGCAAAAGTCTGAGATGACTTTTGTAAATGTGCACTGACATGGCGCACCTTGGCAAGTAGGTCTGGCAAGTCAGGGTATGTTTTTAAAGACCGCTGTGCGACCAAGTTTAGCACGTGGGCCATGCATGGAACGTGTACCAGCATGCCAAGCTTTAAAGCCGCCACCAAATTCTGCCTATTATCGCACACAACCAGACCTGGTTGGAGGTTCAGCGGGGAGAACCACTGACTGGTCTATTCCTTTATCCCTTTCAACAGCTCGGCTGTGTTGTGAGCTTCATCGCCTAAATAAATGAGCTTCAGCAGAGCATGCTGGTGCATCGCCGAGGCAGTGCTACAGACTTAATAGCTGGGGAATGATGGTGAGGCTAGCACCACTGATGAGGAAGGGAGACAGGAACTGGAATACGAGGAGACTGAAACCCTAATGGAAGTTGGGCCCACTATTCTTGGTGTGGTTAAGATGTGTGATGTCCTAACCTCTGACTCTGTCCCAGACTCCACCAGGTTAACCCAGTGTGCCATCAAGGAAATAAATCATTCTTGTCCACAAGAAACTGTCCCCGTACCTGTGGTTAGGTGGACCTTCCTTGTGACTGTGTTGGCCAGAGCACGGCTGATATTGTGTAACACGTGCTTATGTAACGCTGGGACGGCACACCAGAAAAAATAGTGGTGACTGGGAATCGAGTACTGTGGGGCTGCCACCGCCAAGAGGTTGTGGAAAGACTCAGTTCCCACAAGTCAAAATAGCAACATTTCCAGGGCTAGCAACCTGGCAATGTAGGTGTTTAACGTTTGGGCTTGTTTGTGGGTGGGTCATTATTTCTACCTTTTGGTAAACGTATGGGGTAAAGACAACTGAAGGCTGCGCTGGGACAATGAACTGAATGTGGTTGCTGACTGTTGTGTGTGTGCAACTGCAGGTTGTGGGCAGGAGGCATCAATGCCTACTTCATGGTCATCAGATTGGGAAGGCTGTAACACAGGGGAAGGGGCAGTGGTTTCACCATCAGACACAGGTTTTGTACCCAGGCTGTTATGAATGTTTTAGAAATGAATTATGAGCAGAAGCACCCTCTGGTGGTTACAAACGGTACTGAACCATTCAATGAGGATTGGCAATCAGGAATCACGGACTGGCTGGATATAAGGGAGGTTTCCCCCCATCATGGTTGCCGGTGATCAATTGTTCTTGTCTCAACGTTGTTTCCTGGTTCACTTGGAAGCTTGCTGAGTCTTGCCTCTTCTCCTGCTCTCAGATAAGATATTTTCTGTTTTTTGCTTTTGTGCTTGCCATTTGCAATTTTCTCTGCATTTCTGTGAGGTTGGCCAGGTTCCCCTCCTCGGGGGGGCTTGGGCCCCTCTCGGTTCCTCTGGAGCCACTGTTGTTTGTTCATTTGCCTTTTCCAGTTTTTTATGTGGCTGCGGCTTAGTTTTGTTACACCAGAGAACTAATTTAGGTGGTAGAGGTCGTGTGATCTCAGGTGGATTGCAGTAAGTATCCTTCCTATCCTTTTCTGTCCAGGCAGATTGGGCCCCAGCGTTTGCTCATACTATTTTCTGTCTGTGTCTGTATTTCCTCTTGTCTAACCGCCATTACATGTTTGGGGACTTCCTTTTGTTCTTTGGGGACCTACTCCGGGGCAGATAGCTTTCCTCTTTCTATCTTTAGGTGTAGTTAGCCTCTCAGGCTGTGATGAGGCGTCTAGGACCAACGTAGGAATGCTCCACGGCTGCCTTTAGTTGTGGTGGTTAGTCAGGGTACTGCAATCCAGTAGATCCCAACCACTCTGGTGTATTGCCTTTTTTGCCTGCTCTCCTCAGCTACCAAAACATAACACCAGGCGTTCTGCCTACCTACTGGGGTGCTTGGCTGCCATGTGCTTTTGCATGCTGGTGGTGCTCAGGTTGGCAGTATTCTTGCCTCTTCTTAGCTTGGTTTGGCAGATGCTGCAAATTACAGTTTTGTCTGAAGGAATTTCAGAAAAAAACTGCCATACAGGGAAACAACACACCCTTGGCCTGTTATATAGCTGAGTGGGGGGGCTCTGTGGAACAGTTGACCGAGTTCTCACTTTGGTCAACCCACTACCTCTTCTTGCCTGTTTTCGTGCTATGGATCCATACTGGTCTGCACTGTCATGCTTGCTAGGTGTGTCACAATGCCAGGTTAGATCAGTGGCCTCATCATTGACCATGTCGTCTTCCAATTCCTCAATCTGATCCTCCATCTGAGTTGTGCTTTGAGGCTGTACTGATGGTAATTGTGTGTCATGATTATCCTTCACCTCTTCAGACATGAATTGACCTTCCCCAACGAGGCTTTCTCCTGGCCATGGGTGCTCAAATGTTTGGGCATCACTGCACTCCACCTCCTCATGACCCTCCTTAATGGTGCAAGTTGAGAAGCCTGACAAATTACAAGTGAACATTAACAGTTCCTCAGAGTAGACAGCATTGGGGTCATATGTCTCCTGGGACTCTTAATGGTGGGAGGAAGGAGGACCAGGTTGAGGATTCACAGGCCCAGCCTCTTGACTTCTGAGACTGGACCACATGGAAGACTTTGTGTTGCTGCTTGTCAACACACTGGAGCCTTTGTCTGCTATCCAACCCACAACATTCTCGCACTTGTCTGGGTTCGTTAGTGGTGTAGTGCGCTGACCAAATTTTGAGAGGAAGCTAGAACGAGATACAGTCACCTTCATATCTGTCACACAGCCTTGATGGGCACCACCACATCCACGTCCCTTAATGTCACCCTTTCTCATATTGAATGCGTTATGTTTTATGAAAAAAAATGCTGGCTTTATTTTTCACAGGTACCCTCACAAAGGTCTTATGTACAAATTCACTGTATCTAGCAATGTGTGGCTATTTTTTCATATCTCAGCTTTATTTTACATGGCAACAGCAGACTGATGTAAATTACAGTTTATAAAAAACACCAGAGTTAAAAAACTAATGCTAAAAAAGCACAAGGGTATACTCCAAAAACAGTTTATATACAAAAGAAAAAGGAGCAATCTGACCCATATAAGTAAAAATTGTATATTTTTATTAGTAATTACTCAATAAATTATCATGCATATATCCATTAAAAATTACACATATAATACAGCTAATGTGAAGGTCACAAAACATTCACAAAATCCGACCTATTAACCATATTTGGACCAGGAGTTATAGACTCAGAAAGTGTATATCACATTAAATCATACAGCATAATACATATATATGTGAAAATATCCAGAATACTAGGCAATTGCACTATCATATATATAGCCTGCCACTACTGATATCAGAGTACAAAAAATAAAGCTGCAGCAATACCAAGTATACATGAATGAGTCTCACCCAAATATCTCCTGGAAACGGTCAGAGTATGCAGCCACGACGCGCGTTTCGCGTGGGCTTTCTCAAGGGGCTGTCTGGCTTTGTCTGGTTGAGAAAATAGTGCGGGAGCCCACGCATTTTTTTCAACAAATTTACACCTTTAATTAACCCCTACATGTGTGATACAGTAAAGATGTATATCTTTGTACCGTGTGAAATTTTGTATTTTGTATGTGTGAAATTTTGCACACATACACTCATGTAATTGTTAGTGAAAACCATATATCAAACTACATGAAATGACATGGTTAACTGTATGTAAACCATGTGTCATTTCATGTCGGGTCTGTAATTTCACAAAAGCCAGCAATTGAATTAGCGGCTTTTATACTATGTAGAAGTGTATATGCTATAAATATATATATATACATGTATATATATATATATATATATATGTGTCACAATGACATATATATATATATATATATATATATGAGGTGTAAAATTTTTGAAAAAAAAATGCATGGGTTCCGGCGCTATTTTCTAAACCAGACAGACAAAGCCAGCAAGTGGGGGCAGATAATAATAGCCGAGGGAGGGTGCATTTATTTTGTGCCCCCCCCCGGCTACTAACATCTTCCCCCAGCCACCCCAGAAAAGGCAAATCTATAATTAGATTCGCCCTTTCTGGCACTTTGCCGGTCTATTCCCATTGCCCTATAGCGGTGGCGAATGGGTTAATAATGGGTTAAAGCCACCTTGCTATTGAAAGGTGACTTTAAGCCAGGTTAATAATTGAGAGCTGTCAATTAGACAACTATCAATTATTAATCCTATTGTATGAAATAAAAATAAAACACACACACTTTAATTAAAAATCATTTTAATGAAATAATGAAACAGTTTTTGACCATATTTTATTTTCCAGGTAAATCCATTTGAAGCCCTTGTTCACCTGTAATAAAAATAAAATAATAAAACAACATTATTCTTACCTATCCGGTGTTCAGTCAGGTCCCCCGATGTAATCCTTCTGAAAGGGTTAATGTTTACTGCAGGGACCGCAGCTAATGCTGCCAGCCTCGCAGTAAACCCCCGAATGAATCATCTCCTCTGCTGGCTGACAGGAGAGGAAGTGATTAGTGTGGGAAGCTTAATTGATTGCTTACCACTTTCACTTCAGGTCAGCCGGGGACACCGAACAGCATCAGTGACTTGAGAGGGAATCCTGGCTGACCTGAACTGAACTGATTAACAAAAATAGGGGATCCCCTCAAAAAAAAAATGGCATGGGGTCCCCCTATTTTTGTTAACCAGCCAGATGAAGCAGACTACTGAGGCCTGGTATTTAAGGCTGTTAAGGATCCAAGATCCATGAACCTTGCAAGCCTGATAATACTAGGCCACAACAGTCTGCTTATCTTGGTTGGTTAACAAAAATAGAGGATCCCCTCAAAAAAAAAATGGCGTGTTGGTCCCCCTATTTTTGTTAACCAGCCAAGTAAAAAGAAGACTGCTGCGGCCTGGTATTAAAAGACTGTCAAGGCCCATGGATTTTGGCCCTCAACAGCCTAAAAATACAAGGCTGCAGCAGCCCCACAATTGGTGCATCCAAAGATGCGCCAGCCAATTGTGGAACTTTACCCGGCTCTTCCCACTTGCCCTGTAGTGGTGGCAAGTGGGGTAATAAGGGGTTAATGTCACCTTTGATTGAACGGTGACAATAAGCCCGGTTAATAATGGAGAGGCGTCAATAAGACACCAATCCATTATTATTCATAAAGGTTGTAAATGTTTAAAAAAATACACAGCCAAAATAAAGTCTCTTAATGAAATAATACACAACACAACAGTTTTCATTATTTTTTATTGTACTCTCATACTGCGACGCCATCGATCTCCTGTAAAAAAACAAAAATAACAAACCAACACAAATACTCCCTGTCCGACGTAGTCCAAAATCACGAGTGTCCCACGACGAGTCCAGCTCTGCTACATCTGGATGCCAGGCACAGCTTGACATCCAGACAAAGCAGAGCTGCTTACCGGAGGAGATTCCCGGCGGTGGCGTCATCCAGACTTCTTTACGGCCAGCTGTCGCCAGGGTACAGCTGGCTGAGATTACCCAGTCCCCGGCAGTCATGTGCAGTTATCGCGAGAAGCTGCACGTGACCGCCAGGGAGAGGGTTATGGCGGCCATCCATACAAGAAAAAAGGGTAGCACACTGCAGCGCTTTAGCTTGCAAACACGAAATATGAAAAATGAATTGCACCACTGCCTTAGAAATATGAAAAATTGAGAAGTCTTAGCGCATAAGATGGCCAAATTATGTGTGCCTGATAGCCACGTCAAGGCTCTTCTCGTATATCAAGTCGTAACTAATGCCAATCCTCGCTTAGAAAAGTCTAAGAGAAGAGCCTTGACGTGGCTATCAGGCACACATAATTTGGCCATCTTATGCGCTAAGACTTCTCAATTTTTCATATTTCTAAGGCAGTGGTGCAATTCATTTTTCATATTTCGTGTTTGCAAGCTATAGCGCTGCAGTGTGCTACCCTTTTTTCTTGTATGTGCATGAGTTGGTGACTCTGGGTTTAGCACCTGTTCACACTGGATCTATGTTTGGATGTGTCAGTCAGTTTTTTTATATGTATTCATTTACCTTCTACCTAAGCACTCCACCTGTTGGTCACAGGCTTTTTAATTACACCAGGTTCATTACCCCTCCACAGAGATGTAGATTTTAGTCTTAAGAGAGGATTCATATGTTCCAATGCAGACAGACTTTTCTAAGCGAGGATTGGCAGTAGTTAGGACCTGATATACGAGAAGAGCCTTGACGTGGCTATCAGGCACACATAATTTGGCCATCTTATGCGCTAAGACTTCTCAATTTTTCATATTTCTAAGGCAGTGGTGCAATTCATTTTTCATATTTCGTGTTTGCAAGCTATAGCGCTGCAGTGTGCTACCCTTTTTTCTTGTATGTGCATGAGTTGGTGACTCTGGGTTTAGCACCTGTTCACACTGGATCTATGTTTGGATGTGCCGGTCAGTTTTTTGATATGTATTTATTTACCTTCTACCTGAGCACTCCACCTGTTGGTCACAGGCTTTTTAATTACACCAGGTTCATTACCCCTCCACAGAGATGTAGATTTTAGTCTTAAGAGAGGATTCATATGTTCCCATGCAGACAGACTTTTCTAAGCGAGGATTGGCAGTAGTTAGGACCTGATATACGAGAAGAGCCTTGACGTGGCTATCAGGCACACATAATTTGGCCATCTTATGCGCTAAGACTTCTCAATTTTTCATATTTCTAAGGCAGTGGTGCAATTCATTTTTCATATTTCGTGTTTGCAAGCTATAGCGCTGCAGTGTGCTACCCTTTTTTCATAGAATCATAGAATCATAGAATGGTAGAGTTGGAAGGGACCTCCTGGGCCTTCTGGTCCAACCCCCTGCTCAAAGCAGGATTCTCTAAATCATCCCAGACAGATGTCTATCCAACCTCTGTTTGAAGACTTCCATTGAAGGAGAACTCACCACCTCTTGTGGCAGCCTGTTCCACTCATTGATCACCCTAACTGTCAAAAAGTTTTTTCTAATATCTAATCTGTGCCTCCTCCCATTCAGTTTCATCCCATTGCTTCTAGTCTTTCCTTGTGCAAATGAGAATAAAGATGATCCTTCTACAATGTGACAGCCCTTGAGATATTTGTAGACAGCTATTAAGTCTCCTCTCAGTCTTCTTTTTTGCAAGCTAAACATTCCCAAATCCTGCAACCGTTCCTCATAGGACATGGTTTGCAGACCGGTCACCATTCTGGTGGCTCTTCTCTGAACTTGCTCCAGTTTGTTGATGTCTTTTTTAAAATGTGGTGCCCAAAACTGGACACAGTATTCCAGATGAGGTCTGACCAAAGAGGAGTAGAGGGCAATAATGACCTCACGTGATCTAGACTGTATGCTTCTGTTGATACATCCTAGAATTGCATTTGCCTTTTTTGCTGCTGCATCACACTGTTGACTCATGTTAAGTCTGTGATCAATTAGTATACCCAAGTCTTTTTCACATGTGCTGTTACTTAGCCCTATTCCTCCCATTTTGTATATGCTTTTTTCATTTTTATTGCCCAGATGTAGTACTTTGCATTTTTCCCTGTTAAAATCCATTTTGTTAGTTGCTGCCCACTGCTCCAGTTTATTTATATCTTTTTGAATCCTCTCTCTCTCCTCTCTAGTATTAGCTACCCCTCCTAGCTTTGTGTCATCAGCAAATTTGATCAGTTTACCCTCAATTCCTTCATCTAAATCATTGATAAAGATGTTGAACAATACAGGGCCCAAAACAGAGCCTTGTGGTACCCCACTTGATACATTCTTCCAACTGGATGTGCAGCCATTTACGACCACTCTTTGGGTCCGATCACTAAGCCAGTTATGAATCCACCTAACAGTTGCCTTGTCCATTCCATACTTAGTCATTTTTTCAATAAGGATTGTGTGAGATACTTTGTCAAATGCTTTGCTGAAGTCAAGATATACTATATCTACAGCATTTCCCTGATCCACCCAGTCAGTGATTTTGTCATAGAAGGAAATTAAGTTAGTCTGACAAGACTTATTAGTTACAAACCCATGCTGACTCTGTTTAATCACTTCATTCTTATCCAGGTACTTGCATACATGTTCTTTAATAATTTGTTCAAAGATCTTTCCTGGTATAGAAGTCAGACTCACCGGCCTGTAGTTCCCTGGGTCCACCTTCTTCCCCTTTTTGAAGATAGGAACAACATTTGCTCTTCTCCAGTCTTCTGGGACTTCTCCTGTTCTCCAAGAATTTTCAAAGATTATGGACAGTGGTTCAACAATTTCTTCTGCTATCTCCTTCAGTACTCTGGGGTGTAATTCATCTGGACCTGGAGACTTGAATTCATTTAGGTTAGCTAAGTGTTTCCTCACTGTCTTTCTGTTTATAGATATCCTGGATTCTTCTATTCCTTTAATAGGACAGTGAAGATCAGTTGATGTTGCATTTCCTTTCTGAGAGAAAACAGATGCAAAATAGGAATTTAAAAGTTCAGCCTTCTCAACATCCTGACTTACCATTTCATCATTTTCATCCTGTAAAAATCCTATAGCATCTTTGACTTTTCTTTTACTTTTGACGTATCCCCAAAATCCTTTTTTGTTGCTTTTGACGTCACTTGCAAGCCTTAATTCATTGTCAGCTTTAGATAATCTGATTTGTGCCCTGCAGGTTCTGCAGACGGCATTATATTCTTCTTTAGATATGCCTCCCTCTTTCCATTTGATAAACATTTCTTTCTTCCTTTTTAGCATGTGTTTAAGTTCTATGTTCATCCATCCTGGTTTCCTTAAATGCTTCCCATTCTTCCCTCTTTTCGGAATTGTTAACGATTGTGCTTTGAGAATCTCATTTTTCAAGATTTTCCATCCTTCCTGGACATTTTTGTCCTTAAGGATATCCAGCCATTGGATCCCTCCAATTCTCTTTCTGAGTTCCTTAAAATCTGCCTTTCTGAAATCTAACCTTGACGTCTGAGTCTTCACAGGTCTTCCTCCTCTTGTTATCCAAAATTCTAAAATAGCATGGTCACTACCTCCTAGAGTCCCAGCCACTCTTACCTCCTCCACCATTTCCTCCCTGTTTATGAGGATTAGATCCAAGGTAGCAGATCCCCTTGTTTTCTCCATTACCTTTTGGAAGATAAAGTTGTCAGCAAGAGAGGATAAGAATTTCCTGGACCTGTTAGTTTTGCCTGAGAGAGATTCCCAACAAATGTCTGGATAGTTGAAATCTCCCATGACCACTATGTCATATTTTTGGAGAACTTGGCCATTTGATGCATAAAGAGTTCATCCATATCTTCAGCTTGCACAGGTGGCCTGTAGTAAATGCCTACAATGGTGTCCTTTCCATTGTTCTGTCCTTGTATTCTTACCCAAACAGTTTCCACAGAACTCCCAGTCTCTGAAGCGTCAAACTCTGTGCAGATATACACTTTTCTAACATACAATGCAACACCTCCTCCTCGTTTATCAAGTCTGTTTCTTGCAAATAATTTGTATCCTTCTAGCCTTGTATTCCAATCATGTGTATCGTCCCACCAAGTCTCAGTGATTCCAATGACATCATATTTCTTCTCCTGCGTTAGTAGCTCCAGTTCTCCTTGTTTGTTGCCCATGCTTTGTGCATTAGTATAGAAACACTTTAGTTTGTGATTGGTTTCTCTTCCTTCAATATTTTTATTATGTAAATTTTTTTGTCTTTGTTCTTCCCCTTCACTTCTAATAGCAGAAATCTCAATAGTATTTGTCAAGTGTATGGCTTTTGCTGGCGTTTTGCTTCCCTTCCCACATTGTTCTAGTTTAAAGCTCTCCTGATGAGTGTAGCAAGGCGACTTCCAAATACATGTTTTCCAGTCTTCGTAAGGTGCACCCCATCTCTAGCAAGTAGTCCATCGTATAGGTAATTCACTCCGTGATCCAGAAATCCAAATCCTTGCTGACGGCACCATCGACGTAGCCAGTTGTTCACCTGCAGAATCTTATTCCACCTCCTTGTTCCATGGCCATCCACTGGGAGGATGGAAGAGAAGACCACCTGCGCTCCCAGTTCTTTCACTTTCTTACCTAAGTTTTCAAAGTCACTGCAGATGGTTTCCAGGTCGTTTCTAGCGGTGTCATTTGTCCCCACATGTATTAGCAGGAATGGGTAGTCATCTTTAGGTCTGAAGAGTCCTGATATCCTGTCAGACACATCTTTAATTTTTGCACCTGGAAGACAGCACATTTCTCTTGAGGTTATATCCGGTCTGCAGATAGCGGCCTCTGTTCCTCTCAACAGGGAATCGCCCATGACAACAACTCTCCGTTTCTTCTTCACAACAGTTTTCTTTCTCCATTCAGGAGGACTCTGAGGGCGTACAAGGTTGTTTGTGGGCAAAGTCTTATCCTGATGTATTTCTTCATCGTTCTCCTGTGTAAGAGCCTGGTATTGGTTCCTGAGCAGAATTGGTGCTGACTGCCTCCTGATCCTCCTGCTTCTCTGGGTCACATGCTTCCATTCCTCTGTTTCTTCAGTTGCACTTCGAATTTCTTCTCTTTCTGTACCATGAAGAGATAATTCTGCTCTGTCTAAGAACTCTTCACCTTCCTTAATGGTCTTCAATGTAGATAACCTCTCTTCCAGATTTTGCAACTTTTCCTCCAACAGGGACACAAGCTTGCATTTCTGGCATGTGAAGTTTGGCTTTTCCACTGGTAAGTCTATGAACATGTAGCAAGAAATGCAGCTCACCACATGGCTCCCAGCCTCTTCCATGTTAGCGGCGCGTGGTTTACTGATGTCCTCCTTTCAGCTGCAACAGCCAAAATCCAGTGTTCCTTGAGCTCGCGGAGACTCTTCACTTATCCCAGAAGGCACTGGGAATATGCAAATTATCTCCTCGGGACTCCTCCCCTGGTTTACTGATGTCCTCCTTTCAGCTGCAACAGCCAAAATCCAGTGTTCCTTGAGCTCGCGGAGACTCTTCACTTATCCCAGAAGGCACTGGGAAAATGCAAATTATCTCCTCGGGACTCCTCCCCTGGTTTACTGATGTCCTCCTTTCAGCTGCAACAGCCAAAATCCAGTGTTCCTTGAGCTCGCGGAGACTCTTCACTTATCCCAGAAGGCACTGGGAATATGCAAATTATCTCCTCGGGACTCCTCCCCTGGTTTACTGATGTCCTCCTTTCAGCTGCAACAGCCAAAATCCAGTGTTCCTTGAGCTCGCGGAGACTCTTCACTTATCCCAGAAGGCACTGGGAATATGCAAATTATCTCCTCGGGACTCCTCCCCTGGTTTACTGATGTCCTCCTTTCAGCTGCAACAGCCAAAATGCAGTGTTCCTTGAGCTCGCGGAGACTCTTCACTTATCCCAGAAGGCACTGGGAAAATGCAAATTATCTCCTCGGGACTCCTCCCCTGGTTTACTGATGTCCTCCTTTCAGCTGCAACAGCCAAAATCCAGTGTTCCTTGAGCTCGCGGAGACTCTTCACTTATCCCAGAAGGCACTGGGAAAATGCAAATTATCTCCTCGGGACTCCTCCCCTGGTTTCTTGTATGTGTATGAGTTGGTGACTCTGGGTTTAGCACCTGTTCACACTGGATCTATGTTTGGATGTGCCGGGCAGTTTTTTGATATGGCGGCCATCCATGACGTGACCACCGGGGATCTTCTGCCAGGTAAGTTCTGAGTCCTGACTCCTGACAGACCCGACCGACACTGACAGTGACACTTTCGGGAAGTTCCTGTGTCACGTACTTCCTTCTGTGACACAGGAACTCCCCATATACTTTACAGGAAAATTCCGATTCCGGTATCCGATATGCAAAAAATATCGGAACTCAGAATCGGAATTCCGATACAGCGATTATCGGCCGATACCCGATATTTGCGGTATCAGAATGCTCAACACTAGTGACCTATCATTCACAGACCAGAGGCAGAAATATGGGCTGGGGAATTGCAGACCAGAGGCAGATGGAGGGGATGGGGAATCACAGACAGGGAGGAGGCCCAGAGCATAGTCCAGCCCCTGCCCACTGAAATCCAATTAGCAGAAAACTTCAAATGCTGATTAAAGAAGAACAACAAACTGGATTTCTTCACCAAAGGAATCAATGTAATCAGTATTAGAGCACCATTACAGCCATGACTTTACTTTACATTACAAAATTGCACTGATAGATTTTCTTTAAAGTTTAGTCATTTAGAGAGTCTGAGAAATACAGTTGTCAATGGCTACAGCAGAACAAAATGAAGGTTCTGGAGTGGCAATATCAGTCTCCTGACCTCAATATCTTTGAGCCACTCAGGCTCAGTTCACGCTAGACAGCCCAGGAATTTACAGGAACTGCAGGCTTTTTGCCAAAAAGAATGGGCAGCTTTACCATGTGAGAAAATAAAGAACCTCATCCACAACTACCACAAAAGACTTCAATCTGTCATTGATGTTAGAGGGGGCAATACAAGTATTCGTCCCCCTGGAACTTTTAAACCTTTTCTCACATATCATGCTCTCACGCACCACTTTTCAGGTTTTGTATTTCCACAAAAATTTAAAATAACCAATAAATTTCATTCAACTTTACAATTTTGTCCCACTTGTTGTTGATTCTTCACCAAAAATTTACATTTGGTATCTTTATCTTTGAAGCATGATATTTGGGAAAAGGTTGAAAAGTTCCAGGGAGCCGAATACTTTTGCAAGGCACTGTACATGGTATTAAGAAATGGGGTATGTGAACTTTTGATCAGGGTCATTTGGATGTTTTGGGTTGTCATTATGATTTAAATAGAGAAAATACAGTAGTTTGACAATACATGGCTTCACCCAGCCACTAACCATGAGTGGAGAAAAAGTTTTTTTGTTATCATTCATATTCTCTGAAAAAAGGCCAAGAAAGTAAAAATTCTGCCGGGTACGTAAACTTTTGAGCACAACTGTATCTACTTTAAGAATATATAAGTGTATATATAGTACTTGTGTGGGGTACTGCAGTTACAATTCCATGTAACTGAATAAAGATACAGTACCCCATACATTGGGTGGCCAGGATTGTGATTATGAAGGAAAAAACTGAAAAGGGTACCTAACAACCTTTCACCAAACCATCATTGCAGTCCTCTTTGATGAAAAAGTGGTTGTATATAATAGGGGTATGCTATTTCTATATGTGATAAGAAGATAATAATTTAATTCAATACTGAATTTTAGTCTTCTTTATCAGATAAGAGGGAAAATAGGTTTAAAATAGGAGATTCGCTTGTCACCATAAAGCTAATTAAACTATTTTTTTACTAATTTGCTCTTCTTTACTGCCAAGTATCTGAGCCTTCATTCCTAGATAGTGAAAAGACTAATTTTATTTTCTCCCAGTTAGACTTAATTTGGGAAATCCTGCCCTATTTGTGTTTATAGACTTCTTCAGATGTGTTAGAAATAAATACATTTCCAGGTCTGTATCTGAAATTAATGATTTCCCTGTGAAACTAGGATTTATAATAGCTGGCCTGATACTTTAATAGGAGACAGTCGTGAGTGATCTGGACCTGTTTTATCATATGCATGAGAATTAATATTGATATTGAGTAAAAAAATGATTTTAATTTGCTGATGATTTTGCCGTCCTTCCATGGCGCTCTTTGTGTGAGCTTGTTTATTCACTGCTTGATTGATTTTATTTGTAAAAATCAATCTGTATTTCTGTACATAATATCCTGATTCTTTTGAAGCTAAAATCACTGATCAGTTGATCAGACGAGCCCATCTGTCTGGCTGTTGACATAAAGTGCCTAGAAGCTTCAATTTTTCTATTCTGTTTCTGTATCATTCAGCAACTTGTGATTTCCTCTGAGGTCACCCTTAAAGGTCTGTGTGTCATGTTATTCATTTTTGCCTTGTCAGGAAAAACTTGCCAGTGCATCAATCAAAGTAATCATCAGGCCTTGATGTAAGAGTATGGTTCATCTCACATTTTTCATTACCACATAATTTATTAATACCCTTCTGAAAAACATTAGATTTATCTTGATAAAACTTTGGTGACACAGTTACAAAGCTGAAACTAATAATGGAAAGGAAGACTTTCTATCCTTTTTCAGCGCTTTAGAACTTTGAAAAAAAAAAGAAATCTTCAAACAAAACATTTGAATAAATTAGTTTATAATAGAAGCAACTTTGGGAATTGCAAAACTTGGAGACCTCAGATATGTTTACTAATTAGGATCTTTATGATATACCTGCTTCATCAACAGGATGCAGTTGAAAAACATTTTACAAATTGCCTGGGATTTAAAATCGTTCTTCACATCAAGGATCAGCAGCGAAACACTTTATCTTCCTTCCCCAGGGAAACATCTACGATAGGACACTGTGCAGCATTCCAAACCGGTCGGTTTAATATCCTCAAAGCTACCAGTTGCCGTCCTTTACTTAAGACAATGGTACTCTAAATTAATCTAAAAGCCATTTTTCCTTAATTATTGTGGTAAAGTAAATTTTTATTTGGGTAGCCACTACCCAATCAGCCAGCTCCCTGATCTGTTATTCAAAGAATCTCGAGCACAGGAGGCCTTCTACATAGTTGGCTTTATAATGGCTCTCCGGATAAACATTAGAACTTAGGCACATTTTAAACATGAGTGGCAGCTGTGAGGCAACACTTTATGTAGTTGAGTACAGCAATTTCATTAATTGCATTTCACGGTTCATTTCCTTGAATTACATTGGAAATAAAATTTGCTTTGTTCTTCAAACATTTACCAAATAAATAAATTACACGAAAACTTACTTTTACGAGTCTTCATATCTCTGCTATGCTGATCTATTTTAAAGCGATGGAAATACTCAATACAATGAATTACAAACTGACAAATATTGTCTATAATTAAAAAAAGAACGAAGCTTCATACACTGTGCACTGAAATACAATGTAAACTGTGCGTTGAATAACGCATGGATGAATACTGTATATCACCAATTTGAACAACTATTACTATGGAATGCCCCTTGCAATAATCTTCACTGGTCTGCTGCTGATTGTGTTCTTAGTCCCCATGCTTAAAGGGAACCTATCATTACATTCATGCTGCCCAAATATGAGCAGCATGAATCTGAACCTAACTGCAATATTTCAGCATGGTATGTTTTGCCCTAAAATGATGCAATATTTTAAGACATAAAGTAAAAAAAGGGGAGAAGCCAGCGCCGCACATGGTCATCATGCAATATATAAAGTGCATATGTACATGTTGGATTCTAATCTGTATTAAAAATGAGACATTTGGCAAATAATTGATCAATTCTTTGAGCCACCCCGCCACGACAAGGCATTCTCATATGAGGCAGTCCTACTCTACGTTTTTTATATTCGCTGTGCCATTACGGCCTCCTGAATGTATAAAAGCAAGACTGCAAAAAATCAAAACAAAAGTACCTGAAGCATTGCTGTATCACTCCCATGGTGCCAGTAAGGCAAGCGCAGGTAAAAGCCGACCAGGTCCGGAGATGGCCATTTCAGATCTGACTTCTGCACTGCCAGACCAGCAACCACAGATGAAGGGTGAAACCGGCCCAGATACAGGTGTAAAATCAAGCAGAGCCCAGGCAGGGCAGGGCTGCTGTGTGTGCACAGTAGCCTTGGTCAATCACCAAAAAACACAGATAGAACTGCGTGCATGACCCAGAGCGCACGGCAACATGTGGTGCTTAACCACGAACCAACATCAAGTAAAAAAAGGGGAGAAGCCAGCGCCGCACATGGTCAGCATGCAATATATAAAGTGCATATGCACATATTGGATTCTAATCTGTATTAAAAATGAGACATTTGGCAAATAATTGATCAATTCTTTGAGCCACCCTGCCACGACAAGGCATTCTCATATGGGGCAGTCCTACTCTACATTTTTTATATTCGCTGTGCCATTATGGCCTCCTGAATGTATAAAAGCAAGACTGCAAAAAATCATGTGGCGGGGTGGCTCAAAGAATTGATCAATTATTTGCCAAATGTCTCATTTTTAATGCAGTTAGAATCCAATATGTGCATATATGTGCATATGCACTTTATATATTGCATGCTGACCATGTGCGGCGCTGGCTTCTCCCCCCTTTTTTTTACCTGATATTGGTATGTGGCTGAGCACCACATGTTGCCGTGCGCTCTGGGTCATGCACGCAGTTCTATCTGTATTTTTTTGGTGATTGACCTAGGCTGCTGTGCACACACACAGCAGCCCTGCCCTGCCTGGGCTCTGCTTGATTTTACACCTGTATCTGGGCCTGTTTCACCCTTTATCTGTGGTTGCTGGTCTGGCAGTGCAGAAGTCAGATCTGAAATGTCCATCTCCGGACCTGGTTGGCTTTCACCTGCGCTTGCCTTACTGGCACCATGGGAGTGATATAGCAATGCTTCAGGTACTTTTGTTTTGATTTTTTGTAGTCTTGCTTTTATACATTCAGGAGGCCGTAATGGCACAGCGAATATAAAAAACGTAGAGTAGGACTGCCCCATATGAGAATGCCTTGTCGAGGCGGGGTGGCTCAAAGAATTGATCAATTATTTGCCAAATGTCTCATTTTTAATACAGTTAGAATCCAATATGTGCATATGCACTTTATATATTACATGCTGACCATGTGCGGCGCTGGCTTCTCCCCCCTTTTTTTACCTGATTTTAAGACATAGTTTGAAAAACCCAGTGGGGACTATATTGAGAGGCCTGATTGGTCCAGTTTGGTCACCAGGCAGCTTCTCCCTTCCCTGATCCAGTTGATTGACACATCTCTCCCATGTGTATGTGGACTGCAAAAGACTAGTAGAGAAACTTACTGTAGTCTGACTAGTCATATCTCTTCCTATAGTCCCGACTTGCTTTTAAAACCAAGCTTTCTATGAAATATGGCAGCATTTCATAATAATACATACCTGGCTGCAATTGAAAAGCTCAGCTCTGATTCATGCTACCTGTATTTCAGGCATCATTAATCTAATGACAGGTTCATGTTAAGTAGTAAGCCAGGAAATGATTTGATAAACATGTAGACAATTCCCCGATGATTGGTTTATATGTCCTAAAATTAACAAAAATGCTCCTAACCACTCTGAGATGGGAATTTCCAAGTAAGGTTAGGCTTATATGTCATTCTGTGATTGCATTCAGTAACATTATTTGACATAGGCTTTTATTTTGAATTACTGTGGATGTATATGTCTTCCAGTTACTTCCATTCAAAATTACATTATGCAATAAATGCTTTTTGTACCCTGTTGAGCCAAAAGGATGTGGCAAAAGGATGATCATGTATATGTTTTTTTCTTGTGATTTTTCTTTGTATGGGTCTGGCATATTTAAAAGATATTGGATGAGTTCAAGACTGTATTTCATAAGACTTGATCAAGTTCCAGCTGATATATGATGTAGGGAAAAAAATTGTTAAAAGGTCTTTGGCATTTATATCCACTGTATTATTCATATGTTCTTTACATAAATCTGTAGGACAATGGTTGATTATGCTTCTTCTACTAAACTCTGTATATTTTTTTAGAGATATTATGGGCTGGCAAATACACATTTTTGAGTAACTTTTTAAACCAGACAAATGATGTAAAGTCAACTGCCTCCAAGCTAAATCTATCATTAACAATTAAAGTCTACTTCACTTAAGAAATATATGCTTTTCCATTTTAACAGGAATTTGATTACAACAAACAAGAACAAAGATGTCACATAAACCTCTGGAGGCATTTCCCTGCTCTGATCTAACATGTCATTGGTGCGGGTCTAACCACTGGGACCTCACGCTTGTCTCAAAAATAAAGAAGAATGTGCATGTGTCATGGGTGTATCGCCACGAAGATCGTCGCGATTACACATTCTGACTTCTCGCAGCTGAGTTGCTGTTTCTTTGTGTTTGGCAGTGAGGGAGTTAATTCTACCTAGCTCTGTGCTAAGACTAGGTCCAGCCTCGCCCGGCTGCAGTTTGATTATGCACTAATTAGCTTCCTTTATATACCTGCCAGTCTGCTTGGGAGATGCCGGTGAAAGCATTCATACAGACCAGCAGATAGGATCGGTTCTGAGAAGACTTAAGCTAAGAGCTTCTTTGTGGTTTCTCCTCTCCTCGCTTATGGTTTATCTCCTAGACCTTTTGTGTTCCCTCTGTGTTTAAGTGTTGTATGCAAGACAGTATTTACTTTATCCCCTGTCTGTCTCGTTTGTCTTTACTGTTTATTAAGCGGTGACCTGCCCATATCCCTGTGGTGGTAATCAGGGTCCTTCTAAGGACTAGATTACAGTGGTCAGGGACTTATAGGAGATAGGGTTACGCTGGCGGCCTGGACCTCTGTACCATTAACAGTACCTCCAGGTAGAGGGACTAGTCAGGACCCCAGTTTAGGGTCAGTATAGACCCCGGTCCACCTCTAGCCTGAGACAGCGTGAAACAGATCCAGTATAGATCCTCAGTACTTCGGATATTATGTCAGGTAATACTATGTTATCAAATACTATATGTTCATGTTGATATAACCTATTTATATGGTATATAGAATGTTGTCCCACTTGATATAGATTACTGACATTATCTATAACTGTTATACAGCGTGATATTTTCACCGGCCATACTAAAAAGATTCTCCCCAGCTACCATGGATCCAGTAGCCCAGCTTGCCCTGCAGTTTCAGAGTTTGTCCATGGAGCTGACGGACATTAAGTCCAAGGTTTTGTTCCCCCGGAGCAATCCAGATCTGAACCTAAAGTTGCTCTCCCGGACAGGTTCACTGGTGGGCGGGACAAATTTTTTACCTTCCGGGAGGCATGTAAATTATATTTTCGGCTGCGGCCGCAGTCGTCGGGGAGTGAGGATCAGAGGGTGGGAATTGTCATCTCGCTCTTACAAGGGGACCCTCAATCCTGGGCGTTCTCTCTTCCTCCGGGCTCCCCGGCTCTTCAGTCAGTAGATCGATTTTTTACTGCCCTGGGTCTGGTATATGATGATCCGGATCGGGTCTCCCTTGCTGAAACGAAGTTACGTAAGATACAGCAGGGAGATCGTCCGGCGGAAGAGTTTTCTTCTGAGTTCCGTAGATGGGCCACAGATACTCAGTGGAATGACCCAGCTCTTAGGAGCCAGTTTTGTCAAGGGTTATCTGACAAATTAAAAGACGTGTTGGCTCAGTATGATTCTCCCCCGTCTCTGGAGGCCGCTATGGCCCTTGCTATTCGCATTGATAGATGCTTCGGGAGAGGTGCGAGGTAACTCCGCCCCCTGTTATGACTCCACCCACTACTAAAGTCCCTTATATTGAGGTTCCCCTGGTCTGTTCTGAGGAACCTATGCAGTTGGGAGGGACATCTTTTCGAGGGAGGGGATCGGCGATGTTTCAACATTTTGTTAATGACATCTTTCGCCACCTAGTGGGACAGTTTGTTGTCATTTATTTAGATGACATCTTAATTTACTCGCCGGATCTTGTGTCTCATCAGGAGCATGTGAGACAGGTGTTGCAGATCTTGCGAGACAATAAACTGTACGCCAAATGGGAAAAGTGTGTATTCGCCGTCCAGGAACTTCAGTTTTTTGGGTTTCCTGGTGTCAGCTTCCGGTTTCCGTATGGACCCTGGGAAAGTGAGAGCAGTGCTTGAATGGGATCGGCCAGAGGATCTTAAGGCACTGCAGCGTTTCCTGGGGTTTGCTAACTACTACCGGAAATTTATTCGTAATTTCTCATCTGTTGTCAAACCTCTCACTGACATGACAAAAAAAGGGACGGATTTTTCTAGGTGGTCTGACAAAGCTTGTCAAGCATTTTCCTCCTTGAAAAAATGTTTTGCTTCGGCACCCATACTTATTCAACCTGATGCATCACAACCGTTCATTGTGGAGGTAGACGCGTTTGACGTAGGGGTGGGTGCGGTATTATCCCAAGGTCCGTCCCCTGGTAAATGGCATACGTGCGCTTTCTTCTCTAAAAAATTGTCGTCCGCCGAGAGGAATTATGATGTCGGCAATAGGGAACTCTTGGCCATTAAGTTGGCTTTTGAGGAATGGCGTCACTTTTTGGAGGGGGCAGTCCACCCGGTCACTGTCATTACTGATCACAAGAACCTCCTGTATTTAGAATCTGCAAAGCGTCTGAATTCCAGACAAGCTAGATGGTCGTTTTTTACCAGGTTTAATTTTGTCGTCACATATCGTCCTGGGTCAAAAAATGTTAAGGCTGATGCCTTATCTCGTAGTTTCCCAGGGGCCGGGAAGACGGATGACCAGGTTCCTATCCTTCAGGAGGGAGTTGTGGTGTCGGCTGTATGCTCTGAGCTTGAGGAGGAGGTATTGGAGGCTCAGGGGGATGCCCCTGTAGGACCTCCAGGGAAACTGTTTGTTCCAGATCAGTTAAGACAAAAAGTTATCGAGGCACATCATAATTCTGCTTTGGCAGGACACCCAGGGAGTAAAGCAACTGTGGATCTCCTTTCTCGCCGGTTTTGGTGGCCTAACTTAAATAAAGAGGTAGTAACTTTTGTCGCGTCCTGTGGGGTTTGTGCTCGCTCTAAGACCCCACATACCCGTCCGTCTGGGACCCTCTTACCTTTGAAAATCCAGGAGCGTCCATGGACTCATCTGTCTATGGACTTCATTACGGACCTTCCTCCGTCTTCAGGGAAAACTGTCATACTAGTTGTAGTTGACAGGTTCAGTAAGATGGCACATTTCATTGCTCTTCCTAATGCTAAAACTCTGGCGCAGGTGTTCATTGGGGAGATTGTGAGACTTCACGGGTTGCCTTCTGATGTGGTGTCAGATAGGGGGTCTCAGTTTGTGTCCAAATTCTGGAGGGCATTTTGTTCACGTCGGGGGATGCAATTGTCATTTTCCTCGGCTTTTCATCCGCAGACCAATGGTCAGACAGAGCGTCTGAATCAGAGCCTAGAGACATATCTTCGGTGTTTTGTCTCAGAGAACCAGGAGGACTGGTCTTCTTTCTTGCCGCTGGCAGAGTTCGCTCTTAACAATAGGCGGAGCGAGTCCACTGGTAAGTCCCCGTTTTTTGGGGCATATGGTTTTCACCCCCAGTTTTGTACTTTCAATGGGGGGGGCTCTTCTGGGGTTCCTGAGGAGGAACGATTTTCGTCGTCACTTGCTTCAGTGTGGAGAGGAGTGCTTAATAATCTGAGCACTATGGGGAACCGATACAAACGTATGGCTGATAGGAGGAGAGTGTCTGGTCCGGATCTTAGTGTGAACGATCTGGTATGGTTGTCTACCAAGAATATTAAACTCAAGGTTCCCTCCTGGAAACTGGGTCCCAGGTTCATCGGGCCGTACAGAATCAGTTCTATAATTAATCCTGTGGCATTTCGTCTGGACCTCCCTCCTACGTTTAAAATCCACAATGTGTTCCACAAATCGTTGCTTAAGAGGTACGTGGCGCCAGTTATACCGTCACCTCTACCTCCTCCTCCAGTGGTGGTCAATGATAACTTGGAATTTCAGGTGTCGAAGATCATTGACTCACGTCTGAATCGCCGGTCCCTTCAGTACTTGGTTCATTGGAAGGGGTATGGTCCTGAGGAGAGGACGTGGGTTCCTGCGTCTGATATTAACGCAGATCGATTGGTTCGGACCTTCCACACAACTCACCCGGGCAAACCTGGTCCTGTGGGTCCGGAGGCCCCTCGTAGAAGGGGGGGTACTGTCATGGGTGTATCGCCACGAAGATCATCGCGATTACACATTCTGACTTCTCGCAGCTGAGTTGCCGTTTCTTTGTGTTTGGCAGTGAGGGAGTTAATTCTACCTAGCTCTGTGCTAAGACTAGGTCCAGCCTCGCCCGGCTGCAGTTTGATTATGCACTAATTAGCTTCCTTTATATACCTGCCAGTCTGCTTGGGAGATGCCGGTGAAAGCATTCATACAGACCAGCAAATAGGATCGGTTCTGAGAAGACTTAAGCTAAGAGCTCCTTTGTGGTTTCTCCTCTCCTTGCTTATAGTTTATCTCCTAGACCTTTGGTGTTCCCTCTGTGTTTAAGTGTTGTATGCAAGACAGTATTTACTTTATCCCCTGTCTGTCTCGTTTGTCTTTACTGTTTATTAAGCGGTGACCTGCCCATATCCCTGTGGTGGTAATCAGGGTCCTTCTAAGGACTAGATTACAGTGGTCAGGGACTTATAGGAGATAGGGTTACGCTGGCGGCCTGGACCTCTGTTCCATTAACAGTACCTCCAGGTAGAGGGACTAGTCAGGACCCCAGTTTAGGGTCAGTATAGACCCCGGTCCACCTCTAGCCTGAGACAGCGTGAAACAGATCCAGTATAGATCCTCAGTACTTCGGATATTATGTCAGGTAATACTATGTTATCAAATACTATATGTTCATGTTGATATAACCTATTTATATGGTATATAGAATGTTGTCCCACTTGATATAGATTACTGACATTATCTATAACTGTTATACAGCGTGATAGCATGATTGATTATAAAGATACCTTCAGCTTTTAGAAGTCTCGCAGTCACCTTTTCTTTTAAAACTTTGGTAATTCAGCTTATCTCTACTCGAATCCTAGCAAGATGCCATCAAGCAAAGAACCTCGTTAAGTAAACGTATTCTTATACTAGGACAGACCTTAGAGTATGTCATATGTGTAAAGTTGCTTAACTTATTATTTAAATGCATTGTAAATGTTACAATACTGCAAAGCGTCCAACTGCCCTGAACAAGTGGGTAACACTCAGAGGCTTCCTAACACTCTGCAGAACAAGAAGAACAAGGAAACGACCATAAGTCCAATTGAATATTTTATTAATGAAAAATACACATTGTAGAATTAAGAGTTTGCTGCAGTACACATGCTTAAAATAACAATAAGAGCGATTGCATAAGGGTAAACGCATGCAAAATGTTTTTTTATATAAATATATATCTCTCAGTATGTGTCCACAATAATACAATCAGTGAATGACTCAATATCACAACTAAACTTGGTGAAAAAAATCAAGAAAAAGTGCTTATGTACATATATAAAAATAGTCAACTGCCACTATTAATCTCTGACAACGGCATTTAACTCGCGCTTACAGGAAGCATGTCACTTATGGGTCACCAATGGATCTGCATGACAACCAGAGGTCTGCAGCAGACCTCTATAGTTGTCATTCTCAGATTGCTATGAGCGCTGCCTTGTGGTCGGCGCTCATAGCAAGTTAGCATTTCTACTACACACAGGAGATCTGATAATCTCTTGTGTGTAGCAGAGATGTTCAAAGTACTGCAGCTTCTATTCTCCCATGGAGACTATTGAAGCATAAAAAAGTTTTAAAAAATATAAAATATATATATATATATATATATATATATATATATATATAAACAGTTCAAATCACCCTCCTTTCACTCCATTCAAAATAAAGCAATAAAAAAAAAAAATTATACACATATTTGGTAAAAAAAAATTCAAAGCGCCAGAATCACGATTTTTTTGGTCGCCGCTACATTGCAATAAAATGCAATAACGGCCAATAAAAAGATCGTATCTACACCAAAATAATATCAATAAAAATGTCAGCTTCACGCAGAAAAAATAAGCCGTCCCCAGCCACAGATGATGAAAAATGGAAACGCTTCAAGTCTTGGAAAAAGGCGCCTATTTTTTAACAAATTTTGTATTTTTTTCACCACTTAAATAAAAAAAATAACCTATACATGTTTGGCGTCTGTTAACTGGTAATGACCTGGAGATCCTAATGGCAGGTCAGTTTTAGCATTTAGTAAACACAATAAAATATAAAAAAAAAACTGTGGAATTGTAATTTCCGTTTTTTGCTTTCTGATATCCCAAGAGCCATTTTTTTTTTATTTTTGGTCAATATGGCCGTGTGAGGGCTTGTTTTTTGCGGGACGAGTTGTAATTTTAAAGGGCGCATCTAATTATAGATTTGCCTTTTCTGGGGTGGCTGGGGGCAGATGTTAGTAGCCAGCAGGGGCACAAAATAAATGCACCCTCCCTAGGCTATTATTATCTGCCCCCACTAGCTGGCTTTGTCTGTCTGGTTGAGAAAATAGAATTTACACCTTTAATTAACCCCTACATGTATGAAATTTTGCACACATACACTCATGTAATTGTTAGTGAAAGCCATATATCAAACTACATGAAATGACATGGTTAAATGTATGTAAACCATGTGTAACTTCAGGTCGGGTCTGTAATTTCACAAAAGCCGGCAATTGAATTAGCAGCTATTTCGCACGTATAAAACGGACCACAAAAAATCGGATGGTGGGACCTGCTCCATAGATTAACACTGGTCCGACTGCAATGCGATATTTCTTTGCTTTGCAGTCGTACGATTTTCTCGACAGTGTGACCCCAGCCTTTATTGCAATGTTGCAGCGACCAAAAAAAAGGTAATTTTGGAAAAGAAAATTTGTCTTGTTATGCTGTTTGACAATCAAATTAATAAATTTTTATTTTGACAGATCGTGCGTTTCTGAACTCAGTGATACCAAATGTGTGTATTTTTTTTTTATTTTAAATGAGGCGCAAGGGGGGTGATATCAACTTTTATATGATCTCAATTTTTTAAATATTTTTAAAAACTTTTTTTTACTTTTTACAAGTTTCAATAGTCTCCATGGGAGACTAGAAGCTGCGATCATCAGATCACCTGTGCTACACATAACAGGTATTCAGCTCTGCTATGTGTAGCAAAAATGCTCATCTGATATGAGCACCGACCAGAGTGGCGCTCATAGCAATCTGGCAATGACAACCACATGGGTCTCTGGCAGTCCCCGGGTTGTCATGCCAACCCATCGTCATCCTGCAGTCTTGCAACACGGGCACCAATGAGCTGGGTTTGCGACACGCTTTCAGCATGAAGAGATTACTAACCAGATAAGGCTAAGCAGACAGCTGTCATCTGATGTTAAGCTAGTCTGGGTATGGCCTAATAACCATGGGGCTGCCCAGCCATTTTATATCAGTTCACAGCAGTCTGCTTAGGCTTAGCTGGTTATTCTAAAAATTGGGGACTTTATGCAATTTTAAAAATTAAAAATCTTTTAACCCCTCTCTGCCATCAGACGTACTATTCCGTCCATGTGACCCTGGACCTTATTCCCATGGACGGAATAGTATGTCATGGGCGATCAGCTGCGCTTCCGGGGGGAGCGCAGCTGATCGCCGCCGGGTGTCAGCTGATTATCACAGCTGACACCCGTGACTGTGTGTCAGGAGCGGTCACGGACCGCTCCCGGCACATTAACCCCTGGCACACCGCGATCAAACATGATCGCGGTGTACCCGGGGCACAGGGGAGGATCGCGCAGGCAGGGGGCTCCCTGCACGCTCCCCTGAGACCCTCAGAGCAGCGCGATGTGTCGCGCTGTTCCGAGGGTCCGTCCTCCCTCCAGGTCCCCGGATCCAAGATGGCGCCGGGGTCCTGCAGGGAGGCGGCTTCCTCAGTGCCTGCTGAGAGCAGGCGCTGGGGAAGCCTGCAGCAGTGCCAGAGCGATCGCTGGTGTGACAGAGTGCTGTGCACACTGTCACACCAGCGATCTGCTAAAATACAGTGATGTCCCACCCTGGGACAAAGTATAAAAGTAAAAAAATAAAAAAAAAAGTGGTAAAAAAAAATCATAAAAAAAAAAAATATATTCCCCAATAAATTCATTCTTTCCTGTAAATAAAAAAACCAAAACAATAAAAGTACACATATTTGGTATCGCCGCGTCCATAACGACCCCCCCTATAAAATGTCCCACTAGTTAACCCCTTTAATGAACCCCTTAAAAAAAAAAAAGAAAACGAAGCAAAAAATCAATGCTTTATCATCATACCGCTGAACAAAAAGTGGAATAACACGCGATCAAAAAGACCGAGATAAATATCCATGGTACCGCTGAAAACGTCATCTTGTCTCGCAAAAAATGAGCCGTCATACAGCATCATCAGCAAAAAAATAAAAAAGTTATAGCTCGCAGAATAAAGCGATGCAAAAATAATAATTTTTTTATATAAAATTGTTTTCATGCTATAAAAGCACCAAAACATAAAAAAATGATATAAATAAGGTATCGCCGTAATCGTACTGACCCGAAGAATAAAACTGCTTTATCAATTTTACCACACGCGGAACGGTACAAACGCCTCCCCCAAAAGAAATTCATGAATTGCTGATTTTTGTTCATTCTAACCTCTCAAAAATCGAAATAAAAAGCGATCAAAAATGTCACGTGCTCAAAAATGGTGCCAATAAAAACGTCACCTCGTCCCGCAAAAAATAAGACCTCACATGACTCTGTGGGCCAAAATATGCAAAAATTATAGCTCTCAAAATGTGGTGATGCAAAAAACTATTTTTTGCAATAAAAAGCGTCTTTTAGCGTGACAGCTGCCAATCATAAAAACCCGCTATAAATAGTAAATCAAACCCCCCTTTATCACCCCCTTAGGGAAAAATAATAAAATTCAAAAAATGTATTTATTTCCATTTTCCCGTTAGGGTTAGGGTTGTGGCTAAAGTTAGGGTTAGGTTGGCGCTAACGTTAGGATTAGGATTAGGGTTGGGATTACGGTTAGGGTGTGTTAGGGTTAGGTTTGTGGTTAGTGTTGGGACTAGGGTTAGGGGTGTGTTGGGGTTAGGGTTGGAGTTAGAATTGGGGGGTTTCCACTGTTTAGGCACATCAGGGGCTCTCCAATGACATGCGTCTGATCATCAAATTCACCAATGTCTGCATTGAAAAAGTCAACGTGTCCTCCACTTTGAGCTCATGCCATGGCGACCAAACAGTAGTTTACTCCGCATATGGGTATCAGCGTAACTCTGGCCCACAAAAGGTTTTTGCATTTGTCCTATTTCTTCTGTACCCTTGGAAAATAAAAAACCGGGGCGACAAAATCCATTTTTAAAAAAAAAAATGATTTATTTATTTTTTACGGCTTATGTTATGTAAAACTTCTGTGAAGCACTTGGAGTTCATAGCGCTCGACACTTTAGATAGTTCTTGTGGGTACTATTTTTCCTAGATTGGGTCAATTGTGGGGGTTTCCACTGTTTAGGCGCATCAGGGGCTCTCCAAATGCGACATGATCGCCCCAGACCATTCATCAAGTCTGCAACCAAAACGTCATACTTCTTCCCTTCGAGCCCCACGTCGCGCCATACAGTAGTTTACTCCCACATTTTGGGTATCAGCTACTCAGGACAAATTTGGCAACAACTTTGGGTCCAATTTCTCCTGTTACCCTTGTGAAAATAAAATATTGGGGGCGAAAAAATCATTTTTGTAAAAAAAAAAAAGATTTTTTTTTTTACGGCTGTACGTTATAAACTTCTGTGAAGCACTTCGGGTCCCAAGTGCTCACCACACATCTAGATAAGTTCCTTGTGGGGTCTATTTTCCAAAATGGGGTCACTTGTGGGGGTTTCCACTGTTTAGATCCATCAGGGGCTCTCCAAATGCGACATGACCCCCCAGACCATTCCATCAAAGTCTGCAATCCAAAACGTCACTACTTCCCTTCCGAGCCCCGACGTGCGCCCATACAGTAGTTTACTCCCACATATTGGGTATCAGCATACTCAGGACAAATTGGACAACAACTTTTGGGGTCCAATTTCTCCTGTTACCCTTGTGAAAATAAAATATTGGGGCGAAAAAATCATTTTTGAAAAAAAAAAAAGGATTTTTTATTTTTACGGCTGTACGTTATAAACTTCTGTGAAGCACTTCGGGGTTCAAAGTCTCACCACACATCTAGATAAGTTCCTTGTGGGGTCTATTTTCCAAAATGGGGTCACTTGTGGGGGTTTCCACTGTTTAGACCATTCAGGGGCTCTCCAAATGCGACATGACTCCCCCAGACCATTCCATCAAAGTCTGCAATCCAAAACGTCACTACTTCCCTTCCGAGCCCCGACGTGCGCCCATAAGTAAAGGTAAGGTTAAACTTCACACTTTGGGTATCTCCGTACTTAGACAAATCATGGGAACTACAAACTCTGTTTGGGGAGTCCCAATTAGTGTTTTTTTTTGGGTCACTTTTCCATGTTAACATCACCTAATGATGGTAAAATAAAAATACTATTTCGAGCCCGACGGAAAAATCCATTTTGTAAACAAAAATTGAAAAATGAAGATATTTAAATCATTTTTAAAAAAATACGGCTGTACGTTATAAACTTCTGTGAAGCACTTTGGGGTTCAAAGTGCTCACGACACATCTAGATAAGTTCCTTGAGGGGTCTAGTTTCCAAAATGGTGTCACTTGTGGGGGGTTTCCACTGTTTTGACATATCAGGAGCTCTCCAAACACGACATGGCATCCAGCCAATTTTGCGTTGAAAAAGTCAAATGGCGCTCCTTCCCTTCCAAACTCTGCCATGCACCCAAACAGTGGTTTACTCCACATATGGGGTATCAGCGCACTCAGGAGAAATTACACAATAACTTTTGGAGTCTTGTTACCCTTGGGAAATTAAAAATTGGGGTGAAAAAATCAATTTTGTGGAAAAAATATTATTTTTTAATTTTACGGCTCTACGTTATAAACTTGTGTGAAGCACTTGGGGGTTCAAATTGCTCACCAAAGATCTAGATAAGTTCCTTAGGGGGTCTAGTTTCCCAAATGGGGGCACTTGTGGGGGGTTTCCACTGTTTAGGCACAGCAGGGGCTCTCCAAATGCAACATGGCATCCAATCTCAATTCCAGCCAATTTTGGTTGGAAAAAGTCAAATGGTGCTCCTTCCATTCCGAGGTCTGTCATGCGCCCAAACAGTGGTTCCCCCCCTCATATGGGGTATCAGCGTACTCAGGACAAATTGGACAACAAATTTTGTGGTCCAATTTCTCCTGTTACCCTTGGGAAAATAAAAAATTAGTGACTAAGAGATAATTTTTGTGGGAAAAAAATAGGATTTTTTATTTTCATGCTCGGGCATTATAAACTTGTGTGAAGCACTTGGGGGTTCAAAGTGCTCACCAAAGATCTAGATAAGTTCCTTAGGGGGTCTAGCTTCCAAAATGGGGTCACTTATGGGGGGTTTCCACTGTTTAGGCTCATCTGGGGCACTACAAATGGAACATGACCCCCATCAATGTTTGCATTCCAAAACTTTACTGCTTCCTTTCCAAGCTCTGCCGTGCGCCCAAACAGTTTCCCCCCCCACATATGGGGTATCAGCGTACTCAGGACAAATTGGAAAACAACTTTTGGGGTCCAATTTCCTTGGGAAAAATGAAAAATTTGGGACTAAAAAATCATTTTTGTGGAAAATTGTTTTTTTTTTTTTTCACACCCAGGCATTATAAACTTTTGTGAAACACTTTGGGGTTCAAAGTGCTCACAACAGATCTAGATAAGTTCCTTAGGGGGTCTAGTTTCCAAAATGGTGTCACTTGTGGGGGGTTTCCACTGTTTAGGCTCATCAGGGGCTCTCCAAACACGACATGGCGTCCAATCTCAACTCCAGCCAATTTTAGTTTGAAAAAGTCAAACGGCGCTCCTTCCCTTACGAGCTCTGCCGTGTGCCCAAACAGTGGTTTTCCCCCACATATGGGGTATTGGCGTACTCAGGAGAAATTGCGCAACAACTTTATCTGCCCATTTTCTCCTTTTACCCTTGTGAAAATAAAAAAACGTTTGTAAAAGATCATTTTTGTGGCTAAAAAGTTAAATATTAATTTTTTCCTTCCACATTGCTTCAGCTCCTGTGAAGTACCTGAAGGGTTATTAAACTTCTTGAATGTGGTTTTGAGTACCTTGAGGGTGCAGTTTTTAGAATGGTGTCACTTTTGGGTATTTTCTGCCATATAGACCCCTCAAAGTGACTTCAAATGTGAGGTGGTCCCTAAAAAAATGGCTTTGTAAATTTTGTTGTAAAAATGAGAAATCACTGGTCAACTTTTAACCCTTATAATTTCCTAACAAAAAAAAATTTTGGTTCCAAAATTGTGCTGATGTAAAGTACACATGTGGGAAATGTTATTTCTTAACTATTTTGTGTGACATATCTCTCTGTTTTAAGGGAAAAAAAATTCAAAGTTTGAAAATTGCAAAATTTTCAAAATTTTCGCCATATTTACGTTTTTTTCAAAAATAAACGCAAGGTATATCGAAGAAATTTTACTTCTAACGTGAAGTACAATATGTCACGAGAAAACAATCTCAGAATCGCGAAGATCCGTTGAAGCGTTCCAGAGTTATAACCTCATAAAGAGACAGTGGTCAGAATTGTAAAAATTGGCCCGGTGATTAACGTGCAAACCACCCTTGGGGGTGAAGGGTTAATAAACAAGGCCAATAACAGCAATTCAAGGCCCTGCTTCACTTCACTTGGACATCTGCATCCTGGTTTCCAGATTTTGGCAAAATGTAGAAATTGACTCATTAAATGGAATCTGTCACCCTAAATTGGCGGGATATTTAACCCCTTAACGACCAAGCCATTTTGTAGGTTAAAGACCAGGCCAATTTTTACATTTCTGACCACTGTCTCTTTATGAGGTTATAACTCTGGAACGCTTCAACGGATCTTGGCGATTCTGAGATTGTTTTCTCGAGACATATTGTACTTCATGATAGTGGTAAAATTTCTTCAATATAACTTGCGTTTATTTATGAAAAAAACGGAAATATGGCAAAAATTTTGAAAATTTTGCAATTTTCAAACTTTTAATTTTTATGCCATTAAATCAGAGAGATATGTCACAAAAATTAGTTAATAAATAACATTTCCCACATGCCTACTTTACGTCAGCACAATTTTGGAACCAAAATTTTTTTTTGGTAGGAAGTTATAAGTGTTAAAAGTTGACCAGCAATTTCTCATTTTTCCAACAAAATTTACAAAATCATTTTTTTTAGGGGCCACCTCACATTTGAAGTGAATTTGAGGGGTCAATATGACAGAAAATACCCAAAAGTGACACCATTCTAAAAACTGCACCCCTCAACGTGTTCAAAGCCACATTCAAGAAGTTTATTAACCCTTTAGGCGCGTTGCCCTCCATATAATGCGCCTGCGCATTGCAATCTTGAATTGCGCATGCGCAGTATGCTTTGCCCGCAGATTACAATGCGCAGGAGCGTTTTATGGAGGGCAACGACTACAATTCCCAGAAATAATGGAGACAGCGGCAAACAACATGTTAAGGCAAGTACCCAAAACACCGCCCATCTGACCTGACTGCCATCATTTAAATATCCTGCCAATTTAGGGTGACAGATTCCCTTTTAAAAGTCTTTTCCTATGCACATTTGTTTGCATGGCAAATTTCTTTCAGATCTAATCATTTTGCATGCTTTTGCCGCCCCCTTATCCATTTTCCAGCCAAATTTCAGGAGCAAATGAGTGTCCCCATTTACTTTTATTTGGGTCAATTATGGTGTCAGGTTAGAATAATCTAAACAAAATGTGGCTCCAAGTTTTTAAAAAAAGAAAAAAAAAATGGTAAAATGATCCTTAATTAAAAAAGGAATTTTTGACTACGTTTAGCCAAAGGTGATATTATTTAAACATTAAATACATTAGTCTGTAATCTTATCTCAACATAAAGCAGTCATTCTTCTGAAAAAATGCATCCACCAAACTATGTTTTTTTACATGGCAAGACCTAGACGAAGCTCCTCCAGTACAAGATCAAAGGTCTTCATTGACATTCGGCAGGAATCAAAATAATTGTCTTGGTGCATTCATAGTTGCCCGTACATCCGGGAAAAATGGCCTCTTGTAGCACGTTTGCACAGGGGTGGATGCACCCAGTATCTATGACTCCTACACGTGGCAACAAAGGGAGGATAGCCAGTTTCAAATTTCTTGCATAACACCCAGCTATACAGGCGCTGCTCAGTATTAATGAATGCCAAGTTTAGACTGGCCATAGCTGTAGGTTGGATGATGAATATATTTCGTGATTAAAATATGAGAGGCCTTTAACCAGGAAAATACGGATGCGCTCAGCTTCTGACCCTTTTGTAATGGGTTTATATAGAATTACCAATCTAAAATGCCCTTCAATAATAGACTGCTTTTAAATTTAAAATGGAAACACAATTCATGCAGATTGCATACGCATATCATATGGATGGTGCGTGAGAAAAATCAAATTGGACTCGCATGACTGTTAGGGTCTGCGGAAAACACCAAATATATGATGTAGAGAGGTGCGTTCGCAGCCCGGGGTCCACAGTGCAGGCGGAGCCTGCTGCTAGTAAAATGGCGCAAGAAGCAAACTCTGTTATCCCACAGAGTCGCCAAAATAAATGCCGTAACGCGCTGTGGCAATATGTGCGAACTCTGTTATTCCACAGAGCCGCTAGAAGGAATGCCGCAGCGCTATATGGCGATGTGTGCTAACTCACTTAACACCACTGAGTCGCAAAATAAACACGCTAGGGCGCTGACTAGTGTTGAAAGCAAACCCTGTTACATCACAGAGCCACAGAGACAAACTTCTGTGTCCTGTCAGGCACCCAGGTACACAGTTAACTGCTAAGCGAACATAGAACGTGATCATGCGCTAATGTCCTTGTGGGAGTCACCCGCAATCTATGGCGTCTGAACGCCAGGCCCTGAATACGGCAATCAAACTCCTCACCGGTTATGCCAGTAATCTAGGGCATCTAGGACACCGACCCTGACCAGTTAGCATACCAAGCTCCTCACCGATTAAGTCGGTATTGTAATGGCGTATTTCAGCCGCCCTAACCACACACACGCATGACCACACTGGCGCAAAGCATATAACGGTTGATATTAGCGCATGGCCGCCCAGCCATGCCACCCTTTTATAGTAACAGCTACAGGACCTGCCAGAAACAAGGACCAATGAGAAACTGTTCCAAAACACATTGTAGTTTCAGGACCTTCCTGGCGGACCAATAGGAGCTGCTGCAGTACCTGAACATGTGACCCCTGATCTCCAATGAGAGATCTTACCCTGGGCATGCTCAGAAGGGGACTTCGTCCCAAAGACGTCTGCTTCAGCACTGGCTATAATAGCAGATCCAGGAGAGGCAGCAGCAAGTCTCTGCACAGTATTGGAATGGGCAAGACGCTGTGACCGACGTCTCTGCTGAGCAGGCTCCACTGTGGCAGGAGATGAATGGGAGACCGCAGCGGGACTGGTTCGAGACTCCCCTTGTGCAGCAGCGGGAACTCGAACCCTAACATTACCCCCCCTCCTAGGGCCCCCCTTCTTTGTGCCTTGCTGTTCTCAAAGGCTGCGGAGCGTGAACATGCTCGCAGGCTCCCAGGACCTATCCTCAGGCCCATAACCCCTCCAATCCACCAAATAAAATTTTTTGCCTCATACCACCTTGTACCCAACAATGGCATTCACCTCATGATCATCGGTAGATGAACCCGACGTCCCGGCAGATGACTCGGAAAACCGGGAAATGGCCACGGGTTTCAGGAGGGACACATGAAAGGTGTCGGTGATACCAAGACGAGACGGAAGGGCTAGGCAGTAAACTACCGGGTTCACCTGCTCAAGAACTTTAAAGGGGCCCAAAAAGCGAGGTGCCAACTTGGTGGACTCTACACGTAGCCTGATGTTTCGGGCAGAAAGCCACACTAGGTCATCCGGAGCAAATGTAGGAGCGGGGCGCCGATGGGCATCGGTGTTATGTTTTGGTAGCAGAGGAGAGCAGGCAAAAACGGCAATACACCAGAGAGGTTGGAATCTACTGGATTGCAGTACCCTGACTAACCACCACAACTAAAGGCAGCCGTGGAGCGTTCCTACGTTGGTCCTAGATGCCTCGTCACAGTCTGAGAGGATAACTACACCTAAAGATAGAAAGAGGAAAGCTATCTGCCCCGGAGCAGATCCCCAAAGAACATAGGAAGCCCCCAAACATGTAATGGCGGTTAGACAAGAGGAAATACAGACACAGACAGAAAATAGTATGAGCAAACTTTGGGGCCCAATCTGCCTAGACAGAAAAGGATAGGAAGGATACTTACTGCAATCCAAAAAAAACCCTAAAAAAAGCCAACGCTACTAATTGCAAAAACACCAGAGACCACACGACCTCTACCACCTAAATTAGTTCTCTGGTGTAACAAAACTAAGCCGCAGCCACTGAAAAAACTGGAAAAGGCAAATAAACAAATAACAGTGGCTCCAGAGGAACTGAGAGAAGCCCAAGCCCCCCGGGGAGGGGGACCTGGCTAACTTCACAGAAATGCAGAGAAATATGCAAATGGTAAGCACAAAAACAAAAACCAGAAAATATCTTATCTGAGAGCAGGAGAAGAGGCAAGACTCAGCAAGCTTCCAAGTGAACCAGGAAACAACGTTGAGACAAGAACAATTGATCACCGGCAACCATGATGGGAGGGAACCTCCCTTATATCCAGCCAGTCTGTAATTCCTGATTGCCAATCCTCATTGAATGGTTCAGTACTGTTTGTAACCACCAGAGGGAGCTTCTGCTCAGAATTCATTTCTAAAACATTCACAACACATCGGCCGAAGACCTCATCCTCTCTTTGGAGGCCTGAATGGCTTCCTGGGTGTGGTCCCAAATGTCCTGTGCCTCCACAGCCCAGTCTGCCACCCTGGAATTGGCAGAAGACACGGGCATGGGCACTGGTACCCGTGGATGCTGACCGTAGTTCAGGAGGAATGAGGTCTGTCCGGTGGAGTCAGTCACAGCATTATTTATAGCGAACTCAGCCCACGGTAGCAAGGATGCCCAGTCATCCTGCCTGGCAGAGACAAAATGTCGCAAGTATGTGCCAAGGTCTGGTTGGCCCTCTCTACCAAACCATTCGTCTCGGGATGGTATGCAGAGGAGAGATTCAACTCAATTCTGAGTAAACGACACAGCTCTCTCCAGAACCGAGACGCAAACTGGGGACCTCGATCACTGACAATTTTGTCTGGCATACCGTGTAGGCGGAAAATATACCTAATGAATAATGCTGCCAAGGCCCGTGCAGACGGTAACCGTTATAACGGCACTAAGTGCACCATTTTGGAGAAGTGGTCGGTTATCACCCAGATGATGGTGCAGCCCCGAGACTTGGGTAAGCCCACCACAAAATCCATCCCGACCATCTCCCAAGGCCTGTCTGCCACCGGTACTGGGAAAAGTAGCCCAGCTGGCCGTTGTCGAGGGGACTTATTCTTGGCGCTGGAGACGCACGCCTGAACGTCTTTCCTGACGTCACGGACCATATGTGGCCACCAGTATGTCCTCGACAGCAACTCAGATGTCCTTTTTGCCCCAAAATGTCCACCCACCCTGGACGAATGTGCCCAAGTGAGTACCTCCGGTCGTAAATTGGTGGGCACAAAAGTCTTGCCCGAGGCACAGACTCAAGCGAAACCGGGGCCACACTTCTTAGGCTCTCTGTGGTGACAATCAACCGAGGCTCCTCCTCCACCTCCTCAGAGGACACCACGAAGCGAGAACGAGCATCGGCCCGAAAGTTCTTCTCACCGGAGAGGAAATGGAGGGTGAAATGAAACCGGGAGAAGTACAGGGACCATCTGACCTGACGAGAATTTAGCCGCTGAGCGGTCTGTAAATAGACCAAATTTTTGTGGTCAGTGAAAACTTGAAAGGGAAAGCTAGCCCCCTCCAGGAGATGTCTCCACTCAGAAAAGGCCAACTTCATGGCTAGCAACTCCCTATCCCCAATGGAATAATTCCTCTCCGCAGGTGTGAAGGTCTTGGAAAAGAAGAAACAAGGATGTTTCCGACCTTGAGCATCCTTTTGAAAAAGGACTGCTCCAGCACCAACGGACGAGGCATCGACCTCCAATAAAAAAGGCTTATCAACCTCGGGGCGATGTAAGTTGGGAGCGCTAGCAAAATGGGACTTAATTGAAGTAAAGGCCTTGGAGACCTCTTCTGACCTCAATTTGGGATTGGCTCCCTTCTTGGTGAGGGCTACCAAGGGAGCTACCAAAGTGAAGTAGGGAATGAATTGGCGATAGTAATTAATGAACCCCATAAAGCGCTGCACCGCTTTAAGAGAATGGGGTTCTTGCCAATCCATCACAGCCTGTAGTTTGGCAGGATCCATAGCCAATCCCTGGGCGGAGATGATATTGCCCAGGAAAGGTAAAGACTCTTGCTCAAACATGCATTTCTCCAACTTTGCATAGAGGGAGTTCGCCCGTAACAGGTCGAAGACTTTGCAGACATCCCTCCGGTGAGAGTCAATATCTGGAGAAAAGATGAGAATATCATCCAGATAGACTACTACAGAGGTGGAAAGCATATCCCGGAAGATGTCATTGACAAAGTCTTGGAAAACGGCTGGGGCATTACAGAGCCCGAAGGGCATCATCATTCATTATGTCCATCCCTGTTATTAAAAGCCATCTTCCATTCGTCCCCCTCACGGATGCGAATCAGGTTATAAGCACCACGCAGATCTAATTTAGTAAATACCCTTGCTCCCCGGAGCCTATCAAAGAGCTCAGAGATCAGGGGCAACGGGTACTTATTCTTAACGGTGATGGCGTTAAGACCTCTGTAATCTATACACGGACGTAATTCTCCACTCTTCTTCTGCAAACTCCTGCTGGTGACACCGACTTCCTAATGAACCCTCTTGCCAGATTCTCCTGGATATATTGAGACATAGCCTCCGTCTCAGGAAGAGAGAGGGGATAGACCCTTCCCCGAGGAGGTTCTGCTCCAGGCAAGAGGTCAATAGGACAGTCGTAGGGACGATGGGGCGGCAGAGTTTCCGCAGCCTTTTTAGAGAACACGTCTGCATATGACTGATAGCACTTGGGAAGAGGAGAAAGATCTGTGGGTATCTCTGTAGTGGTAACCTGAATGCACTCCCTGACACATCTGCCCTTACATGACTCACTCCAACCCAGTATCCTACCGGAGGTCCACTCAATATGAGGGGAGTTGGAATGGAGCCAGGATACTCCCAGTAGGATTTCGTCTATTCCCTCAGGAAGGACGAGAAGGGAAATAATTTCCTGATGGGAAGGTGGTCCACACAAAGTAAGAGGGACAGTCTGATGTGTTATTGGCGAAGGCAATGTCAACTTATTCACTACCCGGACAGTCACTGGTTTGTCGAGCGCTACCAGATGTATTGCGTGGCAACGAGCAAAGGTGGATGACATGAAATTCCCCTCTGCTCCTGAGTCCACACAAAGCTCGACTGTAAGTGTGGAAGAATCTACAGTGACTGTCCCTTTAAATGTCATCTTGGAGGAAAATACCGCTGTCTCTAGTGAACCTCCTCCCAGGGCCACTAGACGCGATCGCTTCCCCGATCGCTGTGGACATTTGTTGGCATAGTGTCCTGTCTGCTGACAAAGGTTACAGACCACAGATACTCGGACGGCTCGAGACTTAGGTCCTGCACGAGGAACCTCTGTGGCCTTCTGGAGTTCGGACGCCAGATTGGGGGATTAGAGAGGTTTGGCAAAGGTGGGGCCAACCGAATCCTCTGCCTACACTGGGCCCGCTCCAACCTCCGCTCGTGAAAATGGAGGTCGATGCGGGTAGATATGGAGATAAGCTTCTCCAGTGTGGCGGGAATCTCCCTGGTAGCCAAAGCGTCTTTAACATGGTCAGCCAGTCCTCGCCAGTAGACTGGAATGAGAACTTTATCCGACAAATCTAGCTCTGAGTCCAGAGTCCGAAACTGGACGGAAAACTGACTGACCAAAGACGAACCCTGTGCCAATGCCAGCAGTTGGAGCGCCGTATCGTGGGTGAGCTGAGGTCCTAAAAAGACCTTTTTAAGAGCCTCCAGGAAACGAGGAGCACTCCACACCACACGATCGTCTCGCTCCCACAGCGGCATTGCCCACTCCAACGCGCTGCCCAAGAGTAGAGACAGTACAAAACCCACTTGTGCCCGATCCGTGGGGAAACGTGCAGCCAGAAGTTCGAGCTGTATAGAGCACTGACTCACGAATCCCCGAAATTGCTTGCTGTCACCGGAAAACTTGTCAGGAAGCGGGAGGTGGGTTAATGTAGGGGCAGAGGTGGCAGAGGACAAACTGGCTGCAGCCACACTAGCAGCCTGAACAGCGACTGCGGTAACATCCACAGCTGAGGTTGTGCGCTCAAGAGCCGCCAACCTACCCTCCAGCTGCTGGATGTACTGCGGTAGACGCTGGTCTTCCGCCATTTTTCTAGCCAGACCCTGGCGCTAATATTATGTTAGGGTCTGCGGAACGCACCAAATAAATGATGTAGAGAGGTGCGTTCGCAGCCCGGAGTCCACCGTGCAGGCGGAGCCTGCTGCTAGTAAAATGGCGCAAGAAGCGAACTCTGTTATCCCGCAGAGTCGCCAAAATGCCGTAATGCGCTGTTGCAATATGTGCGAACTCTGTTATTCCACAGAGCCGCTAGAAGGAATGCCGCAGCGCTATATGGCGATGTCTGTGAACTCACTTAACACCACTGAGTCGCAAAATAAACACGCTAGGGTGCTGTCTAGCGTTGAAAGCGAACCCTGTTACGTCACAGAGCCGCTGAGACAAACTTCTGTGTCCTGTCAGGCACCCATGTACACAGTTGACTGCTAAGCGAACATAGAATGTGATCATGCGCTAATGTCCTCGCGGGAGTCACCCGCAATCTATGGCATCTGAATGCCAGGCCCTGAATACGGCAATCAAACTCCTCACCGGTTATGCCGGTAATCTAGGGCATCTAGGACACCGACCCTGACCAGCTAGCATACCAAGCTCCTCACCGATTAAGTCGGTATTGTAATGGCGTATTTCAGCCGGGCCCTAACCACACACACGCATGACCACACTGGCGCAAAGCATATAATGGTTGATATTAGCGCATGGCGGCCCAGCCATGCCACCCTTTTATAGTAACAGCTACAGGACCTGCCAGAAACAAGGACCAATGAGAAACTGTTCCAAAACACATGTAGTTTCAGGACCTTCCTGGCGGACCAATAGGAGCTGCTGCAGTACCTGAACATGTGACCCCTGATCTCCAATGAGAGATCTTACCCTGGGCATGCTCAGAAGGGGAAACGCAGGACTTCGTCCCAAAGATGTCTGCTCCAGCACTGGCTATAATAGCAGATCCAGGAGAGGCAGCAGCAAGTCTCTGCACAGTATTGGAATGGGCAAGACACTGGGACTGACATCTCTGCTGAGCAGGCTCCACTGCGGCCGGAGATGAATGGGGGACCACAGCGGGACTGGTTCGAGACTCCCCTTGTGCAGCAGCGGGAACTCAAATCCTAATACATGACAATCATCAGACATTTTAGGAACAACATTGGAGTGATTTAATTTAATAAGTGTGAGTCCTTACCCGCCATCCACTGATTGCTTTCATTTATTAGTTCTATATATAGCAAGAAATCTGTCAATCTGGACAGCAGAGGTAAGCGCTCTTTCACACATCCTGATATTTCCGGTACTGGAAAAAGCAATACCAATATCCATCTCCATGTGTTTAATACGTGTAGCTACCATGTGCCATCCTTGGGCCACATCAGTATCACACGTCTTGGTGCCTGGGAATCAGCGGTTGCGATGTTTGCTGGTGCGGAAGACAACTCACATCACTGTCCCCTGCTCGCACTGCAATCAGCACTATCAGCGGACAATGTTGAGAGTTGTATTCAACTATAAAACAGCAAAAGAAGGTGGCCGGTGATAGGAGTATTCATCAGCCGCCACCTGCACTATAAATAAATAATTTTAAAAAAATTACATGGGATTCCCTTTTATATTTTGATAACCAGGCAGACAAAACTGACTGCTGTGGGCTGCAACCCTCAGCTGTCAGCTTTAGCAAGGCTGGTTATCAAGAATAGAGGGGTCCCCAATGTGGTAATTTAATAAAACAGTCTGGGGTCCCCTTCGCATTTGACAACCAGCCAAGCTAAAGCAGACAGCTGGGGCTGGTATTCTCAGGCTGGTAAGGGGCCATGGATGTTGGCCCCCCAGCCTGAAAACAGCAGCCCACAGCAGCCCAAAAAAGGTGCATCTATTTGATGCTCCAATTCCGGTGCTTTGCCCAACTTTTCCCACTAGCCCTGTGGTGGTGGCAAGTGGGGTACAAATTTGTGGGGTTGATGTCACCTTTGTATTGTCTGGTAACATCAAGCCCATGGGTGAGTAATGGAAAGGCGTCCATACGACATAGATGCCTCTCCATTACCAATCCTATAGTTGTATTGTAAATAAACACACAGCAAGTATAAAGTCCTATATTTGAAATAAAAGCAAAACGCACTTTTTCCTTTTCTATTTAAAAATAACAAACAAAGTTATACACACCTATCGCCCATTCCGCTGAAGCCTGTAATAAAACAAAAATAAAAAACAACCATATCCCTCATCTGTCAAAAGTTTTATCACACGCAGTAATCCATGTGTGGGAGATAAACAGTTTTTCACCTGGATGGTGCCAAGATGTCATCCATGTGTCATTCATGTATCATCATTGTGCACGTGTGGAGGACGTTTTGCGGCATGCGCTGCTGTTAAAAAATGGACATGTCAGCATGTTTTGCCCACCGACACACCGTCCGTGGAAACACAGTGACATGTGCATAGACCTAGTCACTTGAATAGGTCTACGTGTGTAAGTGTATCTGGTACATGTGAAAACTGTCACCACATGTACCGGACACATTGACATCTGAAAGAGCCCTAACATGCATTTCATAAATACATAGAACACCTTACTAGAAGTGCTCCTCGAGTTCTTCAGAGATAAAGATGTAAATTTTTAAAAACTGCTGCATATTAACAGCATCTGTCAGTACTTAATGTTGTCCTCAGAGAGAGAAGGATAAAGAAGCTGACAGGTTTCCTTTAAGCTCACTTTTACTTAGTTTACTTTATGATAGATTTTTTTATTTGCAGCAATTAAAATAAGTACTCCACTACAAGTGGTACTGTGAATGCAAAGTAAGAGCCATAATATATAATAACTGTGTTTACAGAAAACAGTAAGCTCATTGTGACATTATATATGTGTGTGTGTGTGTGTGTGTGTGCGTGTGTGCGTGTGCGTGTGCGTGTGTGTGTGGTGTGTTTTATGACATCAATGATATCATGAAATGAAAAAAACACACTAAATGTACTACTTAACCTATTCAAGATGCAGCTCTCTTTTGCTTTTTAAATGGTACTATTTTGTGTCACATGTGAATTTTTGATCGCTTCTTGTTTCATTTTGCACCACGTGAATGGATTAAAAATACTAGCTCGCCATATATGTTAAAAAGCATAATATCTACAGGTTTTAATAGCATTTATGCCTGTTTTTATTGTTTATTAGTTATAACAATATATAAATGGGTAAAGGGAAATTAGTATTTTTTTTATTTATTGTACATTTTTTGTTTTCTGAAAGCGTTGTTATTAGTGTTGAGCGATACGATAATGCAAATATCGGCTATCGGCCGATATTAGCTCTATCGGCCTTTCGATATTTCGTTTCGATATTTTCGTCTTATAGAATACCGGAATCGGATTTGTCACTGTCACTGTGAGTGTCCGTCGGTCGGGTCTGTCAGGAGTCAGCGGCACTTACCTGGCAGAAGATCTCCGGCGGTCACGTCCTGGACTGCTTGATGGCCGCCATTATCTTCTCCCTGCCGGTCACATGCAGTTTTTCGCGATAACTGCAGTGACTGCAGGGTAATCCCGGCCGTAAAGCACTCAGTCCGATGACGTCACCGCCGGGGAAGCAGGTAATCAGCTGTGCTGCGCCGGGATGACAGGCTCTGCCTGTCATTCTGATGTAGCAGAGCTGGATCGTCGTGGGACACTCGTTACTATGGACTGCGTCGGTCAGGTGGTATACTTTTTTTTTTTTTTCATTTTTTTACAGGAGATCGATGGCGTCGCAGGATGAGACAGTAATAAAAGAAATGAAAACTGTTTTTTTTTTTTTTTTAATAAATTAAAAAACTTTTTTAGGAACATTCACCCGTCCGGGTACATAAACAATTTAACTATTTACATACAGGGACCCTGTCCGGGTTATTTAGACTTCTTTGGCTGGCCTCTTCCAGGTACCACCTGGTACTCTTCTTGAGATTGCCAAACATCCGAGGCACCAAGGACCACCAGGACCTGATGACGTCGTGTGGCCTGTACAGTGATGTCGTGACCCGCTATCTGGGTCTGTGTGGCCACCTCTTTCATCTCCCTCCGGGTCTGGAACCCTATGTCCCGGATTGTACGAACCCCAGGGTGCCTAACAGGCGCCGGGTACGGGCCAGCTATACTTATCATGTCCATAGCTGGGGCTGCTGAGGAGACCACTGAGGGAGGCTGGGGAGATTTACGGCGTGGGGTGGGCACTTTTGCAGAGGCCTGGATGTGGGAGGCTGAAGGCTTCGAGGGTCTCACAGGTTCCTCACACACTGGGGAGTAGGGGTCGCACCTGGTAACATTTAGGGCGTACCACCCATTGTAACCCCAGTGTCGGGTGTAAGTCACCAAGTCTCCTGGCAACAGGTCCCTCCCCGGGTGTCCTTCTGGGAGGTGAGCCTCCACGTCCCGCTGGGTCACAAAGACTTCTAAATAAAGTCCAGGCTCCTTGATGAAGCCCCAACCACCTTTCAATTTAAAGCTCCGTACTGCACCCTTACGCCGCGGCTCACTCAGGGTTCCTTTATCCTTTCTCATCCGGTCCTTATCTGACCGGTCCTTCTCCAGGTGACGTTGGCGAAGTTTTAGGGTTTCTCGCTGCTCCCTTTGTCGCTCTGCTTCCCGCTCCCAACGTCTCCACTCTTCCTCCTGACGCCGGTTGAAATTCTCCTCCACCAGCTGCTCCATGTCTCCACCACTCCACTGCAGCTTACAGTGTCCGGTTTGCGGCAGCTCTCCTGTCGCCCCCCAGTCCTGGCGGCGCTCCCCTGCGGAGGAAGCAGACGGCTCTAAATCAGATGACAGTCGGGGCTCCGGTACAGGCAGGTAGTGCTCTGGTGCCTGCGCGGTCTCCTCCATGAGGACGGGTGTCGCTTCTTCTGTCTCAGCGACGGGGGCAGACAGCGGGATCTGGGGTGCTGCTGACGGTGCTGCGGTTTTTGCAGGAATGGGTGCCTCCACTGCGACAACGTCAACCGGATCACATTGCAAGGACTCCTCTACTAGAACGGGTGCCTCACCTTCCGGTACAGACACTTCAGGTAAGAGGGATTGGCGCCGCTCCAAGTTTAGTTTTAGGGCACGCCAGCTGGCTTCCATCCTGGCGACCTCCTCCCGGTGCCGGGCCAGGCCTCTTAGGGTATCCGCCGCTTCTTGCAGCGTAGGAGGGTTTACAGGCCGGTGCCAAACGGTGGTTCCGTGGCGATCGGGTCGCTTCTGTGGGGGAGAGCTCTGACTGCTCCATCCCTTCCCACTTCTGCTCGTCGTGTCCATTAGCCATCTCTGCCAAGTCACATGTGTCATTAGCATCTGGAGAGGGCCCCTCTTTTGTAGTGAGGCGGGACCTTCGTGTTAGTTTCCGCACACTGAGGAGGATGAGGAGGCGGAACTCCAGAGCTGTGGGGCACGATCTTACATTGCAGTACCATTTACAGTGGGCGGCCATCGTTTTCACGCCACTGAGTGAGTGACACCCACGAAGAGCACGCCCTTCTTCTTCACCAGTGCCTCGTCGTGACGCAGATATGGCGGAAAAATGGCAAATACATTCTCTGATGATTTTAGCAATTCTCAAGCACAAAACCAGTGCAATTCAGGCACACAGGACTCGCTTATAGCGAGCTACAGAATCCTGTTCGTGACGCCCAAGTTGAGTCGCACAGAGCCAGAGGTTTTCGGGGTACTCGGCACCGAGCCCGTCGACTTCTATGGGGTATGTCACGTCTTTACCCGGCAATTGAATTAGAGTCGATTTTACTATGTAGAAGTGTATAAACTATAAATATATGTATATATATATGTCACAATGACATGTATATATATATATATATATATATAATATATATATATGTATTCTATGTGTGTATATTTTGTGTTTACAACGAAAGAAAGGGGTTTTTTTTGTTGCGATATTTTGTTCCCATAGACTTACATGGGACTTCCGGTATCGAAATCGGATATCGACGATATTTAGTGCTATCGGCGATACAATTTCGATACAATATTTTTAGATATCGAGCAATATCGCTCAACACTAGTTGTTATGTTATCTCACAAGGGAAGTTGAATGGCAGTTTACTGTACTGCAAAATATTACATTTGACAGCATAACACTGGCATACAATCTACTCTGGTAAGGTCTAAAAGGAACAATGGGATGGCAGTCAAAGATGCAATTAAGTCCTCAGCTGCCATAACCACACATCAACACTGGGGATCAATAGACTCAGAAAGGAAGTTCCCTCCCTCTGCATAACCATTTGTTTGTATCAGTAACTGGAAAACAACTCAAAGGCAATATATGAGCGAAAGAAAAAATATCAAGTAAAAAAGGGGAGAAGCCAGCGCTGCTTATGCTCAGCATGCAATACATATAGTGCATATGCACATATTGGTTTCTAACTGTATTTAAAATGAGACATTTGGCAAATAATTGATCAATTCTTTGAGTCACCCAGCCACGACAAGGCATTCTCATATGGGGCAGTCCTACTCTACATTTTTATATTCGCTGTGCCAATACGGCCTCCTAAATGTATTAAAAGCAAGACTGCAAAAAAAAAAAAAAATGCAAAGAAAAATGTCTGAACAGAAAAATGACCACTTGCAAAATAAATCAAAATAAACCAACATAAGCTCAGTGTGATTTAAAGCTCATACAAGTGCTTCTCACAAAATTAGAATATCATCAAAAAGTTAATTTATTTCAGTTCTTCAATACAAAAAGTGAAACTCGTATATTATATAGAGTCATTACAAACAGAGTGATCTATTTCAAGCGTTTATTTCTGTTAATGTTGATGATTATGACTTACAGCCAATGAAAACTTAAAAGTCATTATCTCAGTAAATTATAATAATTAACAAAAAACAACTTTAAAGGCTTCCTAAGCATTTAGAAAGGTCCCTTTGTTTGTTTCAGTTGGCTCCACAATCATGGGGAAGACTGCTAACTTGACAGATGTGCAGAAGGCAGTCATTGACACACTCCACAAGAGGGTAAGCCATGAAAGGTTATTTCTAAAGTCATTGCAATGTCATCTGCTGGTGTAGGTCCATTGTGTTTTATCAAGACCAAAGTCAGCGCAGCAGTCTACCAGGAAATTTTAGAGTACTTCATGCTTACCTCTACCAACAAACTTTTTGGAGATGGACATTTTATTTCCAGCAGGATTTGGCACCTGTCCACACTGACAAACGTTCCAAAATATGGATTAAAAACAACAGTATCAGTGTACTTGATTGGCCAGCAAACTCGTCTGATCTTAACACCATAGAGAATCTATGGGGTGTTGTTAAGAGGAAGATGAGAGACACCAGACCCAACAATGCAGATGAGCTGAAGGTTGCTATGAAAGCAGCCTGGGCTTCCATAACATCTCAGCAGTGCCACAGGCTGATTGCCTCCATCCCACGCTGCGTTGATGCAGTAATTGATGCAAAAGTATTGATTGCATTTACTGAACATACATTTCAGTAGGCCAACATTTCGGATTATAAAATCATTTTTCAAGCGGGTTTTATAAAGTATTCTAATTTACTGAGATAATGACTTTTGTGTTTTTAATGTCTGTAAGCCATAATAATGAACATTAACAGAAATAAACACTTGAAATAGATCACTCTGTTTGTAATGACGCTATATAATATATGAGTTTCACTTTTGTATTGAAGAACTGAAATAAATTAACATTTTGATGATATTCTAATTTTGTGAGATGCACCTGTAGTAGTGCAGTGTTACTGGAGAAGCCTGAACTGTGCTGTGTGTACAGATTTCCATGCTATCTGTTATCTGACAGAAAAAAATATGACACGGTAGTGTTTACTGAATCTGTCTACAACTACATAACAGTCTTCCCTATAGAGAAAACATGGGATTCTTAGAAGACTTGAAATAGAAACTTGGGCATGGATGACAAATAATACTGAGTTTGGAGTATTTTCAGTGGCCAGTGGCCTAACGACCTCTGTCACAGAGGTCACAACTTTGAACAGGCCTGGGGGGCAGGGACATGCCGGCACCAGCAGAGACTTCAAGTGGGTGTGCGTTCTTGGACGGCCATGCGCTCCTATCTCATGCTGAAGTCAGCTGCCGGATTACAAGAGGACATGCATTGTGGGGGAGTGAAAGGTGTTAGAACTCTCCTGTTAGGTTTTTTCTATTTTGCTGGTCACATGACCTTTTTGCCTATTTAATCCTGCTCCGCGCTTCTGGCTTTGCTGGACTTCATTGTAATTTCTACTCTTAAGCTAGCCAGGTGCTTTGTTACCTTACTCAGTCAGTTTTGCTTGGTCTTCGGACCTCTATGTTCTATGTTGTTTGTTTGTCTTTTACTGCTACAACGTCTGTTGGGAGGTGTCCATCTTTCTCCCAGTCCCTAGTTCTTGTAGGGATCCCTCCCTCTCATCTATAGGTCTTCGTACAGACTAGCTGAGGATTTCAGCGGGTCTGATCGCAGGATCAGGTTCCCCGTTACATCGTAGGGATCTAGCTTAGTTCTATTGTAGGGACAGATATCCCTTCTTTCCTTAGTGCTTGTAGCAGAACATAACAGTAAGTCCAGCCCAAAAATATCTCTAAGGAAAGATTTCCAGTTTCCATCATGGTGTTGGTTCAGTACTTGGCTAAACGCCTGCAAGGACTCTCTCTGGAGGTGGCCGAGCTTCAGCAACACGTGAGTAGCTGTTCTGGAGCACATTTCGTGGAGCCAAAGGTACGTTTGCCTGATTTATTTTTTGGTGAACAACAAGATTTTTTTTCTTTTAAAAATGCTTGCTTGTATTTTCGCTTGAGACCCAGATCCTCTGGTGATGAATCACAGCGCATAGGGTTCTTAATGTTACTTTTGCGCAAAGAACCTCAGGAATGGGCCTTTTCTCTACAACCTAGTGATCCATGCTTTAGATCAGTGGATATTTTTTTTTCTGCTTTGGGGTTATTGTATGATGATCCTGATCGTGTCTCATCGGCTGAGACAGAATTGAGACGTTTGAGGCAGGGATCAGGTAATGTGGAAAAATATTGTACTCACTTCCGTCGATGGTCTGAGTTTCTGCCACTTGCTGAATTTGCTCTGAACAACCATACATCCTCTTCTGCTGGTTGTTCGCCTTTTTTTGTTGTACTGGGAGACATCCGTCGTTTGGGTCATTCTCCAAATTGGTATCGGCCGTGCCTGAAGAGGATAAATTTTCCGGTGATTTGGAGAGAGTTTGGACGGATGTGCGTGGTAATCTTCAGGAGGCTAACAGAAAATCTAAAAGGTACTTTGATAGGAAACGGCAAGAGGTTTTGTTTGCTATTGGTGACATGGTTTGGTTGTCCTCTAAGAATCTGCGGTTGAGGATTCCTTCTAAAAAATTGGGTCCAAAGTTTGTAGGGCCCTTTAAGGTGCTTCAGGTTGTTAACCAATCTGCTGTTAGGTTGGAGGTTCCTACCTCCTGGAAGATTAATCCGGTGTTTCATGTTTCTCTGTTGAAAAGAGCTGATATGTCGAATATAGACGCCTCTGCCACTGTTCCCCCGGTGGTGGAGGACGGGGAATATGAAATTTCCCGCATGCTAAATTCTAGACGGTATAGAGGGAGTTTGCAGTATCTCGTCGCTTGGAAGGGCTTCGGACCCGAGGATAACTCATGGGTGAGGGCGGATGATGTTTCTGCGTCCAGACTTGTCAGAGCGTTTCACAAGAGGTTTCCGGGTAAGCCTGGGCCTAGGGGATCCGGAGGATCCTTTTAGAAGGGGGATAATGTTAGAACTCTCCTGTTAGGTTTTTCTATTTTGCTGGTCACATGACCTTTTTTGCCTATTTAATCCTGCTCCGCCCTTCTGGCTTTGCTGGACTTCATTGTAATTTCTACTCTTAAGCTAGCCAGATGCTTTGTTACCTTACTCAGTCAGTTTTGCTTGGTCTTCGGACCTCTATGTTCTATGTTGTTTGTCTTTTACTGCTACAACTTCTGTTAGGAGGTCTCCATCTTTCTCCCAGTCCCTAGTTCTTGTAGGGATCCCTCCCTCGCATCTATAGGTCTTCGTACAGACTAGCTGAGGACTTCAGCGGGTCTGATTGCAGGGTCAGGTTCCCCGTTACATCGTAGGGATCTAGCTTAGTTCTATTGTAGGGACAGATATCCCTTCTTTCCTTAGGGCTTGTAGCAGAACATAACAAAAGGAAGGTGAGTATTTATTTATTTTTAAATTGGTGGGCATAACACTACTTGGCTGATTATGGAGGTACATTATACTTTATGGATGACTATAGAGGGCATTATATTTTATGGAAGACTATGACAGGGCATTATACTTTATGGATGACTACGAGCTGTGCATTATACTTTATTGAGGACTATGGGCTAGGCATTATACTGCATGGATCACAATGGGTTGTGCAGTACATTATATGGAGGACTATGGGGGTACATTATAGTTCTACATTGGGGCCCCACGACTTCTATGTACGCCACTGCTGAGTATAAGGTTTTTTAATTTTCTAAACATTAAAGAATGGCAGAACAGAGGATATATGCCAGGGTGGATATATATACCAGGATGGAGCCCAGGATAAGGGACATTTTCCATGATCTTGGATATAAATATATATATATATATATATATATATATATATATATATATATATATCAGGATGAGAGACATTCATTGTACCAGGATTAGGAATATATATGCCATTATGTAGGGTATATATATATATATATATATATATATATATATATAGAATTTATTCAGGATGAGGGGGGCCCCTGTCCAAATCTTGCATCGGGGCTCTTTAGACCCTAGTTAAGCCACTGTCAGGTGCTAACTCATGAGACATACAGATTTCTGCCATGTGGTCTAAAGGTACTGCCACACTTAGCGATCTCGTTAGCGATCACGATAACAACGCAATCGTTGGTGTGATCTCTTTTAGGTCGCTAGTAGCTGCCAAACAGGAGATCTCATAAGCGACTCATCAGCGGTCAGCGATCTCTTTAACGACTTTGGCGGTCGTTAGGATGTCATTAGCATGTACTGAGCGCTTCTGATTCATAGGAATTTCCAGCATCGCTCCTGCTCTCTGCGTCCTGTTAGCCTGCTTTGCAACTTCTGCGATCCTCTCTGTGACGCAAAAGAGAACTTACAGATATTGCTATCCACTCCGTGACGCAAAACAGTCATGCGTCACAAACGAAGTCGCTCGTCGTTCCTCATAAGGTGCCAAACACAGCGATTCAGGCTCACCAGCGGGACGCCAACGATCAAAAACGGTCCAGAACACTAGAGAACGATCAGCGATATCACAGCAGGGGCCACATCGTTGCTACATGCCACACACAACGAGGTCGCTAACGAGATCGCTAAATAGTGACGTTTTAGTGATCTCGTTAGTGATCTCGTTTGCGATCTCGTTTAGTGTGGCATACCCTTAAGGATGCACAATACATGATTGCCTTCATCTAAAAAGGAAATTTGTTGAGAGTCCTCAGTTTGATATGGCCAGAAACTGATAGCACACAGGCTTTTACCTTCTTAGTACTGGTTTTAATGTCATCACAAAACCAATCCTAGAGAAGAGTAAAACCCTTCTAGCTTGCATAGTATTTATCCTCTTAGCTGCTTTGAGATATGTAAGATTTTTTTGGTATGTTATAACAATAACATTTTACTCGTCACCTAATAGGAAATGATGTCATTCTTAAAAGGCTCACTTGATTTCCAACAATTAACAATTGTTGATATCATAATTAATCTCAGCAGATAAGAATTTTCATCAAAAGTTAGTGCATTGAGTTGAATGATAGATGGTGTACCCTGTGAGAACACCGCTTCAACTCTGATCTCTGAGGCATTTACATCAACCACAAAAGAATGCTCAAGGTCAAACTGTATGAATAGAGGATCAGATAAGAAATGTCCTTTTAACTTGAAAAATGCACAGACTACCTCTGATCCCTAGCTGATCACATAATCCTATTTCTTAAATTAGTATGTGTTTTGGCTATCTTGGAAAAATGTCTAAGAAATATTCTGTTTTTAATTAGCAAATGCAAGAAAGCACTGCAAATCTTTCAAAAATTTGGATTGAGCCAAACTGTCATGGTTTCACCCTCAGTGTGTCTTGGATGCAGTTACGGATAACTCAGCTATCCAATCTAGTACAGGGGCGTGCTGAAGCTGTCAGTACTTTGATTGACAGCTCAGCCACCCAATCTGGTACAGGGATGTGCTGAGCTGTCACTGTGTTGATTGACAGCTCGACTAACCAGTTTGAGACTGGGAGGTGTAGGCTGTCTCCAAGTGTAAATTATCCCAGGTGAATGCCATGCTGCTTAACTGAGCTGTTTCTTCCAGACCTCTTCCAGACATACATTCAGCTTGTGTGATTTGTTTCTGCTACACTTCAAGTACTGTATGTTGATCTTTCATTGCCTGACCTTGGACCTCGATCGGACCATCCATCTCTTTAACCCCTTCTGTTCTGATCCGCTTTCCTCCAGGTATTTTGACCTCGGAACGTTACCTGACTATGCTTTTGTCTCTTCCTTCTGTTTATGACATACCGTCCTGGCTTCTGACCTTAGACTACTTGACTATCCTGACTCACGTCTTGGCTGTGAAAAGTGACTTGCACAAACCCTTACTTGTATGTACCTTAGAGGAATCCATTTGAAAACCATTGGCATATAAGCTATACCCCAAAAAGTTAATTCATAGAGTTAAAAATATATGTTTAAAGTTTTGCAAAAAAATAATTGTCTTTTAAGTACATTGCATATGTTAGATATGTCATTCATAATCTGGTGGGAAAAAAATCAAGATGTCATCAAGTTTGACAACTGTATATAGTCCACTTAAATCTCTGACTATGTTATGAACAAAATTTTGAAAAACAGCTGTGTTGTTACTTAGCACAAAGAACCTTATCTTATATTCATAGTGACTCTAAAGTGATTAACCCTTACTGTCCATTGACGTGCACAGTGTGTCATGGCAGGATGTCAGTTTTGGCACCATGAAGGACTGTGCACGCAGTGATAGTTCAGTGCCAACAGCTGTTTATGACAGCTGACAGGCACGGAAAGCGATGCGGTGACCTTTGCAGTCGGTCCCCGCAACTACAGCGCTGTAATTGGTCAGTAAATCTGACTGACCAAACACAGCAGCGATTCGGGCAGGAGATGCTGAAATTTCAGCATCCCCAGCACGATCAGTGCAGGAGCTCAGCGCTGTGGTGGCCGAGCTTCCTGCACTGACAGCCGGGAGCGATGTCTGCGCCGCCCCGGCTGTTAACCCCCTGACTGCTGCGATTGAGCGCAATCGCAGCATTCAGGGGGGAAGGTAGAGGGGCGGGAGCTCCCTCTGCCTCAGATCGCCGTCCCCGCAACGTAATTGCAGGGCCTGATCTCTGCGTTGATGACCCGGGGGTTGTCATGACAACCTCCGGGTCATCTAGCTACGGAAAGCCGCTGTGACCATGCTCACAACATGGTCACAGCAGCTTTCTCCATTGGTATAATGTATTGCAATGCTGGAGCATTGCAATATATTATACCTGCAACAAAAGTGAAAAAGTGAAAGTCCCATAAAGGGACTAGGTAAAAAACATTTTTTCAAAAAAATTGTAAAAAAAAACCAAAAATAATAATAATAAAAAAAATTCCCCTAAAAAATACACATTTCTATGTAAAAAAAAGACAAAAAACAAAAAAATCCCATCTATAAAAGCATAACCCTAGTTAACCCCTTCAGTGAAAGCCATAAAAAAACACAAAAAAGTAGTAAATTATACTTTTTCCAAGCAGCATCATCATACCACTTGGAAAAAGTGCAATAACACGCAATCAAAAAGATGGATATAAATAATCATGGTACTGCTGAAAACGTCATCTTGTCCTACAAAAAACAAGCCGCCATATCAAAAACGTTATGTGCCTGATTATGGTACCAATAAAAACCTCACCTCATCCCGCAATAAACAAGCCCACACTTGACTCTGTCGGCCGAAATATGGAAAAATTATAGCTCTCAAAATACGGCGATGCAAAAATTTCTTCCAAAAAACTCTTCAAAAAAGTGTCTTTAGTGTGAGACAGAAGCTAAACATGAAAAAAAGGATGTAAATCTGGTATCGCTGTAATTGCACCGATCCGAAGAAAAATAATTGCCTAATCACTAATACCACCGAGGAACGGCGTAAAAATATAAAAACCAATTATTCACCTTTTATGGATTTGTTCATTCTGCCTCCCAAAGATCGCAATAAGGCGATCACAGTGGTTCTTCCCCACATATGGGGTATCAGCGTACTCAGCACAAATTGCACATCAACTTTTGGGGTCCAATTTCTCCTGTTACTCTTTAAAAAAATAAAAATTTTTGGGGCAAAAAGATCATTTTTGTGGAAAATAATGATTTTTTTTTTTCAACGGCTCTACGTTATAAACTTCTGTGAAGCACTTGGGGATTCAAAGTGCTCACCACACATCTAGATAAGTTCCATGGGGGGTCTAGTTTTCCAAAATGGGGTCACTTGTGGGGGGTTTCTACTGTTTAGGCACATCAGGGTTCTCCAAACGCAACATGATGCCAGCGAAACATTCCATCAAAGTCTGCATTCGAAAACGGCGCTCCTTCCCTTCTAGCTCTGCCATGCCCCCAAATAGTGGTTTACACCCACATATGGGGTATCAGCATACTCAGGATAAATTGCACAATAACTTTTGGGGTCCTGTTACCCTTTGGAAAATAAAAATTGGGGTTGAAAATATCATTTTTGTGGAAAAGATATGATTTTTTAATTTTACGGCTCTTCGTTATAACCTTCTGTGAAGCCCTTGGGGGTTCAAAGTGCTCACCATACATCTAAATAAGTTCCTTGGGGGTCTAGCTTCCAAAATTGGGTCACTTGTGGGGGGTTTCCACTGTTTAGGCACATCAGGGACTCTCCAAATGCGACATGGCGTCCAATCTCAAGTCCAGCCAAAAAAGTCAAATGGCGCTGCTTCCCTTCCGAGCTCTGCCATGCACCCAAATAATGGTTTACCCCCACATATGGAGTTTCAGCGTACTCAGGACAAATTGCACAATAACTTTTGGGGTCCTTTTATCGTTTGGAAAATAAAAATTGGGGGTGAAAAGATAATTTTTGTGGAAAAAATATGATTTTTTAATTTTACGACTCTACGTTAAACCATCAAGCACGACGTTTCGACCTGTTAAGGTCTTTTTCAAGTTAACAGGTCGAAACGTCGTGCTTGATGGCTTGAATAAAGTTTTTTCTACTGAACTCACCTGGATGGAGCGCTGTTCATCTTTTTCCTTACATTGTATCTCCGAGTTGGTTCCTGGACCCGGTACGTGCGCCCCACTGCTGAGAGTGCTGTCGACTGCTTTTTCTTTTTCTTTCTACGTTATAACCTTCTGTGAAGCCCTTGGGGGCTTTAAAATGCTCACCACACATTTAGATAAGTTCCTTGGGGGGGTCTATTTCCAAATGGGGTCACTTATGGGGGTTTCCACTTTTCAGGTAACATCAGGGGTTCTCCAAACGCGACAATGGTGTTCCGCTCTCGATTCCAGCCAATTTGACATTCAAAAATCTCTCATGATGCTCCTTTCCTTCTGAGCACTGCCGTGCGCCTAAAGATTGGTCTTACTCCACACATGTGGTATCGGTATGCTCAGGAGAAATTGTACAACAAATATTCTGGTTTCATTTTCTCCTGATACCTTGACAAAATTAAAAAATTGTGTCGAAAGAAAAATTTAGGGGAAAAAAAGTTAAATGTTCATTTTTCCTTCCACATTGCTTCAATTCTTGCGAAGTACCTAAGGGTTAATAAACTTCTTGAATGTGGTTTGAACACCTTGAGGGGTGCAGTTTTTAGAATAGTGTCACTTTTGGGTATTTTCTGTCATATTGACCCCTCAAATTCACTTCAAATGTGAGGTGGTCCCTAAAAAATGGTTTTGTAAATTTTGTTGGAAAAATGAGAAATCGCTGGACAACTTTTAACACTTATAACTTCCAACAAAAAAAAATTTTGGTTCCAAAATTGAGCTGATGTAAAGTATACATGTGGGAATGTTATTTATTAACTATTTTTTTGTGACATATCTCTCTTATTTAGGGGCATAAAAATTAAAAGTTTGAAAATTGCAAATATTTCCATTTTTTTCATAAATAACCACAAGTTATATCGAAGAAATTTTACCACTAACATAAAGTACTATATGTCACGAGAAAACATTCTCAGAATCGCCAAGATCCGTTGAAGTGTTCCAGAGTTATAAGCACATAAAGTGACAGTGGTCAGAATTGTAAAAATAGGTCTGTTCCTTAACCTACAAAATGGCTTGGTCATTAAGGGGTTAAATGCTTTCTTTCATTCAAAATCTTGCTGATTGGATCAAGTTATAAGCTCTCCTTAGATCAAGTTTGGTGAACCAACAGGCACCCATCAGATGGTTATAAGATCAGGGATTAGTGGCATAAAATACTATTTTTTTAATAGAAAATACAAAAATCATAAACAGCACTCTAAAGGGGATAGATGAGGTGCTTGAATAGGGTTCCAATCCATACCAGTAGTAGTGTATCAAAAAAATATGTTGCAAAACAAGTGGAATTTATTTACAGTCCATATATTAACAACTAGAGGATAACATTTTGGCACGCATGGACCTTTATCATATAAATGCGGTGTTGTTGAAGTGGAAGATGAGTAGTCAATACTCACAAGGGATGACACTAAAGGTACTGCCACACTAAACAATCCCGCTAGCGATCACGATAACGACGCATTACTAATGCGATCGCTAGCGGGATTGTTTCTATATCGCTAAAATGCGGCCACATTTAGCGATATGTTAACGACGCTATCGCCGTTAGCGATCTTCTTAACGACTTTAGCGGTACAAAAGTACCGCTAAATCGCTAAGAAAAGGTGCCACAACAGCGATTAGATACTTACCCAGCGGGAGCGCCGACGATGAAAAGGGTCCGGAACGATCCAGCGACGAGCGAGATCACAGCAGGAAGCTCGTCGCTGGAAGCTGCCGCACTGAACAATATCGCTAACGGGATCGCTAAATAGTGACGTTTTTTAGCGATCCCGTTAGCGATATTGTTTAGTGTGGCATACCCTTTAGACTGAAGGTGGTAAGCTGTATGCTGAAATGGATATGATGGCTGAAATCCATGGTCAGGAAGCGCTTTTAACAGTAATTTTACCCTGTAATAAACACATGTCCTTAGAACATCATTTTCTTTCTTTTTACCAAAAAAGAGAAACCTGTCATGGGAACTTGGAGCATGGCACTCTTGAAAGGACTTACATGGATGGAGTTTCCACTAAAGGGTCTCTGTCTTTAACATCTCATGGGTTACCCAGGCCTTCAACCTTGACACTGTACAAGTATCTGACTTGCAATGGGCTCCTGGTAATGTCCACAGAATAGGTGTTGGCCAGTGGAGCAGGTTGACAGAGGCCTCCAGACACTAAAATCTAAGCTTAGAGGGGAAACACC